>VWZV01003803.1:772416-895010 GCA_013397155.1 Irena cyanogastra | reverse complement strand
GGGACAGCAGCACCCTGGGGGGACAGCAACATCTCTGGGGGGACAACAGCACCCTGGGGGGACAGCAGCACCCACGGGGGGACAGCAGCACCCTGGGGGGACAGCAGCACCTACGGGGGGACAGCAGCACCCCGGGGGACAGCAGCACCCTGGGGGACAGCAGCATCCCCGGGGGGACAGCAGCACCCCTGAGGGACAGCAGCACCCTGGGGGGACAGCAGCACCCTGGGGGACAGCAGCACCCCGGGGGACAGCCAGCCCAGCCCAGCCCAGCCCAGCCCAGCCGGCAGCCCGGGGATGCTCCCGGAGCACGCCGGTGTTGCTGCCGTGCCGGAGGAATCGCGCTCCTAATGATCGGCCGTTCTGTTCCAGCAGAGCTCGTTAAAGGGATAGAGCAGCGTTTCCAGGACAGCCTCACACACAGACACATCCCGAGGTGTTTTACGGGGGGCAGATCATGTCCAATCGAATCAAACGCCAATTAAGATGAGCGGTGGTGTTGGCAGGAGGCTCTGGATGTGGAGCAGCCCTGCACGGCGAGGGAGCAGCACTGCCTGCCTCCCCTCCTGCCCTGCAGCCTCCTCTTCCTCAGCAGGATGGTCCGTCTGGGGGTTGGGATATTGGGATGGGATGGGAAATTGGGATGGGATTGGATGGGATGGGATATTGAGATGGGAATTTGGGATTGGAAATTGGGATGGGATATTGGGATGGGATGAGATGGGAAATTGGGATGGGATGGGAAATCGGGATGGGATAGGATGGGAAATTAAGGAAATTAGGGAAATGGGATGGGGATGGCAGATCCTCCTTTCAGTCAGACACAGCTCTCCTGCACCATGACCCCACCAAGCCTTCGTGCACTACCCAGCCTCAGAGCCCTTTCCTAATGAAGGGAATGGATGTGGATGCAAGGAGCCCCCCAGGCAGGGGGTGAGAGCACAGACAGCTGTTTCATCACACACCTACATCTACACCACACCTGGTCCCAGACTCTTCTTGAGGCATCTTCTCCACTGCAGTCCTGGACAAAGCCCAAATGAAGGTGCCCAATGAAGGTGCCCACAGCTACGGCCCAGATCTGGGTCAGAGCTTGGCCACTGGGCAGTCTCCAGCCTCACCCCAGAGTCAGCAGGATGTGGGTCAGCCCTGAAGTGGCAGCTTTGCCTCCCCTGGGTTGGGGGGGACCCCTGAGGAGATCCTCCAAGGACGCAGAGGGTGCACAGAGGCAGGGATGGGGGAAAGGAGGAGGAAAGGCAGCCACGTTGTGCAGCAGAAGGGTGAGATCAGCCGCCTCTGGATTTATAGAGGATTAGATCTTGCTGAGCACATGCTGAATCAGATTAATACTATTAACATTTATGAATTATCCTCTAGCAATTAGCTGAGACGTCCTCCAGCACAGCACAGGGAGCTGCAGAAAAGGCAGCCCTGGGGGGTGGATCAGGGGAGGAGGATGCCAAGGGGTGGCTTGGGCACTGTGGGGAGGTTGGGGTTGGGCTGCTGGACCCCACAGCAAGGTCAAGGGCTCATTGACTGAGCTCCTGTGAGTCCCAGTGAGCTCTTGTGCTCCTCCAGCAGCCTGAGCCTCGGCTCTTAAGGTGCTCCTGGAGTTATAAAGCCTTATGTACTGAATAAATGTATTTGCTTCCTAATTATACAGCTGTTGGTGGTGCTCCCCCTTTGCTCTAAGGCATCGTGCTACAGCTGGCAGGGAGAATCCGCCAGCAAATTCCAACCAAGAGGAGGAAGGGGGCAAAGGCAAAGCCTTGGAGGCTGGGCAAGGAATGAGCAGCTGAGGAGAGGGGGGAAATAGAGATGACCAAAGTGGCACAGGCTGAGATGCTGATCCACCAGCCCCATCAGCACCAGGGTCACCACAGGCAGATTCTCCTGCCCACGCATCTTAGACCTTCTGGCACAGCGAAGGGGGGAAGAATTTCTGCAAACTCAATTTGCTCTCCTGGCACTGTTATATATTTTTTGCATTTCTCTGGGCAGGGACAATTAAAATCAATGAAGTCAGTTTTGCTTTCATGTTCTCAGTGCTGAATTGGTTGAGATAAAATCACATTAAAGAAACAGCTACATATTTAAAGGTAGATATTGCCTGCACTGGAATTTTCTTTCATGAAAATCAATGAAAGCACTTCTCCTGGAATTAAGGCCTGATCTTTTTTTGTTTTACACTCCAAATGAGTCCCAATTTTACAATATACAAGCACAAAGGCAAATCTGAGTGGAAGGTTTCATTTTAAGGAGAAGGGAAAGCAATTTTCAATACAGTGTAGCAAAAACATTATTCCTACAGGAAAAAGGGGAAAAAAGTAATCATTATCTAAGAAATAGTTTGTGTTGAGTCACAGCCCAGGGAGGATTGTGCTCAGCGAGTGAAGGGCTGGTCAGACAGATGAATTGATTTTAGAAACCAGAAGGAGAGAGCAGTGATGGAGGCCAGGGGGACAGGGAGGGCTCAGGACCTGGCAGGAGATGTCCCAGGGGCTGGTGGCAAGAGATGTCCAAGGACTCAAGTTGCTCATCCTGGCTGGACCTTCACCACACTGCCTGCTGTCCTGCTGTCACCCTGCAGGCTGAGCTGGGATTGGGGAATTGGGCTGCAGTCTCAGGAAAGAAAAAAAAAAAAAAAAAAAAAAAAAAAAAAAAAAAAAAAAAAAAAAAAAAAAAAAGAGAAGTCCCAAACCATCTTTTCCCTCCATTCATTATTTTTGGAATAGATGCAAAGTGACAGAACAGGACGAGAATACAAATCTCTGCTCTGCAGCAGCTCCCCGGGGTTGGGGCACATCCCTCCGTGCCTCAGTTTCCCCCACAGCCAAGCATCACACAGGAACAAACGTGAGATCCACCGCCCCTGCTCCCTTTCCTGCTGCAGCCAGGAGACAAATCCATCGTGCCGCGGGAATCCAGAAGGAAACGCATCTTCATTTTCCGAGCGGCACCAGCCCTCGCCCCCCTCCCGCCCGCATCCAGCTCCGTGTTTATGTTCGGCTTCCTGGGAAACAAGAGGCTCGTTACCATGCGGAGGGCGACAGCAGAGCGATTAGTGAAATTTGTTACCCACATGCTCTGAACAAAATTAAATTAAAAGTGCTGCTTTGCTGTCAAGATAAGGGCCAAGCCGGAGAGATAATTTTTCACTCTCAAACACTCAATTACTCGCTGAGGCTGTATCAGATACAATCGGAAAATAAATAAATAAATGGGAAGACCCGCACTGCCTCCAGGAACAGATGTAAAAGCCTTTATCTCCAGCGCAGTCCAGCGGAGTTAAAGCGCCTGCGGCCACCGCGGCTCCAGCAGCATTTACCTGCAGCCCCTTGTGGTGCCCGGCTCCAGCTCCCAGCAGCTCAGCATCCCTGGCAGGAGCATGGTGCACCCCACACCTACAGCCACCAGCGACCAAGGGAGCAAAGAGGCAGCTGGAGCAAGCCCAGCTTCCCTGCACAGCCGGAGTCCAGCAGGAAGGGAGAGGGACTCGGAATGGGGTTTATGGGCTGTTGCAGAGCCTCATTGCTCTGCAGGCAAAATAAGCCATCATGAAAAAGCAGCACATTTGTTGACTAGCTGGAAAAGCAGCATCCATGACGGAGAGCAGAGTGCTTGGGAATGAGCTGCAGGCCCCACTGTCACACCGCCCTGGACATCACGGTGTGAGCATGGCTGCGGTGCCAGGTGCAGACTGGAGACTGGGAGGGACCTTGCTGCTCTGGGACATAAAAACAAGATTTGTATCCTGAAGGCACCTCATTCCTGAGATCTGGGGATCTGCAGGTCACATGGGAGCTGCAGAGTCCCCTCTGGGGTGCTCTTTCCTGGCCTCACAAAGAGCAGCGCAGCTCCACGTGCCACGAACCAGCTGTGTGTTCATCACCCAGACTGACCCGTCCATCTGTCCCTGCAGGGAGCAGCTGTGTGTCCCTTCCTGAGGGATCCTAACAGCTCTGTGTCCCTTCCTGAGGAATCCTAACCTGTCCATGCCGTGGGCTGACCACACGAGGAGGGAATGGACACAGGGCTGCCAGGAAGGGAGAAGCATCCCCAGGTACAGACAGACAGCCCCAGACACAGACAGACCCATTCTTCCTTCATGCCCTTCATGGAAACAGCCCAAATTAACATGTTTGCTTTATCACCTTTTGTCTCCCACTTGATTGCCAGCAGCATCTCTCCCAGGCAAGTCAAGCCTAAGGCAGAGCAGGGAGGCAATTCCCCAGGCGTGTGGAAGAGTGGGGTGATGTCCTGCCTGCAGCATTCACTCAGCTCCAGCAAGGCCAGAGGCACCAGCAAAGACAGCAGTGCCCAAATTTCATTCTGCACCTCGTTTAGTTCCCCATGAAATAATAAGTGCCTGCTGCCTCTGGAGATGGGAGAGGATCAAAGCGAAGCTTCCTCATATGTAGTAGACTCCGAATACCTAATATTCCCTTATAAAAGGCCTTGTTTTAAACACCAAATACAGAGGCAGATCAAAGCTCAGCTTCTCATTTCTCTAACAGCCCTCAGAAGGCTCCGCCAGGCAGCCCAGCACACATGCACACGGGGCTGACACCAATCCAAGGTACATAATTGAACTCTGCTAATTTGTCAAAACCATCACGGCATGCTGTGGAAACAGCCAGGTGCCTTGTTCACAGAGACCTCAGCCCAGGAGCATCCCAAAGCCATGCCCTCCCTTCCCCGGGGTGCTGGGGAGCTTGAACAAGAGCTGTGCAGCAAAACAGAGTGGGATGCTTCCCCCCTTCCTCTTTCAACAGGGTGAAGCAATCCCAGACCCAAGCGTGGGGGAGCAGGCTCAGGGTGGTGCAGCAGCTCAAGCAGATACCAGAGACAGCTTGAGGAGCAGCAGCCAGCTGAGGACATTCCATGAGGCACCCCAGGTGGGTGGACACTGTGCTGGGTGCCCTCCAGCATATCTCAGCCATCACAGGAACAAAAGCATCCCTTTGCCTTTGCACCCTGCACTTTGTGTCTGGGTTCTCAGCAGCTCTGTACCTGATCTCTGCTTGATGGGGAGCAACATCAGCCCCAGACTCAGGGGTTTGGCAGCAGTTATGGGGACCTCCTGGCACATCCCAGGGACTCCCAGCAGGTCACAGAGGCTCAGACTAGAGTGCAAGGGAGGGCAGAGAGTCTGTAGGTCTCCAAGATAAATGAGCTTGGGATGGCTCAGCCCCTCGCAGGGTCTCCATACGACATCATCATTTTCCTTGCCTCAGTTTCTCCCAACCCAGGAAGCTGAACAGCAACTGCTGCACATTTCTGTGTTACAGAGCAGCTGCTCTGTGGCCTGAGAAAGCAGAGGGAGGTGAAAGAACCTCACTTGTGCCTCACCTCCAGCAAGGAGGGGCTCATTATACTCATGGAATCCTTCATGAGATGGGCAGGGAGCCCAATACAGCCTTGGAGTTACAGTGCTGCTGCTGCCCCACACCATTCACTATTTGATTTCACCATCAGGCAGGTGCTGCCTGTGACCAGGGGAACTCGGAGTCAGACCTGGAGCTGAATGTATTTTTCTGGGCACAGGGCAAACCCACCTCAGAGCAAGAGGGATGGAACAGCAGTGGAGTTTGTACACTGGGCTCTGCCTCCTTGGTTTAGGGGGATTTTTGCTACTAATATTTTCCTCTCAAACTCAGAGTGGAACCTGACTGAACACATCCCACCCTGAAGCATCAAAGCTTTGATGTGGCCCTGATGGCCAGCGGGGGATGTGGATTCACATCTTTACAACACTGTCAGGTTCTCTCTCACAGAGATTTCAGCACTGGTGGAAGGTGTGATGACCAATAGCCCTGGAGACAAGAGCCATCTGTGCACCACAGCCAGAATGCAAAGAACTTCCCACAGTTCCTGGTGCTCCCAGGGGAATGGGAAAGGGGAGCCAGCCCCCACAGCAAGCAGAGCCTTGCAGTGCACAAACCTGTTGTAAACAGGTTGCAAGAAAATCTGATTTTTGGAAATCCTCAAGGAGTCAGTGCTGAGGGTCAGCAGGAAGGAGCAAACCAGCCATTCCTGGCACCAGCTGAGGGTCACTTCAACCTCTCTGTGCACAGCCTGACAGCCTCTCTAAGCACATGTTTCACTTGGAAAAGCAATGCGAATTCCAGCTCCCTTGAGGCTGCATGCCACTAGAGCAGAGCTCACACTGACCCATCACAGAGAGGTGGAGCATGCGGATCTGGTGTGGGCACAGGCAGGGGACTGTGGTGAAGAGAAGGGATGTCTCACTGAAGATTTGGGGATGAACAGAGCACTTCTTGGCATAAGCAAACAGTGCCTCTTCTAGCTCAAATCCCAGAGATGGGGCTGAGCCCAACGGCAAAGACCAAGACTCCAGGGGAAGATCTCCTCTGCTTTATTCCTTACACTCTGCTCCCCTATAATTTCTCTGGAGACTTTCCAAAGACACTGTAACATCAGTGTAAGGGCATCCCACAGACCTAGAAGTGGGGCAGGTGAGTGGTGCAGCATGCTGTGACCACAAAAGGTGCCACCTCTTACTTATCCATGTATTCCTGCACTGAAAACCAGGTACCAGTGGGTCTGCTGCTCCTGAGCTACCAGAACAAACCCTCCCTTGCTGAACATTGTCCTGTGGGAATGCCTCTCTAATCTGCCTTGTCAAAGCACTACAGAACCTGCTGTCCTCCTCCTCCAGGAGACACAGGAAGCCACTTAACCAAGCTCAAATAAAAGCAAACCTGCACACCTCCTAAGTGGAAACTTCCCATCGCATCATCTGGGATCAATGCCTTGACAGTGCGAGTAATTAGGCTCAATCCTACAAAATCTTATCCGAGGAGAGAAACCCCAAGGAATCCCTCTCCTTGGACCTGATAACTACCCAAAGGCACCTGCAACGACATGCAAGCCTGGCGAAATCGATAGGGGAACATCATTGTAAGAATTAACTGTATCTGACGATGCATCCTTCTCTATTAGAGTTACGATCCCGTCCAATTATGGATCTTGGCTGAACTTGTAATTATGAGTTCGGTACTACGACTTCCCACAACGCTATTGCTTTGCTTCCATGAGGGAGAGGAGAGTCAATGAAAGGATAATGGAAAATTCCTTTCAAGGATGCAGCAATGGCCAAATTTATCTAGACAGGAGGAGAAGTACAATGGGGACTTTATGCAAGACAATTCCCTCAGTTAGCCCCCAGTGAACATGAACAAACCAGGTTCTCACAGCATTGCTCAAACACTAAGGCAGATCTAACAGCCAGCCCTGTGCGACGGCGTGAGGCAGCTCTGCCTCCTGAATTCCCTTCAAACCCAGCCATCAAAGCTGCCCAGGTGAACAACAGCTTATTCACAGGGAAAGAAAGGAATTCTTCCCATTCATCTGTTCCTTTATATTTGCCCTACAAGGAAGCTAAAACCAACAACCAAAAACCAACACAGACGTCAATAAAAATACCTTTGTACCCGACATCCAGTATGAGGCTTTTTCAAGAGACTTACAGAGCAGTTGACCTCAAGGGGAATGGCATCAAGGCAGCCTTGCAAAGATTTATATGCCTCTCATTAAAACACAGTTTTCCATACTTTCCCTGTGCCCTATCACTCCTTTCCCTAGTGGAAGCTGAAAAAACCCCAAACTTCAGTGACTTTTTTTCAAAGTACCCAAGGGCTGTCACAGCCTGCCCAGTACTCCTGAATAAGTCACTGAAAAAGCTACTCCAGCACCTGGGAAATTTGATCCCTGTATCAGCAGTGTTTTGGGACAGTTTCTTTTGTCCCTGTTTGCAACATAACCAATTCCTTCCTCCTGTCACACAGGCATGAAGATGATCAGAGGGACGGAACACCTTTCCCATGAGGAAAAGCTGAGACAGTTGGGATTGTTCAGCCTGGAGAACAGAAGGCTTAAGAGTGAATAATTGCAGCTTCCAGTACCTGAAGGGAGCTGGGGACGGACTCTGGAGAAGGACATGGAATGACATGACAAGGGGAAATGGCTTCAAACTGACAGAGGGCAGGGTTAGAAGGAAATTTAAGCTTAAGCTTATTGGGAAAAAAATATTGACTATGAGGGTGGGGACGACCTGGCACAAGTTGCACAGAGCAGCTGTGGCTGCTCCTGGATCCCTGGAAGTGTCCAAGGCCAGGTTAGATGGGACTTGAAGCAACCTGGGACAGTAGAAGGTGTCCTTGGCCATGGCAGGGGGTGAAACAAGGTGATTTTAAGGTCCTTTCCAACCCAAACCATTCTGGGATTCTGATTCTATCATCTTCCCCTGAACGCAGCTGTGTTTGTACTGCAACAGGTAAGGAACTCACGCATCCTCTCATCACTTTCATCAAAAGCTCATTTTAAACGTGGTGATGATTTCTCTTGGTTCCAAAACACATGGAAAAGAAAAGAAAAAAATTAAAAAAAAAACCCAAACATATAAAATTGAAGGCCCAGCCTTTGAGCAGGAACAACTGCAGCACACCCCTGTGCATGTGTGAGTTTATTCCCATGTGCAACCATGGAGCTGATCAGAGGTGTTGAGGCAATTTCACATTCAAATAAACACACTGGAAGCATTTATGGGAATGGCTCATCATGGAAACAAATGGGGCCGCGTGCTGCCGCGGTGGGCACCGGCATCCATCTGGCTGCCGCGCTCTGCCGAGGCCCGGCTCCGTGCGCAAAACAAATGGAGGGAGCAGACCCACTGTGCAATTTTTAAATTGCTTCCCAACGGAGTTATTTCCCCACAGTGATTTTTCAAACCCAGCAGCAGCAGCAGCAAAACTCGTCCTCTCCTCCACCAAACGGCTCAGGCTGAGAGTCCTGAACAAAACCGGTGTGATGTGACGAGAGGAAACGCGGACGCTAATTCCAAACTCCAGATGATATTTCAGTTTCTTGGCTTCTCTAACTCACAAAGGAGCCTGAAGGGACATGGGTCTGCAAATCCCTGCCCCAATCCTCGTTTTGAATTTGTTCTTTTTAATTGCCTTTGTGCCAGGAGGAAGGCTGGGAAATTTTCATCCAATGAATGCTTTGCATGGAAAACAAAGGGCAGAGAACAGGAGTTTGGAGCAAGGAATTGCCAAGGTAACCATCCCTGACAGCTGCACTGGTGCCAGGATGAGGACAGACACTACTACTCCCCACTGGGGCAGCACTGGGGAAGTGCCAGGGCATGTGGAGGGTAACTGATATTAGAAACCATCAAAGAAACCCAGAATCTCAGCAACATCACTAGGAAATGGGATTTATGGCTCCTGCACAGTGCTGCATGGCACAAACAGCACACCTTGGGATGTCCTTACCACCACAGACTGGCGTGGCTGTCCTTTAGACTCGGGCAGTATCAGACACCATCACCCATGGGACAGCCAAGGTGCTCAAGCATTTCTTTTCCCCTGACCCCAGTGTGCCATCACAGGGTCCTGCTGTACCTTTGCTTCGCCTCCGGCTCCGATACTGCTCCGTGTAGAAGGTGAGCTGGGTTTCATCGTCTGCCTCTGAGCCAGAGTTGCCTTTGGCACGTCCAAACCCGATCCCACCTGCAGGCAATAGAGAGGAAAACATCAGCCCTGGCAGCTGGGATGCTCAGGAGCAGGTGGAGCTGGGAGCTCCTCAGCACAGCTGAGGATTTGGCCAGCAACCCCCACTGCTTACTAAGGTTTTTTGCTTGGGGTCACCAGTAGTGATCAGGAACTTTCACCATTCATGATTTCATCAAAAATCAAGACCCCACAGTGCCTATAGTGATGTGAATGTAAGAAGACATGTTCTACCCTCACAAATAAAAACACAAATATATTTCAAGGGACTTACAAAGAAAACCCCTGAGTGTAGCAGCTGCTCTCCCCAAGGACACCTGCGTGGTGAAATGCAGTGAATTTTAGCAAACCCAGCAAGGACAAATGGTACAGGGGGAATACAGCACTTGGGGGGAACCCAGGACCCTCCTGAGGGTCTTTCCTGCTCCTCAACACCCAATTTGGCCCATCTGCTCCCCCAGCTTGCTGTGACAGCAGCAGTCAGGACTGACAGGAGCAGGGCTGGCCTGTGGTTCACCCGGCCTCCTCCTCTCCAGATACGGTGTGGGATGCAGCAGGAGCCCAGCTGGCTTCATCCCCAGACCCACCAAGAAGCGATGGATGCTTAAAAAGCACCACAGACTCTAATTGGCAGAAGTCCTTCAATCTTTGCAGAGCTTAAAGCAAAGAGGCCTCTGGGGGTTGACAGTGGCCCTTTAAACTGCCATTAAAATATTTTACTGTTTTTAAAAAATCTTTTATTCTAGGCAGCAGCACAATTTCCCCATTTCTTGGCAGGAGAACAGAAAATGAGCGGTGCCTTCTGCCCTCTGAAATCCTTAATCACGGCGATGAGAGGTGGCTGGCAGGAGCCAGAGGGACGCCAGGAGCTCGGCACATGGCTCCTGCCCTGGCCATGCCCTGCCCTGGCCGAGCAGTGCCCTCCAGGGTAGTCTCAGCAGCAGGACAGGAAGGGGCTCTGCTGGCTCCTTTCCTCCTGGAAGCAGCAGGAAGGGTCAGTGCTTGTATGCAGCAGCATTTAGGGCTTGCACAGGGGGCTGGGGGGTTTAAAGATCCCAAACCACAACCTGCCATCAACCCCTCTTCAGCCACAAACACCACAAAAAACATCCAGTGCCATGAGACACCCACACCAAGAGGTTTAAAAGGCACAGCAGAGTGGTAAGACCAATAAGGCTTATTTGCAAGAGTGAGGAAAATCTTAATTAACCTGGGCTTTTAATGCAGGCCCTTGGGCAACCAGCCAGGGCTGAAGCCCTGCTGCACATCCCCCTCTCAGTGGCCAGGGCTGGAGGACAGACACCAGCTATGGGAGGGTCCCCCTACTCCTGAGAGCTCAGCACAGCCACTGCCCCTGCCTGCGAGAGGGACCTGGACCTGCCTGTGCAGGCAGGACATGGCACATCCCTCTGTCACCTTCCCATGCACCAGAGCTGGCCCCTTTTGCACAGGCAGATGGCTGGGGTGGGCAGAGGCAGCGATGTGGCACTCTCTGTGCTGTCACACCCCTCTGAGGTGACCAGGCAGCTGGCACAGGCAGCAGCTGCTCCGCCAGCCACCGGCCCAGCCCCCTCCGGCCACTCTGCGTTTGTGTGCCGGCTGCGTCTCCGTGATGGATGGAGCTGACATGTTAAATTACTCAGGCTGGATGTCTTCAGAGAGCTGGTGACAGCGATATTGCATTTTCTGATTACCCAGCACTGAGCAGGATGTATAAATACAGGAGTTGTGAGACCCGGCGCGGGTCCCCAGCCCGCAGCGGAAACGTCTCCTCTGACCCAACATGCAGTGCCAGAGGTCAGCCTGGCAACACGGGCCTGGGGCACACACACGGCTGCCAGGGATGTGCTGCTACACCTCTGTGCCATCAAAGATGCTGGAACACATCTTAGTGGTGGTTTTGAGGATCTCAGAACCCAGCTGAAGCATCCTGGAGGACACAGGGACACTAATCCTCAAGTAATCCTGCCATGAACCTGACTTCATGTTTAACTGGCCTCAAAATCTTACCAAATTAGCCCAGTGAGACATTTACAAGTGGAGCAATGCCTCCTCTTCCAGTACCACTACCGACCTTGGTCAGGACTGAGGATAACCATGATGGGGCCAAGGATGCTCACAGCAGAGAACACCCACGAGCAATTACTGATAAACAAGGACAGCATCGAGGTAAAGCCAAGCAGTCCTGCCTGGTCAGCATTCCCTTTCCTTCAAAAACAGAGAGAAAGCCATGCAGTATCAGAAAACTAAAAGATCCTAATCACTGCAATCAGTTATGAACTGAAATAAGATGCTTAAAAGACAAAGAAGAGAGAAATGGCAATTTTGAAGTGCTGGGTATCGGTAATGCACTGGCAACTCTCTCCAGCAGCTCTCACCGGGTGATACACCCTCTTTACACACAGTTTACTCCTGCTTTTGAGACTCGAGAAAAAACAAAGCTCCCCTTCCTCACCCAGCCCATCTCCTGCCCAGCCCGTTCAGCAGGCAGTGGGGCAGGAGGCAGGCGGGGAAGGGGAGATCAAGGAAGATGCTCTTGTTTCTAATCCTGTTTGCAGATTTACAAGCTCGTTAATCCCTTCAAATAGATCTCAGCTCAGCCAGGCACCGGGGCTGGGCTCTTGCTCTGAGTGCAGCATTAATTTGGTGGGGAGCAAGGCGGGGTGCCAAGGCAAACACCTCGTTATGGTGTAATTAAAGACGGTCCCGTTAATGCAGAGTGGGGATAAGGAAATAAAATTCAGGAACCAGAGCTATTCCCAACGACTTTTTGTTAGCTGAAGCCACCTGTATATTTTTAGAAGTGAATTTTTTGTCATTAAAGAGGAAATAAAAAACAAACATGACATTTTTAATCCCTTCCCCGCAGCCAGGAGGTCGCAGAACATCTCAAGGAAAGAGCTACAGATGTTAAAGAATCAAAACTGAGTTAAAACAAAGAAATAAGCAAGAGCAGCTGTTTGGATAACTCCTACCTGAGGCCAAGCTGACCTCAGCTACTTAATCCTGTGAAGTTGGATGCTATAATAGAAGTGGAAGCTTGGTTTTGTCCCCAGTGGTGCCACCTTGGGTGACATCATTGTGATCCCTCTGCCCTGCAGTCACTATCAATGGAAAAAGGATTCTCTGCATCCTTTTCCTTCAGAAAAAGGGCAAATCCCTGTACATCCCACAGAATCCAAGACCCACAGCTTCCCTCATCGACCACGCTGGGTTCACCCCACCCTATGCTCACTCACCCCATGCAATGTTGCCTTCTGGGGGTTCAACAAAGCTCTCTGTTCCCAGGCTTCCCAGTAAAAACTGGGTGAGGAATGCCCTCCCCAGCACGGCAGCAAAGTCCATGCACTAAGAGCTGGCAGGGCAATGCAATTAGCTAAGTGGAAATTTTCAGTTTTCAGTTCAATTAATTTAACCCTGAAAAGAGCACCAGACAGCTGAAAAAAAAAAACAAAAAACCCCGAATTGTGGTCAGAGAAAGGTAAATTAGATGCAGGTTTAAGGAGGGAAAAAAAAAATACACATTTTCTTTTGAAACTTACCCAGTCAACCCCAAAACTACAAAAGTATAAAGGAATAAAGCTTTTTAAAGCAAAGCACCCTGTGGCAGGGGTATGTTCACACACACTGGCCTTACATACAGCTGAGGAAAACTCTTCCTCCTCACTGATCTTCCTCTTCCTTCTGTCTCTACCCAAAACATTCCACCAGTGCAGGAGGTGCAGCAGCCAGGTGACAGCACCATGGGCTTCCACTGTGAAAAACTGGGATCATGCTGATCCCAGACAGCAGCCCTTGCACAGCCTGGAGGGTTTTATTTCCACCAAGGACCAACTCAAAGAGCTGGACATGATTTTATGATTCAGGTGAGGTGAAAGCTCCCAGGTGAACTCCAGAAAAGCCTCACCAGCAAAATGTGACATTCCACAGGCACCACAGGACAGCCAGAGAGGGCAAGGTGAAAGCAGAGGAGTCCTGGCAAAAGCAGGGACCATGGCTGAGCCCAGCTGAGCCTCAGCTCTCCTCCCTCAGGGAGCTTTGGCTAACTCAGGGCACAGCCAAGACCTCCAGACCACAAGAACCGCAGCCCCGGTGAGCAGCACATCCCGATGTGTGCACATCGTGTCTCAGGAGAAGGACCATTATGGGTTATTTCTTCAGGACCATTATGGGTTATTTCTTCCCAAATCCAGAGTGTTTTTAAAGCCCTGCCCCAGGAGAGGGCACCAGACCCCCTCTCTGCGCACAGCAGCCACCCCAAGGCCACCTCCCAGCCCCGGGGCTGGCCACACAGCACGGTCCACAGCCAAACCCACAGCCTCAGTCCCTGCCCTGCTGCCTCTCCCCAGGGCATCCCTTCCCGGTGCTGGGGCAGCCAGGTTGGGATGCAGCTCCGGGGCTGCATTTCAGCATCAATAAACACTCTGGAATGCAGCATCCTTCCCGCCAGGTCTGCCAGCCCCCAACAGAGACCTCTTCCTTCCAGCCCACCCCTCCCACCCTTGGCTCTCTCCATCCTCGCTCTCCCTCAATTATTTATAAGTTCTGAATGTGCTTCACTCCATAGAAGTGTTTAGGGAGAAAGATTGTATGAAAGAGTCATTAGACAAAATAGAGTTATATGGCACTGTAAACAGACAGGGTGGTGTGGTTTGGTGTTTTGTTCTTGTTTCTTTTTTTTAAAGTCAATCTACTTGGGAAAACAGCGCCTTTCCCAGAGCTGCTGGAAACACTCAGGGCAAAATCAGTTTTAATGAGGAGCAATGGGCAGCAGCTTATGCACACTCAGAGCAGGGAAGTAAAGCAAGGCGAAGTTTACCCCAGATTTGTTTCCCTTGGGCTGGGGATCAGGTTTGGATGGTTTATCCCATCCTTCTGAAGGAGTAGCACTCGGAAACCCTTTCAGAGCCCTTCCATAGAGGAGGAAATCCTTCTGCTGTGTGCAGTTCCTGCAGGGAGAGTGCTCCAGCTGTAGGGCTTTGATGAGGTTAAACATTAATTAAATCAAACCACAAGAAAATAATTACACACACGCATCCATCAGGCTCACTTGTCACTACCCAGAAACAAAGTTGGATGCAAACTCCATCAGCGGAACTGCCACGCGGCCGTTAGGAGGAAATGAATGTATCCCAAATGGACAATTTCATTTAGGGGGAGGAAAAAAAACCTCTCGTGGATTGCAATGGATTAATGAGGCAAAGGGTTTATGTTTGCAACTGATGGAAAATGTAAACATCCTGAGTTGTGGTGTCATCCTTTAGCCTGAAGGGCTGTTTGCACTCCAGCCACTTGCCACAGGTAACCACAGGCTGTAAAAGCAAAACCTCCAGAACAGAAGAAGGCAGGGAATGGGCAGGGGGAGGCATGGATCAGCTCAGCAACAGCGCCCAGCCACCACCTCTACAAGCAAAAAGATATTTAAATTAAGAGGAAAAGAGGATGGATGGGACGGGGCTGTGCAGAGCGAGAGCTCCACTGGAGGCATTGAGACTACCTGTTTTTTTGGGGATCTCTGAGGACTGAGAGCTTAAAAATCTCCTTTTTATGGTGTGCTGGTGAGGGATCCCTGTGGCTAGGGACACTGGGAGTCAGAGTCCCCTCCTGGAGCCTGTGGGGTACGTTCTGCCTCAGGCTCCTCATCCCTCACAGACTCTGGGTACAAAGCAATCTCATTTCCTCATATTGAGGAAATCAGGGGGGAGGGATGGAGGGAGACCAAGGGTGCTCTTGTCCTGATAACCACTGACTGTTCCCGTGGTCACCAATAGGCACAGGAGCCCTGGAGAGGTGGGAAATGAGGTGGGGGTGACTCCAGAGACTGGGGACAAGCCAGGCTGGCTCAGGGCCACACTCTGCTCCCACACAGCCAGAGGCTCTGCCTGCAGCTGGCACAGTGTCTCCTCCTAAGCTCAGCTGCAAGGATTAACTGACTTGTTCCATTAGTGACCAAAAAGCTTCTTACCTCCAGTTCAAAAATGAAATAAAAACACACAAAAAAAAACCCCCAAAAACAAAACAAACAAAAAAACCCTGAGGCTGGAGCAGGGAATCAGGGAAACTTTCCCTGACAGTCCCCAAGGACCCCAGAGCACCCACACCCACACTAAAATCCAGAGACACGTATTTGAGTAACTACTAGAAAACAAACCAAATAATTTAAACCAGTTAAAGAGTCAGAACATTTTCTTCACACTAAGTAAATAATTTATGGGCAGAGCTATAATAAAAAAAAAGCCCTCTCCAGGCCTGTATCGCAGGAAAACATATCAGGAATAAAAGATCACATTTCAGACTCATAAATAAATGAAAAACAAAACCTACGGTAAACAGAAAGAAGAAGTATTTCCTTCCCAGCTCCCAGAGCTGACACAAAGACCCTCAGTGCACTGGGCAGATCATGGCCAAGGGGCCTTCATCCCCATCATCCCTGAAGGGATCTGATACCTCCTCCTCCTCCTCCAGAGATGGAAACCTGGACTCCAAAAGGCACAGCCTTTTGTGTGGTATAGCCTTTAGATCCATGAATGCTGTGCTCCCACTCTCTGTGCAGCTCCTAGAGCCCCAAGCACTGGGAAAGCAGAAAGAAGAGATGTGCCAATGACGTGAGTGACAGCCAAAATGGATTTCACCCCTTCACGAAACTGAAACTTGACAAGAAACTGTTTCATTGTGTTTTAGCTGGGGCAGCTGACAGGGACTTTGAGCTTGCAGCAGAATCCCTTGGAGGGGACACGACGTGACACAACTCACAGGCACCTCCACCAGCCCACCCAGAGGCTGCTGTGTGGGGTTTGTCCCTCTCTTCCCTCTCTCACCCTGCCACAGAGGAGCTCTGGTGTCCCCACACTCAGCAGTGAGGGTGAGGAGGCTCCCACCTTCCTCCCAGCCAAGCTCCTCTGGCCGTGGCTGATGCCTTGGAGTGGCTACCTTCAACAGAGGCTAGACAAGATGAAGACAATAAAAGTGGGTATTTCTTAAAGGCCTTCAATAGGCACACCTTGGGCAGTCAGAAGCCTCTGAGGGGCTACACTCAAGCTGGACAATGGTCACGAGTTTTTTAGACAGATTTAAGTTTGGTCTATTTGCATATCAGGGGTTAATCCTCCAGTTACCTCCATTACCTTCATTACCTTCAGGTAATGAAGTGTTATAGCCCCAATATACCCTCAATTCATTTTTGTTTATACTTTTTGGGGTCTGAGGTAGAGGGCGTCCTTGGATCTCAGGCTTAGAAGGATTGTTCTGTCTGACCAAAATGTGACGACACTTAACCAACACTCTGTGTGGAGTTTAGAGCTATGCACTGATGCAGCACAGGGCTCAGGAAACACCAAAGCTCACACCCTAAGGCACGGCGGGCACCTACCTCGGGGCCGGCTGCGGCGTTTCCGTCTGCCCACGGCGGTGCTGCGCAGCGCCGGCTGCAGCTGCCCGATCTCGATGGGCGTGTTGGTGCGGAAACTCTCCTTGAACTTCTGCATCAGCGACTCCACCGTCTCCTGCGTCACCTCGGGAGCTGCAACGCCACCAAAGGGGCTGTGGTTATAAAACAGCTGCGCCACCGTGTCCCCACCGCCCGTGAAAACCTTTCCTTGTGTAAGCCGGAGTCGAGTCCTGGGGCAGGAGCTCTGCCAACGCCCTCTGACTTCACCCACAGGGACCCATCTGGCACTTTTCAGATCTTACCAAAGCCACCCACACTAGAAAATTGTGAGTTTACAGAAATTGTGTTTTCCACATTGCTTTTCCAGCATTTTGGATCGTTCCTTGCCTCTCCCCCATGTGCACTTGGAAGTGTCATGCCCTTATCCAGGTTACAGCCTGAAAGGTTCAAATCATACAGGGCACTGAGCTGGCTTTGGGTCAGGCTTAACTCTACCCCAGAAGCTCAGAATTGTACCCCAAGCTTGGCAGTCTTTTAGGGCAGCAGGTACTCCCCAAGAGGCAAGTTTGGGATTATGGAATGATGGGAAGGCTGGGGTGGGAGTTAGGCAAAGTGCAGCTGGTCCAGGGATGCTCTGAGCTGCAGCAGGATTCCTTGGGATCTCCCAGAGGCTGCACCCAAGTGCTGGGGTGCAGCACCTGAGGTCAGGAAACAACTTCCTGCAATGCCCCACGGCATCTGTCACATCATGCTGATATTTAAGCAACTCCTCTCCTTGCTCTCACACACCCTCAACTCAGCAATGCCAAAAAAATTTCCCAGAATGTCCAATGAAGCTCTCCACCTGCACAATAGGCAGTAACAGGAAGTCATGAAACCACTCACAAAAAGCAAAGAAGAAATTTGGACACAGAGGTCTCCCAGGTTCAACACTGGTTTAGCCTCTGTCAGCTCCTTAAATAAACTCATTAGCAGAACACAACCTCTGTCCTATCTCCATTTCCAGAGTCACAGTGCCCTCCATGAGCTCCAGAAGCTCCTCCTGCCTGCAGCGTGGCTCTGTGGAGATGGCAGGGAGGGATGCCAGGTCCTAGAGCCACCACATATCCCACTTGGAGAAGGGATAAGTGAGCACCCTGGAGCTCCCAGCCTGCCAGCAGTTATGATGCATCACCCCATCACATCTCCAGGATCCAGAGACATCAGATGTGCATGATGCTCCTCAGGCACCCAGCAAGCTCAGGGTGCAGAACTGCTCTGCACCACGGACACCTATTTCCTTCTCAGTGTGGTGCAGGGAATTCAGAGTTCGGTTGGAACAGAAGCTGGCCATGCAGAATGAGGCATTTGTAATTCTAGGCAAGGATTTCACCTAAACACGGGGTCTGCAGCAGACTGTCCAACATCCAGCCATGCTGCAGGGAGCAGAGAGCCCTCAGCTCCCAGTGCCACACCAGGCCATGGAGCAGGTTCCCTCCTTCTCCCTAAATCCTCTGTGTGGTGATGAGGTGATGAGGTGATGTCCTCAGCCTCCTCAGGGCGTTTTTGTACTCCTCTGGGCTGCAGAGATGGGTCTGAACTCTGCCAGGACCATTGGGAGAGGGAGAAGCAGAGAGCAGATCAGGAGAGCTCGGGAGAGGATCCCTCAACCCAGTGCTGCTGTGCTGGGAGGCAGAGGGAGAGCATCCACACCAGGCAAGAGAGAAACAAGGATCAAACCCCCTGCCTGAGTTAAGTGCCAGCACTGGGAACCATTTCAGGAAAGCTCCAGAAAGAGGGGGAACTAAGGGACCAGCTGTGTAACATCTTTGAATTTTCCAGCAGCAGGCTCCCCCAGGAACCACAGATCAAGGACAGAGCTCCCCAAAGCCCCCGACGTTTACGGCAGGCACGGCTGAATCCTGCAGCGTCAGATGCCCCAGCAGGCAGCATCACATGAGGAAAAAATATATCCAGAGCAGGGAAAGGTCTCCAAAGAGCATCCAGTCCCATCCCCACAGCACACGTCCTCCCTGAGGTGCCAGGAAAGGATGCTGTGCCAGCACTGGGGTGGCTCAGCCTCCTGCTGCCATGTCCCCAGGGGGAAGCCTGACCCCACAGCTCCCTTGCCCAGGAGAACATGTGGCAGGGCCTCCCCTGAGCAGATGGAGAGTTATCCAGACCTTGGGGCTGTGTGATACAGGACTCGTGGATGTGGAGCAGGGAGCTCTGGAGCGGCTTGCACAGCTGAGGCTTATTTACCAAAAAGAGGCCAGGAGGAGAGCACAGAGGGAGGAGGAGGAGGGGACCATGCCTTCAGCGAGGTCACAGCAGTCTCACGGCCCCTGCTTGGCTGATGGGACTGTGGTGACTGTGCCCATCTGGCCACCACGCTGGCACAGCCATCCTGAGGCAGCTGCTCCCACCCCTGTCACTGGAGCAAACACCAAGAGGGGGGCAGTGGGGAGGGAGGAGGGTCCTTCAGCCACCAGCTGTTTGGGATGATGCTGCAAATCCTGCAGGAATTGGGAGTAAGGAGCTGGTGCATCTCACTGCTCTGCACAGCTCAGGTGTGCCAGCACATCCTTGGTTTCTCTGTGCCCCTGTGCTCAGGGGTTTGGAGAAAGGAAATGGGAAAGGGGAGCAAGAGGGAGGAGAGAAAAGTAAAGCAGGGGAAGAAAAGATAAAAAAAAAGAAAATGGAAGGGGAAAGAAAATAAAGAGGAAAAGAAGAGAAAATGAGAAATGAGAAATGAGAAAAGACCCTTGTTGACATGATCTCAGCAGGCAGAGTTTGGCATGGGTGGGCAGCATAGAAAAAGCCCTCAGTGACAAATGAAAGACAGCAGAGCTTCAACTGTGTGAGCATGAGGGGTGAAGGACGAAGGGAGAGCCCTTCATGCACTGCCAGCAGTGCCAAAAGGCAGAGAGAAGAGACCACTGCACCATAATGGAATGAGACAGCACTCGCTGGGGCTGTTCATCACATCCACGGGAGAGACAGGCCAAACTGCCCTCTGGGCTCCCCACAGCAGCCCTTGGAGGTTCTAACTGGTCAAAAAAGGATGGGAAGAAGCACTACTGTGGAGTAGACAGTGGCCTTAATAATTTGCTTTAACTGCAGGCCAGCCCTGAACTGGTCAGGCAGTTGGATTAGCTGATCCTTGTAGATCACTTCCAACTGAACTACTCTATTCTACACAACCCTGCAAGCCCCCCTGGACTGCCTGTGCCAAACACGGGCTCAGCCAGCAGCTCCTGGCACCTCCACAGCACCCACACTGCTCCCCAGCACGACACAGCCACGTCAGCAGTGCCCAGGCACCAGCTCCTCCCAGCTGGCCGAACACGACACATCTCAGAGGAGACAGGACTGTCCTCCCCTCGAGCACAGCTTGCCAAACGCCTGCTCTCCCCTCCCCAGCTTCCAGCATAAATCCACCCGGGCTGCTGAGCTCACATCTCCGTCACCGTGCTGAGATCCTCCAGGCTGGCAGAGGTGGTGAGATCCACCCCAAGGTTTGGCACGAGGCTGTGATCTCCATCTCCCCCCAGGAGCGGGGCAATCACGAGGCTCCCCGGCCCCCACAGAATCAGCTTCCCCCTCTGGCAGCACTTTAAGGACACAGCTGAAGGTCACCCTACCTTTGCAAAGCACAGCACACACTCCTGATGAACACCTCCCTCCTGTCCACCCCCATATTCTGTTTGAAAAGTGATTTGCTCTCCTTATGGCTCCTCTATTCGTTTGCACGTCTCCCACAAAACAATTCCTACCCAGAGCCATTCTCTCCTCCTTCCTTTCTGCTGGCACAAATTGCAGTGGGAAAATATGTTGTTTGGCTTAAAAATTACGACCACAACAACAACAAAAAAAGTAGTCATCAGCTGAACAATATGAGCAATGTTTGGGTAAAAATACGATGCAATGGAGATGGGAAGCAGCAGCATTCATTCCAGCACAGCCAGGAGAGCTGCACCCTCCCAGACATGCTAGATGGGTATGGATATGGGTATGGGTTCTGGGGACAGGCCACAAGTAGGATCTCACCATCCCAGGAGGGATTCCCCATCTCAGAGTCCCAGGCCTGGGTCAGTGCAACCACCCACAAACCCTATTTGAGAAATGAACTATTTGTGAGCCCCCACCAGCTGCACTTGGGTGTTGTCTCCACTATTCCAAGATATTCTCAAGACACTACAAAACCTCTCTAACTATGCAACCTGTTCCCAGCCAGCAAAGCCAGGCAGTGATGGAAATACCCCTTAGATCTCAGAAAAAAGCTCTCAGATTTGCTGAGCTGTTTTAGTCTTCAGACATGGCCTTGAGGACCCCAGTGGAACAGCTTCTCCCCAAACCAGGCTCAAACCTCGTGGTGCCATTGGGTGGTGGGAGAGCTGGACAGTCCTACAGCTTGGATTTTGCATTTTATTAAAACAGAACAGTGAGGTTTAAGGTCTGCAAAGGTGTCAGCTTCCCTGAGCTTCAAAGTCTTTGGCGTCTGGCTTAAAGGTTCTTTTCCTGGAGCCACACCCATCCGTGCTCTCCTCACACAACGCCTGCACTCTCACAGCTGCAGGACGACGACTGGCAAGGCAACAGCATCTTCTATCAGAGCTTCCCACACTAGGTATGGACTAAAACATCTCTTTATAAAATACAGGTTTTTAAGTATCTGGTTTTCCCATTCCTCTCTTTGATTTCCGGCTGTCAGAAGGCAAGTTATTGATCCCTCAATATTAACAGTGGCCACAATGCTCCCAGAGTTTCAGGGAGAGGACTAACTCCAGAGCATCTCAAGTGCTGCTCCACTGAGCATTTTGCAACAAGACAAACTCAATCAAGGATTAAAGGGAAAAAGTTTGGGCGCAATTAGAAGCCAAGGTCAGTGGGGATTTTACCTCCTGACCTGCATGGTCATGTGGAGGACGCAGCCCCCTCACCTCAGACACTGGCTCTTCTCAAAGACTCTCCTGCCCTTTCACTGACTACTTCCAGTATTTTTCACATCTGCTTTTTCTAGGCACAGGGCAGGGAACTCTCCTGGGAGCCACTGACATGGGCTCTAAAGGTCTAATACATCATCACATCCCCCAACACGCCACAGGAACACCAGGAAAGTGCCAGACTAATAATGCTATAATTGTTTCCCCCAAATCAACCCTCTGATATTCAGCAAGCTCATTTTGATGTTTCTGGATCAATATTTTAGAAATTTCTGTTCCACAAAGTATTTCAAGAAATTGACTTTCTGATCCTATTTTGGAACAAGCATAAATTTCACAATACTGGAAGTTTTCCACATGGTGGAAACCCTGATTTCTCACCAGCTCTAAATAATGGGTGTTTGTTGCTTTTCGAAGCATGAAATAACTAACGGTGTTTGTTCTGTGGCTGGGATGTGGACTGATTTTCAACAGTGCCACCCTGAAGGTACCAAGCTCCACAGAGCTTTAGTAGCATAAAATTAGGTAATTACACTGATGCTGATGTGATGACAGCGGGAGAGATTTGTACAACAGCTCCGCACGTACTCAGAGGAAAACACAACTGGAGAGTGACATCCTGCCCCAGAGCAGGGGAATATGGCAAAGGCAGGAGAAACACTGGGAGCTTCACCTCTCCATGTGTTTCTCCAGCCACCAAACCTCCTTCGAGCAGGAGAGTCTGTCCCCTTTGGTCCCCTGATCTCCAGCAGTCTATATCAAGTGCCACATGCAGCCACTGTGTCCAAGAAACACAGGGAAGCTGCTGGTTGTGTTCCACAACCAACTCAGGACATACATATCTGTTTTATTTAAATATATATATATATATATATATATAAATATATCTCCATATATATACTTTTATTTAAATGTACATCTCTACGTATGGATATATGCAAAAAACATCAAAAGCAAAGATGAAGGAGGATCTCCAAAAAGCTCTTTTACAAAGTGTGGTCCTCACACACAGCAACAGAGAGAGAGAGGAACCCAGGAGCATTTTGAAAACAGCCTTTTATTCTATGTCAACTTCTTCTTTCTTCTCTCTCCTGGCCCTTTTTGTTAAGATTTAAAATAGAGGCTGTATACATTTTTTTAGCACAGCTAAGCTATTAATACATAGCTATTAATACACACTATTAATACATTAATAGATTATTATATACATTAATAAATCTGTCGCTATAAAAATAGATCTTTATACGCAAAACTCTGATTTCAATTGCAAATTGGAGGGGGAGGGAAGCAGAAGAAGAGATAAAGTTTTATTCAAGATGTCTCCTTTGAAGGAAACTGAACAAATGTACTTTCCTCCTTCATATATTCATGAGATGACTGCTTCCCTACCCCGTTCTCCACCACCCTCAGCTCCGGGCTCAGAGCCAGCACAGCCCTTATCTGGTACGAGGCAGGGAAAAAAAAGTCCTGATAGGATCAGGAGTTTTCAGTAGTTTAACAAATCTGGGAAAAAGTCTCCATTGGGTTCTAATAAAGCTTTAGAAGCGTGACGGGAAAGGGGATGCCGGGAAAGGCTGGTGTGCAGTGGGAGGGGGATGGAGAACAGCATCCTGCAGTGGGGACAGGGACTCCAGGGCACCCCAAAACCCTTCTGGACATGCACCCACTCTTTGCTTTTCACCTTTATTGCCAAGCTTTGCCATTTCCCCCATCTTCAGAGAGCAGGAGAGAACATCTGCAGCTCCCATGCTCACTGCAGCTGGGCGGGAAGGAGCTGGCAGGACCCTCATCCCACTGGGAAGGGATGGGCAGAGCTGGAGCCCACAGCAGCACCCACCCGGCCCCGGCTGCCCCGACCCTTCTTCATCCTCTCTCCAGTCACGGCGCTCTGTCACTTCCCAGCTAATTGCCTCCACTCATGTGTGCAAACTCACCGTTTACCGGAAAATGTCACGGAATGTTAATTTCACTCGGAATGCGCTTCCATGTTTTTATGATGGGAAATGAATAAGCATTGTATTAATAGCATAATTTCCAACTCCAGCCGCAGTCGCGGCCCCGCGGATGGAGGCTGCGAGTTACTCATCACCCTGCACCTTCCCTGCCTCTCCAGCTCCCTCCTTTCCCTCCCCTCGCTCCCCCCACTTCTCCTGTTGGTAATTAAGATAATGCAATGTAATTATAAACATATTAGGAAAGATCAAAGTGGAAGAGCCTCGGTCCAACAGTCCCGCCTCTGCCTCACACCTCTGCCTGGAGAGCACCTCCCAAAAGCTGATGGGTCCCTGCACTCCTGGGGCTGCTCCAGCTGCTCCTACCCAGGGACTGTTTCTGGCCAGTAAACCCTCAGCTCTTCAACGGGGCAAAGACTTTCTAGCACACCCCTCCCCTAACATGTACAGGGCATTAATTTCTTTATCCCATTTTTCCTGCAAGGAAAAACCTTTGGCGGTGAGGTGCTGCCTCATCTCCCCCATGGCCCCAGCACTGAGGAGGTCCAGTCCAACAGAGACTCTATTTCCCATTTTCTCGCTCCAATAAAACCCTTAACTTAGGGTATTTTATGAGACATCATAACTTTCTTGCTTAGGCAGCGAGCAGAGAGGATGAGGGAAGATGGGCAGACCCTCTGTATCAGCTAATGCTCCTCAAGTTATCAAATAATTGAAAAGTTAAATAAGAACACTCTGGAGGAAGCTTCCTGATTTGGTGCTAATGGGCACGCAGAACAGTCTGGGCTAATGTTGCGTGGAGGAGAGACACTGGCTCGAGAGCACAGCGCTGACCTCCAGCTCCCTCTCTCCCCCACACAGCTCCTGCAGCTCTGCAGAGCCAGAGGAGACACTGCCCCATGGAGCCAACTGGGACAGGGACTCACTGAGGGCAGGAAAAGTCCCATCCCCATCTGTCTGAGGAGCCACTGCTGGGGGAGGTACCTGGAGGCAGCAGCACTTCGGCATCTGTCAAGTGAGTGAGCAAGTGCCAGCACCCCAAAGGATAGATGTGGGCAGGACAGGGCTCCAGGAACAGCCACAGCTGGCCAATATGGGTGGGAAATGTGGCACAGTGGCCCCTGGCCAGTCTCCACCACTACCCAACTCCGTGCTCAGCAGCATGGTGCAGAATGAACTTTTTAGTTAGAAAATACATTTCCTCTGCCCAGTGGACAAGGTGACATTTTTCACAGTACTGTCAATGCTGTGCCACATGCCAGGATGAATGAGGGAATGATGCCAACCCAGAGGAGAAGGACAAACTACCAAAATCTCTCAATGTGGCCAGGAGCTTCAGCTCCAAAAGCAGCACCAAAAGGACCAACAACCTCCTGCACTGGGCAGCACATGGGTAGAAGCAGCAGGCAGGAGAGAATGAGCTGAGAGCTGGTTTGTTGGCTCAGGAGAACATCCAGAAAGCCCAGGATATCAAATTCAAACCTATTCCAAGCCACATAGGCAAAGAAGTGAGGCTGAGCACTGCCACACTCACAGGACCCAGTGGGAGAGTCGCAGCAAACACCGTAACTCAGCGGGGCCGTCACAAAGGATTGATTTGAAGCACCTTGTTAATAAGTTTCCTCTCCCACTGGTCCTTCAGGGAGGTCAGTGCCTAATGATAAATGGGGCTGGAAGGTGCCTGCAGACCCAGTATCAGCACAGGTGCCCAGCCTCAATCCATCTTCCTTAGGAGCCAGCTGACAAAACCGTCTCGGTGCTGCAGCCAGGTAAAACACAGCTGACGAGAGGAGGACACACAAACAGAGTGAAGAGTTGGTGCTGCAGCTGCCCTCCCTGCTCCCTTTCCCATAAAACCCACAAGTCCGGGATGGAATGATGGGGGAAAATCTCCACATGCCAACTGGTGGAGCCACAATGCCACTAAAAGCCAAGGAGAAAAAGGGCTGAGTACTGTGGTCTAAGACAAACCCATCTCTTGTTCAGGTGACAGAACCCAGAGCAACCTCAGCCCTGAGCCCCACATCCCAAGGGCTGAGACCTATCCAGCATCTATGTACTTCCAGTAGAAATGGGGAACATTGTGAGATTGTTCTCCTTCATCCCACATCCTCTTTTGATCAGTCTGACTTCAGAAATCAGTGTCAGGTTTTCACTTCATGCTGATATCATGGAAGCACCACCCCTGGAAGTGTCCAAGGCCAGGTTGGACAGAGCCTGGAGCAACCCTGGAAGATGACCCTGCCCAAGGCAGAGAATTGGAACCAGATGGTTTTTTAGGTTCCTTTCAACCCAAACCATTCCAGGATTCTGTGACAGCCCCAGTCAGAGCTGAAGCTTTCCCAGGTCCTCTGCATTGCACACAAGAGAGTTTCTCCCAGCCAAGAAACTCAGGAGAGGCAAGGACACCTGAGATCTTCCAAGGCAAGTAAACAACCATCATATTATTTTTTTAGATTTTCCATCAGGGGAAGAAAAAAAAAAAAAGAAAAAAAGTCATCTTGAAGCTAATCCTGGTCAACAACTGTCCCACAGCCCAGCTACACCTTAAATAATGCAGTGCTTTATCAAACATTCATAGTGATGCACAAAGTGATGAACAATGTGTGCCTGGCATTCATATAAATATAGTTCCTGATGGCTTATTTTCCTTGGACAGCCAACACTTCACAGCTTATCTTCTGTGAGCTTGTGATTTCGCCTGGATGGAAAACACTTTGGACACCTGGGGAATCAGGACTACTGCACATGAAACTGCCATGACATCCCCACTGGGCATCTGCAGCCCCACAAAACTCCACAAAATTCCTCATTCAAGAGCTGCTGCTGACTTGAGGAGCCAGAAGTCACCCAGCTGTGGCTGGAAGAGGGGGAAACCAAGGGTATTTCTTCAACTCGGGATGTTGTGGAGTGTCAGGGTGAGAGCAGTCCAAGCCTTGCACAGCAGCAGGGCTTCACAAATCCAGCATCTCTTCAGGATGCTCAGCAAAATGCTGGCATAATAAACCATCTTGTCTCTGTTCCAGTCCCTATGGCACCATTCAAAGCCACTTTTCCAACTGCTTCTTCCCTCCTCTGTCTCACAAAATTAATGAGCAGGTTGTAGCAAAGAGAGAGGAGAAAACCAATAAAACTTATCAGGAGCCTGCCCCAACAGCCTCTTCTCCACAGCAACAGTTGCCATGGGCCAGGAAGAGCCCTGGCTGACCCTTAAGTATGGGCCACAAAACCCATGAGCTGGGATCTGCAGGACCAGAGGAAACCCCCAAACCCCAGGAGCTTCCCTGTCCCTTTTGAGCCATTCTCAGAAGCAGGACTGTGTTGGATATGGCTCCTGTGGGAGAGATGACCTGAGTGTGCTCCCACACACTCCATGATGCTGCTTTGATGCATTTTCTTGGAGGTGTAAGGAAGGGAGACCATATCACACAGCCTCACCATTCCCTCCCCCCACACTGGGGAGGACAGTCCAGATTTGGGGTGGAGGTAACATTTCAATGGGATGATCAAAACAAACCTAAAACTCCAGCCTGGCACCTCTCCGTTGAGATCACGAAAGGCAGTTAATACATTAATATATTAATTATGACTGTGTTTATCTCTGCAAAGCACAACTTTTCCCTGGCAGGTCAGGACATTTTCAAATCCACACTGAAGCCTGAGCTGGCATCACCACAGAACCAAAGACCCAATGGCACGTCTGGTGTAACCTCTGTAACTGGGGCCCTCATTCCCTTCATGAATACATTCAGTTCAGTTACAATTGAACATGCTGGGCTTGAAAACAGCTTAAACATCTCTATTAATGAGAGACAATACCTAAGCATGTCTGGAAGTGCTTCCCTGAATTAGGAGCCAATTCCTGCCCTGTCGAGTCCCCACCTTTTTTTTTTTTTTTTCATTTCTTTAAAGCTGAAAGTTGCAGCTGTTTTTCTCAGACAGAACTAGAGGACTGCAAAAAAACCACTTTTCACTGGCAAGCTATGAGAATACACATTTTCAGAGGTCCCTATAAATTACAGAAGGAGTTGGCTGGGATTAGAGCGGGGAAAAGCTGATCACGTACAAAGAGGGTCACGATCCCATCAGGTCACTGGAAAGAAGAGCCCCAAGACACATCAGATGCTGGCCTGACGCACTGTCCCATTTTAGCCTGCAGCCCCAGCAAACGTTAAGCCATCACTTTAGTTATTAAAGGCTCAGAAAGCCTCTGGTTAATGCTGGGAATCGGGGTGGAACTGCAGCCAACGGCAGCGGCAGGCGGTGGCTCCCAGCCCCAGCACGGGCACCAGGGATGGCACACCTTGGCACAGCCACGAGCCCAGCCAGGCACCAGTGTCCCCTCAGGGACACCAGGCTGTCACCTCAAGGACATCACTACCAGGCCAGACACCTGGTTCCTGTTGCCTGAGTGCTCTCCCCTCTCCAAGGTGGAGAGCAGCAGCATCACCTGCCCATCGTGAGGGCATGGCCCCCAACTCACACCCATCTCTAAATCTCATCTCCCAGACACTGCAGAGCTCAGGTATTTGCAATGAATGGCAGCTCTAGGGAACAGCTTAACTGCCTGCCCTCCTCTTGCACAGCTCAGCCCCCAAAATGTCCCTTTCCACAGCCCAAACATCCTGCCCTCCAGCCACAGCACTGCCTTACCTCTCCCCGGAGGAGTCTCCTCTGGAAGGAAAAACAATTCTGAGATATGGCCACCAGAACAGCTACTGCAGTGCTGGTGGAGGGCAGAGGAAGCTCTCTCTTGCCATCATCAGGATCCTTCTCCTGCTTTTTGCTGTTATCTCAAAGCCATTTGTCTCCCCTGCCTAAATCCCTTCTCCCACAGTTCTGGGCTGCACCACTCAGAGCAGCTTGGCTGGGAGCTGGGGGGACCACAAGCCCTGACACCAGCAGTTCTCAATATTTCCTTATGCTGCCCTGCCTGCTGTCTGGCTTGGCTCCCTCTCCAACCCCCAGATAAGGACTGGACCATTAAATGACATGAGCAGGGTTATCAGAGCAGCCAGTGGCAGTGTGGATCTGGATCCACATCTCCAGGTGCACTCTAGGAGCCAGACCATCTTTCAGGAATGCTCAAAAGCATCTCACTACTGCTACTGAGAAAAGCATCAGTGGATTAAGTAGGAGAAACTTCAGAAGTTTACCTGAGCCAACACAGCAGGGGAGAAGTAAGTCCAGGAGAGGAATTCAAGATGAGTGCCCAACCACACCTTTGATATGCCCATGGTATTAATCATTGGAACCATCAGTAATAAGTCCTGTCTCCTGTCTAGACTTGGAGGCCATACCCAGACTGCAGAGCCTGTGAAGGCAGCACAAAGGCCTGCTCGAAATGTTCTTTTTTCGAACATGAAAGAAACTGAGAAATAAAGATGGGTCCTTTGTTGCAGGAGTGGAATCGCAGATAGTTGATTTTCAAGTGTGATTTCTCCTCAGTTTTCACCAGGCAGAAGTTCTATTTCTTACTGATCCTTAGGAGATTTGGTTTGGTAAAATCTCTCTGAGGAACTTGTGGATAATCCCATAGTGAGGTTGCTGGACTTTACCTTCATTTACCAACTCCATCACTGAGTGTCCAGTGCATCCCAGACAGGGAGGCAGCAGTGCCATCTGCAATGGGCTGGGGCCCAAAGTCCCTCTAACAGGACTTGGTGGACAAAAGCAAAGGGCTCCTGCTGCTATAGGATGATGCTGTGTCAGTGAGGATGAGAGCTGTGTACATTAAAAGAGAAAAACACGTGAAGAATTCCCAAAGGGATGGAGCTTGAGGCCATCTGCTTGGGAAAAGCAGGAGAGCAGAACTCATGAGGACCATGGACTGGAAACTCCACAGTGAAGCGAGGACAGAGGCAGTGAGGAAGTGACAACAGCTGCACAAATCTACCCAAATTCCCATAATCCCTGAGCCCCATGTACATACTGGGCTGAGTTCAGAGAGGGAGGGTCTCCCCAGCAAACACCAGGACCCCAGAAACTGCACCCCACACCCACAGACCCCACGTGGCACCGTGCACACCCACTGAGCACAAAACCCTAGAGAGCTTTTAATTGCCATAGAGAACCCAAACCCACAAGGAGACAGAGTAGTCCCCTCTCCATCCCAGCTCAAGGAATCCTTCTGGATAATTAGGACAGCCTAGCTATTGCCTCCTGCCTCGCTCCATTGCATTTTATTATTAATAAAAAAAAAAGACTACTTTTCTACTTTTCTTCCTAAACTGCCTTGGATTTTTCTTCTGTCTAAATTCATCTGGGCTCTGTACAATGTCACCAGGTCAGCTTGTGCTCCTGCTGCAATTCTAATTTTGTCAGCTTTACATTTTCTAGGCAGTTGGGAGATTTTTCTTTCTTTGCTCCTTTTTTTTTCCCCCAAGTCAAAAATGATTTTGCATAACAGTAATAACATTAATGGCCCTGCACAGTGCATCCAGATTACAACTGCAGCTAGGGAGAAATAAACATCTCATCTTTGCCCTGCTGTTTATCTTCCCACAGCAGAGCCTGGTATCAGGTCAGAACCTGTAATTTCATTAACTTTATCACTCAGACACGCTTGTTGCTAGATGTCATTATTCAGCACATCACTCCTGTGTTTTGTTTGTGCTGGGATTCACTTCAGATACTCTGGCACCACACGGGAGCATCCCTCCCATCCACATCACTGCCTGAGCTGGGGAGGAAAGTTTGGCTTGCTGAGCCGTGATCTGCAAAACATTTGTGCAGCTCAGGCCTCCTGGGCAGGGACTGCATGGAGCAGAGCCATCCAGAGCAATTCCCTGCCTGATTCTCTGACCAGATACATCCAGAAGTGGTGAATTAAAAAAAAAAAAAAAAAAAAAAAAAAAAAAAAAAAAAAAAAAAAAAAAAAAAAAAAACACAGTCTTCCTCACAGAAAGAAAAATTGAGCCAACAGACACCGAGCGTGGGGCGGGCAAATCCCCAGTGATGGGAAGTGCACAACTCAGCACCTGCAAATCAGGCAGTGCCCAGCACAGGGGGGAAGCTGCAGCACAGGCAGGTGGAGGGTGAGCAGAACTGCTCCATCTCCATTGGGTTTGCCATCCCTGGTAATTAATGCTGGGAAGTGACACTTGAAAGGGCCTCTGCTGACAGCCCCTGTGACGATAGCATTTGGAGCCCGCTGACAACTCCCAGCTGATGTCTTATCACAAGGCAGCACAGCAAGAGCAGCGAGGAGAGCTTTTCCCCTGGGAGCTGGTGGATTCCCTGGGATGCAGGCACAGCTCCACACCCATCCCCAGTGACCACAATGAAACCTGGCAGTGCCAGCTGGGCACCAGCTGATCTCACTGTGGCACTACAGCCACGCTCCAGCTGGGTGTCCCTTAATGCCTCCACCTTCAATCCAGCTGCAAAGCCATGCCCAAGCAGAACTGGCTTCCAGTCCCTGGGGATCTCCAGGTGCCTGGTGTCTGCTCACACTGGCTGCAGCTTCTCCACCCCACATGCCCCATCCCCACAGGAGCCCAGCTGTGACTGCTGCTCGTGTGCAGGCCAAAGCACTGGGAGCAGCATGTGAGAATCACCACGTGTCCCTTCCATGTGCCACCAGGGCTGAGTAGAAAGCCCACAGCACATATATTTACATCTGCAGTCTAGAAATCCTAAATCTGAACCACAGCCACCTCATCCTGGGCAATCTAGGCTCTAAGCAGCTTCAGCAGAGAGAAGTAAGCAGCACAAACCATAGCTTGGCACCTTGAGCAGAGCCTCATCCAAGAGGGAAAAGTGCCCATCTGGGAGGAAGCATACGGTGAACTGGCACAGTCTGGAAGGATCAGACTAGGCAAGGCACAAACCTGCCTCGATCCCAGGCACAAAGCCTGACAGCATCACAAGCAGAGCTGGTGGGAGCATTTGGGAACATCTCTCCCAGCCCAGGTATCCCACAGGCAGCTTCCAGCTTGGGGCAGGGGGTTCAGTCATGTAAGTTCACTATTACCAGTTCCTGAAGCCCTTGGATAGTTTAATATTCTGCTCTAGATCTTGTTTGCTATTTTGTTTTGAAGAGCACTGAAATGCAGTTACTGCTGTCTTCCCCACTCACACAACTCTAAATAATTTATAGAAAAGCAAAACAAAGAAGAGAATATGAAAGAAGAAAGAAGGTAGCTCGGTTACGATGTATGAAGGCTTTCATTTGTTCATTCTCACTGAGCAGAGGGTTGAGGAAACATCTCTTAACCCCATGGGCTGGTAACAGCCAGGCACACACCAAGAGATGCCAACAAGGATGCTCAGAGCAGCACTCGAGGATGGCAGATTGACCCCTGGGCACCTCCAAATCTGTTTGAGCAACAACACCCATCACAATCATCACAGCCTCGTTTAAAAGGGGAAAGAGCAAACAGCATTTTAAGGGTGGAAGAAAACCAGCCTCAGCCACCACTTGTGACTATCACGAGGGCAGGGAGCTGCTTTCCAGACACACTGCATCACCCAGGCTATCCCTGGCTCCTCCATGGAGCTAAAAAGAGTCCCTGTCCCCATCCCTGCCACTGTGACTGCTAGATCTGTCTGGAAAGCCCACACAAGAAAGGAGGGTTGGTTCAGCACCACCCCAAGATCCCTTCCCTGCACAGAGCAAGCCATCACATTCCTTCTTTGCTCCTGCTGGAGTCACTCACAGCACTAGCGTGCTTTGCTTTTGTTTATTCAAATGCATTTTACTGTGCATTGCAGGTGAACAATATTAAATGGCTCATAATAACATTTCAATAAGCAGAGGTGGGTGTAGCAGCTTCTGACAGACAGATTTTAGAAATGCAAGCAATCAAGTGTGCGTTAGCCGAAATACCCTGGGGAACAGCAGAGGAGAGAGAGAAAAGCCACAAACCTTTCTTCTCGTAGTCAGGTTTCTCCTCCCCGCCCCGGCCCAGGCTCTCCAGCGTCCTTGTCACCTGGCTGCCAAACTCATCCTCCCTGGTGCTGGGCTCTGCCCGCCGCGGGGTCTCCTCCTCCTCCTCGTCCTCGTAGTCATCCAAGATGGGGGTCTCGCGGATGGGCACCCCGATGACCGAGTTGTGGGCCTGCAGGCGCGAGTTGCGGAAGCTCTCGCGGGCCTGGGGCCCCAGCAGCACCGAGGGGATGTAGTGGATCTCGTGGGTGGCCTCGGTGCTGGCGCTCTTCTGCGGGATGCGGCGGCGCTTGTGCCAGCGCCGCTGGGCGTACAGGGCCACGGTGAACACCAGCAGCAGCAGGAGCAGCGCGATCAGCCCGCCCTGCAGAGAGAGCAGAGGGCACCGTCAGGAGTGCACGGGGGCAGGGAGGGGTGATGGGATGCTGCAGTGTCCATGGAATCACAGAATGGTGGGTGGATGGGATCCTAAAGCCCATCTCATTCCAGCCCCTGCCATGGGCAGGGACACCTTCCACTAGGGCAAGGTTGCTTCACACCCCCTCCAAACTCAAACTCTTCCAGGGATGGTGCACCCAGAACTTCCCTGGACAATCTGTTCTGGTGCTTCACCACCCTCTGAGTAAACCCCCAGAGCACCCTTCCATCAACAGCCCTGAACCACACACAGGTAGATTCGTGGAGCAGCCACCTCTCAGGTGTGAGGTCATGGGCAGGTAGATGAGGATGCCAGGGACAGCCTTCAGTTGGGAATAGCACAGTGACACCCCCAGCTCAACTCTGACCATTCTCCCAGGGACTTTGTTCTTTCCACCTCACTCCTTGGGACCCCGGGCCCCCTACACATGGGGAGAAGGGGAATGGAGATGATCACAGTCCATCACTTAGGAGAAAAAAAACTCATTAAAACAACCCAACCATCACCCAGGAGCAATAAAGCCTTAGCAGAGACACACATTTCCCAGAAATGATGGTGCAACAAATGGCCCCTCACAGGCAATGCTCCCAAGGCATAGTTACCCCAGCTCCAGCATTTCTGGTCTGATTTCCCTGTGGTTTCAAGATCAGCTGCAGAGCTGGGGCACAGCACAACATATTCCAGACCCAAACCTTCTCTACTAAGCTGTTGTTTTTCCCCTCCTCCAAATATTATTCAATACAGCTCTCAACAATGTTGACATTAAAAAATAAAAATCTTTAACAAAAACCCAAACTTCCAAATATCTATATGTGCATGGAAGCAGCACATCCTCTTGAGAGAGCCTGGTTAGGGAGTACCAAAGGGAGCCAGCCTTGCCTCTGGCTGCTCTGGAAGTTAAATTCATCCCTACACACACAAGAGCTGTGCCTGTACCAGCTCCCAGCCTCTTAATCTCTGCAGCATCAGAGCAATTTCATCCCGTGGCAGACAAGCAAGGCAGGGCATGTAAATCAGGAGCAGCGCGAGCGACCGGGGCTCTGCAGCGTGACAGGAACAGCCAGGGCAGGGCAGGCGTTCCTCGGGCACCTGGGATGCCACGGCCCAGAGCTGCACCAGCTCTACAGCAGAGCTGAGGCGTGAAAATATTCCCTCTGCATTCCATACAAAGCACCCGGAGCACGGCTCTGACTCCTAAACAGGAGCAGCTGTAAGGAGGTGGCAGTGGAAAGTGCAGTTCACAGGATGAGCTGCTTCAGGAGAAGTTTCCCTGCACCACAACCTGCCACAGGAGGGGCCCAGCCCAGCACGCCCCACATCAGGATCCCCTCCTCTCCTGCATTTTCCTAAGAGATGCAGGACTCAGGGCTTCAGGACACTGCTCAGCTTGAGTTCCCCCATTTGTGTGACGTGCACCGTCAGGGAAGGCGTTCTGCTGCCCAGGATCCCTGCATGGCAGAGGGGCAGGGCTTGGTGAGCTGCCCAGGTTTCTGCCCTGCAGTACCATGGAACTTCAAGGACCAGAGGGATGAAGACCCACCATGGCCTTCCATGCTCAGAAACAAGAACCAGCATGGACACTTCAGCCTGGGAGAGCAGACATGAGTTTCCTTGGATTTGCACAGTGCCTGATAACATGGAGACTTCAGAGCATCACAGGAGCTCCCTGGCCTGAGCCACCCACACCCACTGGAATTTCCTCAGAAATCCAGTTTGCAGGACAGAAACCATGGCACACCAGAAGGGAGGCCAGGCCAGGTGACAAGGACACAGCAGGGCCACAAACTTCAACACAACAAACCCCACTGCAAAACCAGGTCTGGCTCATGTGCCAGCATCTTTACAGCAAAGAGAGGGTTCTCATGGTCCAGAAGGGCTTCAGAACAACACTCCTGGATGTGATTGCTGGGAAAAATCTTCTCCAAGGCCTTCACCACCAAATCCCTGAGCTACCCAGCTGGATATCACTCACTCCTTTGTGTACTCTGCTGCTGGAAAGCGGCTGCAGGGCAGAGCACTCTGCACCTATGGACACACAGGCACTCAGTCTCCATGGAAAAGCAAAATCAGAGACATCCCAGATGCTCAGAAAAGGTCAGAGTGACACCAAAAGCCTTGCAGGAGGAGCTGTGCCAGCTGGACCCAAGGAAGAGGTTCAGACACCCATGGCAATCCTGGGGCTGTGGATCTTCCTGGCTGGGCTCACCTTACATCTGCCCCTGGGAAAGGTGCAGGAGAAAATAAACCTGTTGGCATATTAAATAAACATCTCTCTGCTTGGGAGAACCTACAAGAAGGCATAAAGGCACAGAGGTTCCTGGTGTGCCATTCCCCCTCTGACTCAAGAATGACAGGGCTGGCTCAAGGAAGCCAAGGGCTCCCAGCCCAGCTACAACTCCCACACCCTTTGGGGATGAGGCAGAGAGCTCTGCTCTGCCAGCCACTGGGACAATGGCTCCTCTCTGCCTGGGAAAGGCTGGGGGTGCCCGTGCCAGCCCCTTGGGTCAGCACCACAGGCAGCTCAATTCCAATGTGCTCCTTTCATCCCTGACCCCAGATTTTGTTTAACAACGCCACACACGCTGGGAGAGCTTCCTGGGAAAAAGGGGAGGAAAAAAAAAAAAAAAAGAGTCAAACTTAGGAAGCATTCAAGCCAGTCTCATTTTAATCTATTTTTCGTGTTAAATTATCCAACTGAGGGAGCGAGAGAGAGAAAGGGGAAAGAAGGGATAATATGAGAAATGTTTTATTTGACAACGTGTCATTCGGAAACTGATTATTTCTGTCTCCGAGCTTTTTAATATTCCCAAACAATGGCCGAGCCGCGCGGGGATTTGGTATTCTAAGGCTGGATTTATAATACTCTGTTCTGCAGTGATAAGAACACGGGCCTTTAATCCTCTGAGCTGTGAACATGCATATTCTCCCACGTAATGTCCTTCCTGCCATGCTCCTGCTGCCCTGGGCTGGCCCAGCAGGAGCCACCAGCACCAGAGCATTGCCAAGACCCACAGGAGAGGAGAAGGAATGGGAGAAGGAAGATGGGGGAGAAGAGGGATGGTGGGAACAACCCATATGTGGAAAGAACTGCAGGGCCTGAGAGCAGCAAGGCTGAGACTTATGTGAAGCTCAGAAGGAAAATCAATGGGAGAGGCCACCCTGAAGCCCAAGAGATGGGACTCTCAGGTTAATTATGAAGGCTGCCAAACTGTTGGATTGGAGGACCACCACTCTGTAGGGGTCTCTGAGATGCTGAGCAATTTCTGGGCAGCAAGAGGACACACTGCTGCTTTGAACACAAACCCCACCCTGCCCTACCAAGCCAGTGAAAGACAAAGGAGTCCCACTGCTCCTCTGGAGTCCAGACAAACTTTCTTGCAACAGCCTCTGGCCTTTCCAACTCTGCTCCCCACAGCAGTGGGATGTGGTGTGATCCCTCACAGGAATCCCTCATCCTTGCAGCCTTGCAGCCACACAGTGACAGCCCAGCTGTTCAGAAATCAAGCCCTGACAATCTTCCAGCTGCCACACCAAAAGGGCTGAAATCACAGAAGAAAATCCCAGGCTAGAGGGGATAGTTTGGGCTGGGCAGACATCTCACACCACAGCATCCCTTGTGTAGGTCAAAGCAAACCCAGTGCTAAACAGCACAGCACTTAAGTCTGGGCTCCTTCCTCCCAACAGCAATGCCAGCTTTTGTTCTGAAGCAAGAATATCCCTCTTTCTTTCCTAACTTGAAGCCATTTATTGTCCAACATTGTGCTGGCAACCAGCCCCATGGCTGCTGAGCTGCTGCTGGATGAAGCAGGGCTCTCACAGCCCTGGACATGGCTCCAAGAACAGTCCCCCAGGACAGGCCAAGGATGCCCCAGGGGCTGAAGGAGCCCCCAGTGCTGGAGCATCACATCCCCTGCATCATCCCAGCAGGTGAACTAAGGTGAGCCATCAGGTATCAGCAATAACCACACAACCCTCGGGGCTCTTCACACTGTGTGCTTTTCCTTCCTTTCCTTTTAGGCTATAAAGGTAATTAAACACTAGGACAATTTATCGAGGGGTGTAGTGGATTATCCATCACTGTCAATTTTAATTTTTTCTTAAAACCAAGCCTGGATGCTTTTTGAAAAGTCATACTTTATTTCAAATGAGAAATAGAGGCTTCAGGGCATTATTGCACCCTGTGCAGCTCTGAGGGCACAGCAGATGATCCCATGCTCCTTTCTTGAATTCCACCCACCCCAGTTTTGGCTTTCCCACAATTCAGCTCCACAGCATCTTATCTCCATCTGGGGCATTCATCCCCTCCCAGGCACACAAAGCACCACCAGACCCTGGCTGCAAAGAGAGGTCAGGCAGAGCCCACCCCCATGCACAAATCACAGCCAGCCCCTGCCAACCCAAACCCTCCCCATGCTTCAGGGCCAGTGATGAACTCATGGATGAGTGAGCACCAGGCAGGGAAACTGAGGCAGAGGGTGGGAGTGGGACCAGGTACAGACAGCAAGCCAGCAAGAAGGCTAGAGAGGAAGAGACAAACAGCAGGACTAAAATATATACATATATGTACTCCAAAGAGATCTGGATCCAGTCCTGATCTCCAGACCACTCAACCCCACCTATCTCTAAGAGACAATGATGATACACAGGGCAAATCTCCTAAAATCCAACATTTGCTCCCTGTACGTTTCAAAACCCCATTCAATCACAGCTTCACCAAGGTATCTAGCCACACACTCACCTTCAAAAATGTGTTTAATTCCCATTGATGAGCCTACAGCCCATGCCTCAGCACTTTGCTGAGCAGGGACAGCTCCTTGAATTGCAGCCTGAAGAGAACTGCATTACATCTCTTTTTTCCTTCTTTCCACAGCTCACCACCTCACTGAGCTATAGATCTGATCAGGGCACTGTCCTCTGGGGGGTTGTTATCACCACTGTGTCACCTGACCCCGCGCAGAGGTGACAGCACCCCTGAACCACCCTCTCTGAAAGGAGCACAGGATGTGCCCAGGGGTTTAAGAGGAAGAGTTCCCACAGGATGGCTCCATCCAGACCATGCAGATCCTCTTACCATGCTGCACATCCACACACAGGGCATAAATTTCATACTATATACAGTCCTGTAAAGTACAACACACACACAAGCAATGAGAGTTACAGTTGCTGTGGGAACCATAACTTTAAAATCTCTGACTCTTCCACGGTAAAACAAAAAAAAAGAACAAATCAGACAAGTCACATTTTCACATAATTTTTTTTAAGCCACGCTCAGTTTTGTAGTTTTGTTTTGCTGTTTCATCCAAGAAGGGAAACAAAAGGAGGAGTGAACCTGCCAATCAGCCTTTCTGTGCTGCTCAGACATGCAATGTGATGTTCCAGTAAATGTTTATTTGAAAGGTCTCTCAGGCACTGGCTGTGTGCAAGCACCAAAACACACAACCCTCAATCACAGCCAACATGCCTGCGTGTCCTGAACGGCACATCTCGCTAGGATAACAATTCAAAATGACTCCTAATCCATTTTTATTATGTAAAAAAAAGGCATTTATTTGCAGCAAGCTGAAAGAGGAGGGCTGGAGGTGATTTTATTAAGTACCTGATTGCTGGCTCTTTTTAAAGCCGGGGCGCAGATTGCATAAATTGTGATTTTAATGCGTGCTAAACGGTTCACCTGAATGGGCTGACCTGCTAACCCAGAGCCTGCCCTCAGAGAGGGAAGATTTTAAAATTCATAAGGTCTCCTGCGCTCGCGCTCATGTTTTCCTAATGTGGGCAGCCTGGGAGCACAAAGCTGAGACAAAAACAAAAGCTTTTCCTTCCCCCCCTCCCGAGGAGTTTGAGTTACAGAGCCCCAATCCCAGCTCCACACTGGGCCAACAAGGGACCCCCGCACATGTTCACCCCACTCAGCTCATTTCCACCCCACACCTGAGCTGTGTGTCAGCCGTATTCTAAAGAGGAGGGAAAATTCACTTGAATTAAGGAAAAACAACCTGGATTTTCAATAATAAAAGAGACCACCTTATCCACAATATGTGTGTCCCAGTGCAGGTGTGCCCAGCCAGGACAACCACATGCTGCAGGCTGAGAGTGCCCAGGGCCGTGGCAACACAAATGGCACCTCCCAGTGAACACAGGGCTAAAGGAAAGCCCCTCAGGGCCACCCCTGACACAACCTCTGCCCCTCCCTGCACCACCCTCAGCAGCGAGCCCAAAGCCTGATTGTCCCCAGGAACCCAGCTCAGGTGAGGAGCATGCCCACCCACAGTCATACCCAGCAAAGGCAGCTCCTGCCAGGGAAAGGGTGAATGGGAACTCACCCAAACTGACTGTGAGCAGCCCTCACATCTTCCCAAGTGAGAGTGAAAAGCAATGAAGCCCTCCAAGATTCAGTTTAAGCCTGGTTTCACCGAATTCACCAGCAACACCTCCAGGGATGGAAGGGACTTGCCATGGGACCTCCCAAAGTCACAGCCACTGCAGGATCCCTGACCTACCCAGCCATTTCCAAACAAAGGTTTAGCAAATGCTAAAGCAAGGTCTCAAATTAGGAGGATTATTACAATATCCGCCAGCACAGCATTTGCTAGCAAGTAATGAAATATAATTAAAAGTAAAGAACACTTGTCAGATAAATGACAAACACGTACTGCTGTTGCAAAAGTACCTTTGCTTGTTTTTTTAATAACTGTGTTTATCCGCTTCCTCACTAATTTGCAAAAAATGCAGTTAATTCTCAGTGGATCTCAGAACCATTAGTGCGAATTAATGCTGTTCCCACTGTATATTCTGCATATATTAGAAAAAAGATTAATCTAATAAGAGATGCACATCTCCGGGTGAGGGAACACGAACATGATTCACATTGTGCCTCCAGCTCCTGAGAGGGGCTACAACACCCGTTCTGCTCAATTAACCACCCACTTCTGGGGCTGCCAGACCTTGGCCACTTGTCCAGAGAACGGGGCAGAGGTGCAACAATTCACCACAAGTACAGGAACTTCTTAGAGAGACAAACACCTCCAAACCCTGTTGATGGGCCAGGTCTCCTCTGCACTGATTGTGCTGCTGCTCTACACACAGTGAAGATGGGAGAGAGAGTGGAAAAGGGGTTTAGCATTTATTTATGGCCTTCTCAAACAATTTCTGGAGTGAGGATTTGATGGCATGGTGCTATTGTACACACAGACATGAAGGAAAAGAGCTTGTTTTGTTGGCTGTGGGGTTGGGTTTTTTTTGGGAACAATCCAGCCTATTGAGTAAAAAAAAAAACAAAAAAAAAAAACCAAAAAACCACAAAAATAACAACCCACAAAAAACAAACCCTGCCTTACCATATTTAAAGTGCAAACATTTCAGCATAATGAATGTCAACAGCTGAATGAACACAAACCACAGCTTTCCAAAAGAGAAGGGAGGATATTCAAACACAATTTCAGGGATAAAGCCTCCGTGCACATGCCCATTTGGCATCTGAAGGTACCTGGGAATTCTGGAATTGTAAGTCACACTACAGGAGTCACACACCACAGCCCCTCAAAGCCTCCACTGGTACCTGGGCATCACACACCAAAGGGAAAAAACAAACCAAACCTCAATTTTTATTTACGATTTGATAAGAAATTTGAAAACTGTGCTGCCCCCATCACATAGAACAGAGCAAGGAGATCCAAGACTTTGATTTAAAGAGCAGATCCAAGACCTCAGGAACCCCACAAAACACCACAGCTATTCCCAGCAGGCCCTTAAGAGCCCAGTTAAATACAGCACTTAAACCACACACTTAACTCCCATTAACTTCACTGGAACCTTGCACACAGATAAAATTTATCCCGTGTTTCAGGGCTTTTTCATCTCCCTGACAAGAACTGAGAGCTCCCTCATCCAGCTCTCCATGTGATGCCTCCAAACCACCTCGGGGCTCAGCACAGCAGAAAAACAAACCCATGGGGACAGGTTTTCCTGCTGTACAGCTCCCACACTCATTGCTCACACGAGTCCACAGAAACCTTCTTGTTCTGCAGCACATCTCGGTGAAACTGCTCCTTTTTCACCCAGCCCTCTTGCTGCTTCTGTTGGGAATATAAAAGTATGGGAATGCACCACATTTGGGGGTTTTTCTTGTTATTTGAAGGGTGTGAGACCAGCGAACTCTTTCCTGGGAGAAGGGTGGAAAGGGCACTCTGCCACTGGGCTGGGAAGGGAAAAGCTGGATTTGCATTTCCCAAAGGGCCTTTTGAAACCTCAGCTCTGAAGAGCTCTGCACACCCTGGGGACAGTCACTATCCTCAGCTTCCTGAAATTCAAGTACTTTTTTTTTTTTCCTGTGGATGGAGGACATCCAAGTCAACAGAAGGAAAGCAGAGGTGCCACCAAGATGACCTGCCAAGCTCCCTGGTATGCTACAAGGGGCTGAGACCATCTGAGACTCACACTGTCCATTCCAGCTGGGAGCAGAGGGTTTGCAGTGTACCTGAGCAGGATGCACGGATGGAGAAACCAGAGCTCCCTCACAGATGGAGTGAGGATTGCAGGGCATGGCTGTCACAGCTGCTTCACCCAGCTCAGCTGCACCACACCATGAGGGTCATGGTGGAAGGGCTGCAGCCCCCCCTGCCCAGCCAGCAGCAGCTGAGAAAGTGCCTGTTTGGAAGCGGGAAAGGATTCATTTCAATTAAACGTGCCTGGTGCTCCAATCGAAGCCAATTAATTCTCCCCATCTGAAAGCTGATTAGCTGGGCTATCTGGGTAAATGGATAATAACAGGCTAATAACCCCCTCCCCGTGCACACACCAGGGCTGCTGTCAGGTTTTTGACACTGGTTTTTGACACTGTGTCTCCAGCCCAATTGCAGCATCTGTGAATAACGGTGGAGCAGATCCCAGCTCCTGCCTTGGCAGCAGGCAGGGACCAGGTGAGGATGGCCAGCCTGAGACCCCATTCCTGCTCCCAGGCTTCCAAGAGGACTCTGGGCAAGGAAAGCTGCTCCTCCAACCCCAAAGTCTCCCTCAGCCCCTTGGAAGCTCTCCTGGGCACTGGGATGGCAGCTCCCAGCTCTCCAGCCCCATCCCTTCCCCTGGCTGTTATTAGCCATGTTTAACTCTACTGCTCATCTGCCTTCCAGATCCTTCTCCTCTGGAGTGTGCTCCCACCCAGCCCAGCCTGAGATAGACACCAGGAACAGCAAGGTGCTGAGACCAATGGGCAGAGCTCTGCACCTCACCACAAACCAGCCCAGCAGCCCCACTAAGCATCCTCCACTAAGCCAGGCTCCTGAGGCTGCTCCAAGGCTCAGCCCCTGATGTCCTCAGGGAGTTCAAGCAGCTGAAGCCAGCCATGGGGATGGCAGCCAGCAGGAGAGAGTGAGGGAAGGCACAAAGCCATCCCACCCTTCTGTGACTCTCCTTCCCTCCAGTCCCCACGTCACAACTAATGCCACCTCAGCCCTGGTGGCACAGCCTGACTCTCCAGGTCCCAGAAAAGGAGCAACGACTGGGGAGCTAGCAGCAGGAATTTCCCATCTCTGCTCCCCAGCTTTTTTCCTCACAGTTGGGAAGTGTTGACTAGCTAAAACCCACTTTTCCAACAATGTATTTTTGGTTAAGAGCAAACGCTGAGCCAAATCATGAACAGAGAAAAACAAAGACCTCAATCCTGCTGCCATTTTCTAATCAAATTTCCTTTTACTAATTTGACAGGCCTGTTTTGAAAATTTAAATGAAATGCTAAAATGAAGTTAGATTCCACAGCTAAATGGGAATGGAGACAAAATGTTTCAAATGGAGCTAATAAAGTCCTTCTGCCCACACCTTTGGGCTTACAAAGCTCCTCTCCACTCCTGGTTTGTTGAGTACTGAGCTTTAGTTTGCTCACACACAGGCATCCCCTAGCAGTTTGTTTTCAGCTTGTAGGAGGCAGGAAAACAACTTCCACCCAGCTCCATCTCCTCGATGCTGGCCTGAGTTCATATCTAACCTAAATTAAGCCCAGTTTATTAAATGCTCCCATCTTCAGAAGAGCCCTGCAAAAGAAACAGCTTAGCCTGAGGGGAAAGAATGATTGGGAGATGAAGATCCAGCTGTGAGTGCTCCCAGAGAGCCTCCCCTGGGTGGCAAGGAGAGGAGGGAGCTGGGGTGGAGATAAGCGCCCTTGAGAGGCAGCACTGTCCTGCACAAGCTCCTCCACCTTTCAAACCCTCCCCTTGCTCCAAACAAAAAGCCTCTCACTCCCCAGGGACTCAGCTGTTGTCCTCAGCATCTGACCTTCTGTCAGGCTTTCATCACTCAAGAGGAATTTCCCACAGAACCAAGGAAGCCAGAAAAGAATGGAGTCTCTACTTTGCGCTAACAGAGCACTGCAAACTTGGTGGTTCAGCCTTTCTGCTCCATGGCTGTGATCCTTGGATAAGCTCTTGGAAAAGCTCCCTCAGGGAGCAGCCCCACTCGTGTTTTGTGGCAGTAGGACTAGAATAAATCCATAAATCCAAGGATAAATGCACTAGAGTGTGCTGGGAAGCACAGAAGAGCAGCACAGTTACTGATCTAAGACTAGGTACCCTCACACAAGCTGGCCAGGAGTGTAGGTTCTAAACCCAGAGGCCCAATGAGTCTTGCACAGACCAAACAGGAGCTCCAGGGAATGAAATCCCAGAACTCAGAGCTTCAGCAGTCCACATCCCTGCCTCAGGCACCAGATGTCCCTGTCCCTGCAGGGACGAGCTGCTGGGCAGAGAGGAATGGACCTGGCATTGCAGAGCAGGGTCACAACCCAACGTTCAGAGGGCAGCTTGGGAAGAAAACCAGAAGTGCTTAGACCCCTCCTCTTCAAAAGCTGCAGCTCTGGTCACCCTCCATCTCTGGGGGGATGCCAGCCTGCATCCCTGCAAGCTGCCAGGAGCCAGAGATCTGCAGTGAAATGCTCAGAGCAAAACATTTACAGGAAAAGGGTTTCCATCCATCACTTCCAACCTCCTGCTTATTTAAATCTGTCCAAATGGTGCAAAAGTTATCTGAAATCCTTGGCTGTCGCAAAGCTGGGCTGGGGGCAGAGACTGGTGGGGCTGCTCCACCCTGATCCGTGTCAGACAGGGCAGGCTGAAACATCCCCACAGGGACCAGGAATTCCTGCAGAACAGGACCCAGAAACATCCATCACCAGTGACAAAGGGCTATTGATCCTGCCGAGGGCAGGGAGCTGGATTCAATGACTGCTCCAAATCCCTTCCGCTCCACAGATCCTATGGAAAAGCAAATCCTTATCCTGCAAAACCCCTGAGAATGAAGTGCTCCTTTGAGTGTCCCCAGGATGGCAGTGCCATCGACAGGACAGGGCTGGCAGCGTGGAAGGGTTGGGGCACTGAAGAAGCGACTCCCTCACTTATAAAATACAAACAATCCAAAACCCAACAATCAAAAAAGGGCAAAACAAAAACCAAAAAAACCCAAAACCCTCCAGTCACACCTTCCACAGCCAAACCACTCCGGCATTAACCTGAAAAACTTGTTTAGGAGAACAACGAGGAAAAGTTGTCAAATACACTCGTGCAGCCCGGGGCGTGCAGGTGAACCTTCCACCCACACCCCCAGCCCTGTCCCAGCCCCAGGCAGCGAGGGCAGCATTCCTGAGTGCAGTGAAAGGCACTGAGAGCTGCAAGGAGAGCCGGGGTCATTGGCTCACCCACTCAATGTTCCAGTTTGCAGTATTTGCACTGTCAGGATGTTTTCCAAACACAGATAATCGTTTAAACCCAAAACTTCTTAGGAGAAAAAATTGCACTATTTGCAATTCCCTCATTAATTAGGAAAGGAAGAAAGAAGTCCAGAATTTGTCTGCATGAAACAGAAAGGAGCAACAAAGTAGCTACATATAAATGTAGTCAAACTGAAAATTAAAGAAATGGTTCTTATTTCTGTGGATAGCACCCTTCAGATCCCAGCTTGGTGAAAAATAAATATACATATGGAGTTTCTATTTCATGGATATACATGCACACATGTGAACAAAGACATGGAATGGAATATCAAGCAGGGCTCTGGTCCTAGTCAGCTGCTGAAGGGTCCTGGTGGGGCCAGGGGACTGAGGGGAACAGGCATGTGGGAACTCACAGCAGCTGTGCCACAGAGAAAGTCAGGGAAGCACACAGCCTGCACACAGGGGGCTGCAAGAGGATGGCCTCGCCCTCCACAGCAGTTTTTAGGGCTGGTGCATCATTGGCCAGGTCTCCAGCTGCCCTCCCTCCAGGGCACCAGAGGATCAAGTGTGTTTTTCTCTGCTATTACACAAGACAGGAGCTTGTGCACATCCTCTGATGTGATACAGCTTCAAGGCTACAGGGTCAGCCTTCCAGGGCTTGCTCAGCTCCCAGAGCCTTTCTCCAGGACAGTCACACTGCTGTCACCTCACTCAGGGACAGCCCTTTTGCAGACAAGAGACCTACTGTGACACACACGCAGCACCTGGGAAGACAAGCCACTTATCAAACTGAGTACATCTCCCAGAGAAGGTCGAGCTGTCCCCAAAATCAGGAGGGGTTTCACACTCAGCCCTCCAGCTCCTCCATACATTCCCCCATCCCCACGCTCTACTCTTCTCCTGCACCATTTCTCTCTTGCATTTACACAAAGCCTGCAATCCCTTCCAAACCAAACTCTTGTTTTACTTCAGCATCACCATGATCTGTGAGGGGAATCACAAGATGCCCTTCCCTTCTCTGCAGAAACCCCCACTGCCTTCTCCTCTCCCTTTTCTGCTCCTCATCCCTCCCCATGTCAAACAAGAATGTTCCACAACCGTGCCCAGTGCTTTAGGAAGAGCCTGAAGGACACAGGAACAGTTCCTGAAGAACAGCTTAGCACTGGCTACTGCATCAGCTGCTCTCCTGACCAACATCCCACTGCTGCTGCCTGTCACCTACAGGATGTGGGAAACCAAAAACCAGACAAGGAACACAGGAGGAGAAATATTTACCTGTTTCCAGCTTCCCAGGCCCAGGAACCAACAGAATTTGAGGGCAGACACAGCTCCAGCCCTGCACAATTATTTCACAAAAGGGAGAGCAGGGGATGAGTAGAAGCACCCCAGTAACACAAGAGCTCTCCCAGCTTTTTGAAGACATATGGCTCCTCTCCATATTCAAGCAGTGACTCCTCCATGCTTCCAAATTACAGCTGCCTAAGCTGTTTCTGCAGATATTTCCTCTTTCTATGCAATCATTTGGCTAATAAGATGAGCAGGTTGGGCTCATTTATTTTGGACACTGTTCGTGGGTCATTAGCAGAAAGGCTAATCATTGCCTTGGCAGAAAATATCACTTCTGCTTCAGAGCTGGCTGCACAGCACGGGGAGGGGAGAGAGCAGGAGCCTGACAGAGCCTTTAAAAAAAAATAATAATAATAACACAAAACCCAAGTTGCACTGCTGTAGAAGTGGAATTTTCCTCTGCTGTTTCCCAAGGTGCCTGCTGTTAGGATGAAGGGACAGACTTCAGTGCCTGAGGCAGCTCTGCGCTCCCTCTCCCACACACGTGCTGCCTCCAAGGGCCTGGAGAAGGAGGAGAAAGAGGAGAAGGAGCAATGGTGGCAGCAGCAGCCCGGCCTCCCTGAGCCACAGCAGCACAGCAACACGTCCTGCTGAGGCTCAGCCCTCCAGGGAAGCATCGTCATCCTCACCCTGGCAAATCCAGGCAGGATGCCAAGAGCCCCATGGCATAAGAGCCCTTTCTGGGATGGTTTGGGGTTAGCAGAGCAGATGTTGTGATGCCTGTGCTCTGCCCGCAGCACCTGAGTGCTAAAATCCACCTACAGAGACATTTAAAGAGCAATTTGCATTCAGTGTGAAGGCTGGAGTGCCAGGGGGGATGCAGAACCTCAGGGCACTTGCGGAGCTGAAGTCTGAATTTCCAGGAGACACAGCAAAGCTGAGCCCTTCCCGTTTCTCTCTTGAGAGGTGACAACAGAAGCAGAGAAAGTTCTGAGACACAGCCATGCCAAAATAGCAGCACTGAAAGCAACACTGCTCCACAGCCAGCTCTCTCTCCTGGGCCCTGGGAGAAGCTCTGCCCTGCAGATATTGTGCCCAGGCAGAGCCCAGGGACACAGAGCTGCTCCTGCTCCCACCTCAGGGCAGCTGCTGCCTCCACCCACCGACCTGGCAAGGACAGGAATGAAGTGCTTGAGGGGAACAGCTGGCCAGGGCACAGGTTGTCCCCTTCCCCAGCAGACACACAGCCAGCTGCCCTCCTCCAGCTCCTGCTGCCCCAGATGTCCCTGCCGTGTGTGCTGCCAACAGTGCCGTGACCTTGGCTGCTCTCAGCAGCATCCTTGGGGTAAGTGTGGGATGGAGCTCTCACCTCCCCTGGGAGGCTTTCAGCAGATGTCCAGCACCTCTGTGCTTCCCCTCCTGCCCTCCAGCACCCCAGCCAGGAGCCCCAGCACAGTCCCCAATGGGTTATACCAGGAGGGAGCTGGGCAGGGGGACAGCACGGCAGTGTGGGGAGGAGGGACACCAGGAATTCATCCCTGGAGTGCTCCAGCTTGCCTTGAGTCACCCATGCTGAGGCTGTCCTGCTGTCCCCACAGGAACATCGTGCTGTGCTCCCCAGGCCAAGCCCTGCCAGCCCCACAGCAGAGCCAGCTGCTCCTGGGGAGCCCCGGGACAGACAGGGAGCCAGGGCTGGCTCTGAGGGGCTCTCCAGCCCCAGAAAGGGAAGAAGATGATTTGGGCACTAATTTAGAGCTTGCATTTCCTTTCAGACACCGAGGCTATTGGCAGGCAGTGTTACAGCTCTGCCAGCCTCAGCGGCTCTACAATGTCCTTCCCTTGGCAAGGGCAGCAGTGGGGAAAAAATAACACACAAAAAACAAGGGACATGTGATGGAGAGCTTGGCTGAAGGTTCCCTCCCCTGTTGATCTGCATGCCAAGGAGGAAGAGCATGGGGGGGAAAAAAAAAGTTTTAAAATGAAAGAAACCCCCCCTCCCCACACTACTTATTTTGCTATGTCCAAGCTGTGGCAGGAAGTGAGCAGATATAACCTGGGGCCATTGCTTTGTCCAGTGGCCAGGACAAAGCCATCACCCTCTCCACATGCCCCAGCCAGCACAGGGAAAGCAAGACAGGAAGGAGCACTTTGGGACACCCTGCCTGCACCCCACACTGCTGTGTGGAGTCCCCAAAAGCAGGACCTGGCACTCACCCCAGCAGTCCCACAGGGATAAACACTGCTGGGCACACAGTTGGGCTAGGATTGAGTGCATGGGGGTCAAACAGGGATTTTGCCTCAAAATTTCACGGCCCAAAACGGCAGGGTGGTGGAGAGCCTCTCTCTCTCCTCCCCTGCACATGCAGACCCACAGAGATGGCTCCTCTGCTGAGGATACTGTGCAGAAAGGAGCTCACCAGCACCCAGAAAACACCAAGGGTGAAAAACCTGCTGCCGGAGAATTGCAGCATCTCAGGGAATGACAGGATGAGTCCAGTATTTAATTCACCTTTTTTTTTTCAGAGGAAAAGGGCAGGAAGGAGACCAATCAGAAGAGCATGGGGACAACCCCAGCCATCCAACCAGGAACAGCCTGATGGCAGCACTCACACACAGACTCCCCTGCCAGGGTGACAGCTGAGCAAGGGGGGATTCTCCTGAGGAGGGGTGCCCGGCCCCCCCAGCCACTGCAGCAGAACAGGTGATGGGAAAACACTCCAGCATGGAAAAGAGGGAGGCTGGATGCCAGCAGAGACACAAGTGTCAGCAAAGGCACAGGCAGGTGAAATGGGATCGTTTTGCAGAAGCACACAGCACAGGACTGTCACAACAGCAGGCTGGGCACCAGCTACCCCTGCAGGCTCAGCTGTCCCTGCCACACCTGGGGTGCCCCAGACAGCCCTGGGAGCACAGCCTGCCCACCTGCACCCCTCCAGCTCCCAGCTCCAGGGTGGGACATACAGGGATGGAGGCAGCCAGATCCAAAGCAGTCAGGATCCTAAGGCAGGAGCAGCTTGGATGAGAAATCTGTGTCACTAAACCCTCCCTGCAGGGCACACCGAGGCCAAGATGCTCACGTGAACCCCCCTCCCTGTCGTGGGGGACAGCAGAAAGACAAGCCCTTGAAGAGCCCTGCTCATCCCTCCCTTCCCAGCACTCAGGGCAGAGGGGGGAGAAGAACCAGGTCACTTCTCTGCTTTGATGAGGCTATTCCCCAGCTCCCGGGGCTCAGCAGCAGCCACCAGAACACCTCGGACTCCTCCTCCTCCCCTCAGCCCCCCGACAGCCAGAAGAGGAGCTGGGCTCTGTGGCAGAGGCACCTCAAGTACAGAGAGGAAGAGGAGAACCACAGCATTCATCCCAGCACAAGCCACCAGTGTCCCAGGTGGATCTGGGCCAGGGTGGCCCTAAACCAATCCCAAGGATGCCTCAAGGCAAGGCCAAAGTAGCCCTCCAAAGGGAAGCTAAAATCTGTGAGTACAACCAGCATGAGCAGTCCCAACACACCCAGGCAACTGATTCTCAAAGTTGTTTGGTACAAAACAGGATGAAAGAAAGAAAAAGAAAGAAAAGAACAGCTGGCTGTGGCACCACAGGGTCTGGGAGCTGCAGGCAGTGACAGCACCAGCTCCTCCTTGCAGTTCATGCAAGGTGGGCAGAAAAACTTTCATGGCAATTTACACCATTCCACCCAGGGAGGGCATGGCCACCTCCACCTCCTTTCCACAACCTCAGCCTAAGAAATGCAAGATGTGGCANACACCTGCCTGTCAAACCAAGACACTCAAGCCTGACTTGATAACCAAACCCTCAGCACAGCCCAGAGACATCTCACAGCTCATCTGCCGGGTGCTGCAGGCACAAGGAATCCTCAGCACTGCTTCAGGCCGTACCTGGAGCTGCTGTCTCATTCCTGTTTGTTTCCAGGACTCGCAGCAATCACTGCTTTTGTTTGCAGTTTGTAAACAAGCCCTTTCCTTGCCAAGCCCTGCACCTCAGATGGCTGGCAGCCACCACTCCATCCTCACCCCACCCTCCCAAACCAGCACCCCAATATCCCTCAGCACATCCCAGCTCTGGGAGGGGGTGAAGGACCAATGTCCAAGGGGACAAAGAGGTGTCTGAACCCACCTGGGAGGGTGTGGGGGACAGCGTGCAAGAGCCCCACACCCCAAATCCTCATCACGAGGAAGATCAGTGGGAGAAGCAGCTGCCCTGAGCCATCCCGAGGTCCCAGGCACCCCAAGGATGCAGGGTGGGATCAGATCCTTGGTACCCAGCCCAGCCTTCACCTGCCTGGCCAAGCTGCATCCCAGCACCTGAGCTGGGAAAGTAATTCATTGAAATCATCCATTTCTGAGGCAGAGGAAGGCAGGCAGGCCCAGTGCTGCCTTGAATAATGATGGATCTCTTGGAAATGCCAAGTGAAACCTGCAGCTAAATCATGGTGAGAGAGTTCCTTTGGGGCACTGCCCAGCACCCTCCAGCCACACATTCCCCCACTGCAACTTCCCACTCCCAGCTCATGGGGCTGCCTGTCCCTTTACCTCTGCATTACCCAACCCATCCCAGAACGGATGCAGAACAATGCTCCAAAGTTGCCAAATAAGCAGTAAGATTCAACACTGGGGCTGTTGTCTGTTCCCCCTACAATTGCTGCTCCCACCCTGAGCCTGAAATTGGTGCAATGAGGAAAACCACAGCCAGGGCAGCAGGAAAGCTCAAACTTACCCAAGGAATGGCTGGTGAGGAGCTGCTGTCCAGCTCCAGCTCTGGGAAGGGAAACAGAGATGCCTGACACTGCTAAAGCATCACCTGCAGGTGGGTTCCTCACCTTCCAGCTGAATAAAAACTGAGGGGTCTAGGGCAAAACAAGAGGCTAAAAAAGAAACAGCTAAAAAAGAAGCAGCTAGAAAGGAAAGCTACCACTTTTCCTGTCAGATAAAGAGAAATACAATGAAAAAAATATCCAAGCCCTGAAATCCAAGTGCACCCCGATGTTCCCACTCACTCCCTCTCCAGCCACTGCCACAAATCCAGCCCCAGAACCCACCTGAGGCAAACCACGCCAGTCAACCAGCTCCCTCCATAAACAGCTATTTTTCCTGCAGTTTTACACAATTGGATTTTAACAATAAGCACAATTCCATTTTCTCCTCTCTCCCCTTTTCCTTCACTGCACACCGTGAGACTTCATGACGAGGCTCCTGCTCGGAGCTGGCAGAGACCTTTTGAAAGCTGAAGCAGAGCTCGTTCCCCCTCACCCGTGGGGATGGAGCAGGAAGGGAGGGAGGAGGTGGAGGGGCAGCAGTGACAGGTAAAAATAACCATGCTTGGCCTGATGTTGCTCCCAATTAAGCCAGCGGGAATTTTGCCCAACTTCCAAAGCAGCAAGACCCAGAGACACACAAAAAGTGCTCTGCTGTATGAGCAGCCAGAGAAAATCACGGATACTTGAGCTTCTTCCCCCTTTTTCCTGCTGGTGGGAGTCTGAGCATCCCCTGCCCCGGGGCAGGCAGAGGCTGCAGGCACTCAGAGGGTGATGAGCAGCACCACAGCTCCCCTGCTCCAGGCACAGTTACTCCACACAGAGCCTGGAAAGGTGTTTTTTCCAGGAAGGGTTTATCTGCTCAGACAGTTTCACATCAGCTGAAACTGAAGTGTAAGTGGTTTTGGGGAGGATATAGAAAGTGTTGAAGAGTAGAAACATTTCATTCTGACACTTCCCTGAACAAAAAGCGCTCTGCCTTTTCACGGCATCACAGTGCCTTGTGAAACCAAGTCCAATTTATTTTTAAATGGGAAAAAAAGGAAAGCCCAAACTGAGAGCAAATATATTTCTGGGGACAAATATAATATTGCATTTCATCCTGTCATTAACACTTTACTCCCATCTTCAGGATTCGCCAATCAAATGAGAATTCAGCCTTTTGTGGTGCTGTAATGTAACATCTTTCACAATCACCTTGAAGCTGTTCTGCATGAGGTTGGGCACAGTTCACCTTCACACGAGCCAGCGCCTGACACAGACAACACTTGAGTGGATGCAAACATTTCCAACTCACATTCAAACACGAGTAACAACTGAGAGGAGAGAGAACTGCAGATAAGACAAGGTTTGAAAGAAAAAATAAAAGGCATTTTGCTGCTTGTCTGAAGACCAGCCCAGCTTTCAAGCCCACAGGCATCCTTCTGGGGATGTGAGAGCTGGGTGAGGCTCCTCACCCTGGGTCAGAGCCCATATTGTACCAACAGAAAGATGGAGATTATAACATTCCTGCTGGGACTAAAGAGTGTCAGGCATCCCCAAGCACAGCACAGCCTCACCAGTGAGGAGACAACACCCTCCACCCTGCCAGCATTCCCAGGTCTACATCCCAGGAAAACACTTTCCACTGTGAAGTACTACCTTGGAGCCAGGGGCCACCCACACCCAGCCATCTCTGGAGCAGGCAGCATCCACAGGAGTTCTCCTGGAATAACATTTCCTGACAATTTTAATGCCATATGTACTTTGGAGCCTGGCAGTTTAAGGCAATTAGATCCAGGCTGGGAGCTGCAAAGTATTTCTGTGTTTATGTCAACGTTTCAAAGGTACCAATCCAGTACTCCCAGCACTTTACACACAGGATTAGCACAGGGCTCCCACGTGGAATTGCTCTCTCCAGGAGCTCAGCAGCTCGGTGAGAAGCAACCTGTGGAGGAGAGGGATGGAAACCAGGAGCTGAGGCAGAGCCACCCCACTGAAGCCTGGATTTCCATCTGCTTGTCCCACACTGGGGAAAAAAAAACAAAACACCACCAAAAGGTCAGGCCACCAGCTACACCCTGCAGTGCTGTGGATGTGAGTATTTTTCCCAGACAGATGGTGGGAAGGGGAAGAGTGAGGAGGAGGAAGGAAGGGAACAAGTTCAAGACAAGCCTCTGAGATCAGCAAACTGATAAAAATACCCTCTCCGTGCTGCTGGCAGACAGAGGGACCCGGCCTGGGGGCGAAGGCGGGCACAGAGCATGTCCCACCCTGTGCCACAAACTCACACTGCTCTGATGCTCCTCACCCCACTCCCAAAACCTTCCCTCTGGCATTTTTTTCCTTCACCACCTCACGACTTCAGCATCCCCCTCCCCAGCTCTCACACCCCCTGACAACACGGGCCACTTTTCCAATGGCAGTTTTTACATTTTCCCTTCCGTCCTCGATTCTCGGCACATCGAGGCTGGGGAAATTTTCTCAGGCTGCAAATCCCTCCCACGCCTTGGATGCCATCTGCAAAAACCAAGCCCCTTCCCAGTGCTTCCCATGGCTGCTTTTCCCCCCAGTACCAACTTCAACTGCTCTGGGGATGAGCTGAGAAAGTGAAGTTTGCTGCTCGGTTCAGATGAACTGAGAGCATTTATTCAGCCTTCCTTTATCAGAGATGCAAATCAAATACTCCAGTTACATATTTTAACACAGTGGGGTGGAAAAAGTCTGATGGAGAGAAAGCCATAAAGGGTCTAATGTATTCACTGGAGCTAAGGTGGAAAACAGATTGGTGAAAAATTATTAGCGTAACAGGTGCCATTGTCACAAAAGTGACAATCTGAAGACAAATCCCCCCAAAATGAATTCCCTAAATATCAGAGCACATCATTAACTACATTTAGTCCCTGTTTTATAGCGGCTCTGCAAAGGAGAGTGGAGAGGAGGGTGAAGGTGGATGAAAGAGGCTCCTCCCAGACAGCAAGAAGCTGGTTAATGGCACATTAAAATGGAAATGGAACTTGGAGGCAAAGCATGTCCTATCCTGTGAAAGAGCAGGTGCTACGACAGTGTCAGGGTGAGAGGAGTGGGATTTTCTCCCAGCATGGACCAGCAACAGCTCTCTGTGCAGCAGTTCCAGTGCTCCTGCATGACAGGTGACTTCAGCTTCCAGCTGGGCTGAGCTCCAGTCCCCTGAGCCATGGACCCTGCAGGCACCCAGCCCCTCTGGCCCAGCAGAGATCCAGCCCATCGGTCCCTCTGGCCACCCTGGAAAAGTTCAGGAAAGAGCTGAGGGCCACCTTCAGCAGCCTGGGGAGGAGTGGTGAAGGTCTCAGGGTTGCTGGGTTTGCCACCAGCACAGATCCTGCAGCTCCCATCCCAGGGATTTGGGATGCTTAGTCCACCTCCACATCAGGGTGGGCAGCTCCTTCTCTCTCCACACATAATTCTCACACAGGGACATGCTGAACCCAGGGGTTTTAGAGCTTTTCTTTTAGGTTCTGTTTTTTAATAAAAACAGCTCATTGGAGATCAATTTAGCTTTTTAATACCTTTCAGATAAGAAAATGTGCTGCAGCAGCAATTCTCTCCCTATCTTAATTAATTTCTAAACACATCACAAGCTGGAAGTGCATGTTTGATGAATCTGGTTGACCTCCTGGTGCAGAAATGATGACACAGATGTTGTGCCTTCTTCACTACCTCATTACTCATGTCACACCAGGGTTTTTTTCTCCCATTGAGCTGGCTGACAGGAGCTCCAGTGCTGCCATCAGCAAGACAAGCTGCAAGGAGCCACAGGAAGGCCTGAGCAATGTTCTGCCTCTCTGGAGAAGCCAGGTTCACTGGTGCTGCCAGCAATCCCACAGGACACAGCACCATGCAAGCACAAGGGAAGGAGGAGACAGAATCCTCTGGGAAGTTTTGCACCAAGGAGAACAAAACACTGCTGGGTAAGGAAATGAGAAACCCCACAAAGAATCTGAGGGAATGCTGGGGCTGGAGGAGCCTGAGTGGGGATGTGCCCAAAGCCCAGAGGACCTGGGGTGATCCCTGAGAGCTGTTTGGGGTTTCAGCCCCCTCTCCCCTCCCATTCAAGCTGGCATAAGCCCAGTTGCACTGGTATGATGTTATATCTACCTGTGGGAAGGAGAGCAATCAGAGAATCATGGAATGGCCTGGGTTAGGAGAGACCTTACAGCCCATTCCATCCCATCCCTGCTATGGGCAAGGACACCTCCCACTGTCCCAGGCTGCTCCAAGCCCTGTCCAACCTGCCCTTGGGCACTGCCAGGGATCCAGGGGCCTCCTCAACCTCACAGGGAAGAATTTTTTTCCTAAAGGTGATCACAGCTCCTAAAAACTTGCTTGCTCTTGGAGATTCCTTAAGGAACTGGAGAGCTGCCCCAAGGAGGGGCCCCAGGACACACCTCAGGGTGCACTGGGGCACAGGATTCCTTCCCAGCTGCACCTCAGAGCAGGATGTGAAAGCAGAGGGAAGAGTTTAAGACCACAATTTACACTCAGCACAGGGGTTGATGGAGCACAGGACCAGCAGCTGATCATTAGAGAAACATCAGGATGTATGGGAACAAGAAGAAAAAAGGAAACTCCACAAAAACGAGTTACAGAAAATCCTCTGGGAGACCTAGAAGCTAGCAGATAACTTAGACAACTTGTCTGCTGCCAGCACAGCCGACAGAAAGTGGGCATTAAAATAAAAAATAGTAATTTTTTTTTTAAAAAAGCAATCTGATGAGGTCTGGTCACCTTTTACTCCAGACACTTTAATGGTCCCTTGCAAGATGATGGCATGAGATGCAATAAGGCTTTTCCTCATGACCACTCTCCAAAAACCAAGCTTATTTCTGCTGGAGCAGAGGCAGCACAGAGCACACTTCTAAACCTCCCAGCATGCAGGGATGGTCCTGGCTCTGGTATCCCACAGCAAGACTTCTACTGGCATCACTGACAAGAGAGGAAATCCCATCAATCCACCAGCAGGACAGGATGGGGCTTTGCATCCTCTTCCCAAACCTGCATCCCAGCACTCCCAGGGTGCAATGGCCCTACTGATGCCTGACCAAAGGGTCAGTGCAGGGATGAAACCTTTCTGTCCCATCCCTCAGAGCCTGACAAACACCCCCTCTTCGGCCAAAACCTCCAGACACAGCCCCAGGGCTGGATTTAGCACCACACAAAACAATTAAACTGAGACAGGAGGCGTGGGGAACAACAAAAAAATAAATCTCTTATGTTTTGTTAAATTCAGCAATTTACAAGGTTGGAATAATTAGTGGTTTAAAATGTTTTGACACAAGCAGCCCTGATAATCAGGATAAATCATATCAGGCATATGCCCAGATCCTTGAAGTGACAGATGACAAACAGAGCAGTGACAAGACGCTCCATCACGCAGGGAATCATTGAGTTAATGGAAGAATTATTGCTTCTGAAATCCACTCTAGTCCCATTGTGGGGAACATTCCAATTTATCAAAGCCAAATGAACATTAATTGCTGCAGCCTGGTAAGTTTTCGAGCTGCTGTGACCTTCATTGAATTTTAATCCAAAACAGATAAGATTTACTTCCACACAACAGGAAACAACACAATTAAACCCAAATGACAGCTGAGATTATGCTGAAAAAACACAACAGGCATAATGACAAAAATATTGATTCCTTTCTACTTGACACTGTGCTTTAAAAAAACGGTAAATAAATAAAATCTTGCATTTGCATATTTGTTTTTCGTTTCTCTTTATCCCTTCTTTTCATTTGGGAGACAAATTTCAGACGCTGAAGCCAAGAGGAAATGGGTGGCAGAGAGTAATGGAGACTGAATTCCCTTTAACTGCAGTAATTAATGTTATGTCTCATTGGGGAGAGATTAAGAAAAAACAGTTAGGAAAGGGAAAAAAATAAAAATTAAGTATTATCTTGCTGTCAAAGATGCCCTTGAGCTCAGGAAGGGAGGTGTGAAGAGGGTGACAGTCAGTCAGTGCTTTGCAGGGGTTGATGGTGGCCACAGGGACATGAGCCATGGGCACTTTCCTGCTGCACTGGAAGCAAACCAATTCCAAACCAGAAAGCCACAGAGTGACAGCCAGAATCACTGGAAGGAGGAATAAACCCAGGATTTGCACATCCCTGAAGCCTCCATGCAGCACAGAGGGGGTCTTGGCTTTAGAGGCAGAGCAGGAGCTCCCAGCCAGGCCATAAACACCTTCAGAAATCCAACCAGCTCCTGGCTTGGAGATGTCTCACTGCCCAACACCTGTGCCAAGTGCTCCCTAAGAGAGGGATTAACCAGATCCCCCAGGCAAAATCCTTCCCCAGCTCCTATAAATCACCCAGAGCATGAGGAGAGAGGAAAAAGGAAGTGTTGGAGGCACTTAAAGGAGATGAAGAAAACACTTTGCCCTGTCCCCTCCTGTCCCCTGGGGCAGGGCACCCAGAGCCTGAGTGCCAAGGCAGCACTGAGGTGGGCTGGAATTTTGTCCACAGCAGTGACAGTGGTTTAGTTTATAGAAAGCACACAGGAGACATTGGGCTTCATGGTGGGAAGAGGAAGGAAAAGCATTTGGGAAGGTGGGAAGGAGGATACAGGTTGTGTCCCGAGGCAAAAGGGATATGGACATAGAGGGTGTGGGACAGGAGGGGGTACCCAGAGCCCCCCTGTGCCAAGCACAGCACAGCCAGGGAACCCCACTGCTGGGCAGGAGAGCTCAAGTGATGGGGGCCCTCTGGGATGTGCTCCAGATGGGGTCAAGAAGGGAAATAAAGGAGTGGGAAAGCAGCCTAGGGACCTGGGTGATATGCTCCTCCCAAGAAACAAATAGCTGTGTGCATTTTATTTCCCCTACAGAACTCCATGAGGCCTCAAGGAAGAAAAAAATACAAAACAAAACCAAAAAAAAACCCAAGAAACCAACAAAACAGAATCATCTTTGCTGGTAACTCAAAACTTGGCTCAGGTTCACTCAAAACGTTAACAAACCTTCTGAAAAATCTGGGCAAAGCTTCAAGCCTGTGCTGCAATCCTGACCCAGGAAAGGGATCTGCAGGGCTCCTGCCTCCCCAAGGACACACGTGCAGCCCAGACCCCATCCCAGACCCAGATCCATGGCCAGGACCTCAGCTCCTGCTGCAGGGAATGTCAGGGTTTATACAGACAGTGGAATTACAGCTGGCTGTGTGTGGCAGGAGCAACTCCTCTCCCATCCTCCTGTTGCTTTTGCAGAAGACAAGAGAGTTACAGGGCAGGAATTAACTCTCACAACAAAGCCATGGGTGCTCCCACACCACTGGCAAAGCCCATCTTCCCTGGTAAAGCTGGGATTAGAGGCCAAACCCACTCCTGTGACATTTCTGTGACATGGCCAGCAATGCTGTGAGCTCCCTCCCCGCGGCACTCCGAGGTGCAGCAAAGGAAGGCTCGGGCCAGGAGCTTCTCAAAGGAACTTTCCAAGCATCCAGTCATTACAAGCATCTCCTGTATTTTAGGGACCATCTTCAGCAAGGGCTGAAGAGCAGGACTGAATGTCTCCCTATTGCAGAAAATCTGCATTTCAAGCAGGAACCACCAGGCTGCAGAGGAAGCATCACCCCACAAACACAGGACAATTCTCCAGGGCTCAGGTTTGCCCACAACAGCCAAACAATCCCATACTCAAACCTCCTGCCAGGGATGGAGCTTTTCACACCCACACACGCTGTGTTCTCTTTCTTTGTTCTGTCTCTCACTTACATTTCCAGGCTCATTTTCCAAGAATGCAGTTCTAACCCCTTCCCCCTCTCCAACACCCCATCCATTGACAATTTCAGCGGGACATAAAAACATTCCCTATCTAACTCAGTAAGATGCAGCCCCCAAGTTCTTTCCCTTCTGTCATCCTGCATCTTACCTTGCCCAACAGCCTTAATGCAAAGCCTCTCTCCCCTCTCACATGCATTCAGTACCAGATCTAAAGCCCCACTGACGAGACACTCAAAACACAGATTTAAGTTGTAAAAGCCAAATAACTGCTTGTTCAAATAAAAAAAAATAAAATAAAGGATTTGTGCAGTCATTGTCTCTGTTCCTATTTCCAAAACTAAGGACAGGAGCCGTGGAGATGACCCAGATTCTAAGAGAGGAACAGATTCACCTTTCACAGAGGGCTGCTGTGGTGGGATCCCCAGTCCCTTAGAAGACTTGCTTTGGCAAATGAATGGCATGCATACACACTGGATACACCAGCCCCAAAAAAGGGGTTCCTTTTTTCCCTGTATCTTATCCCAATGGGATTGGAAGGACAAGACACTGAATCCCATTGTGCAGACGGAGCTCTAAAACACGGAAGAACCATGGACCAGATCCAAGCACGTAGGCAACCACCTCATATGATACTGAAACTTTAAAAGGCAACACAGCACATAAACAGTGCATTATTAAAAGGTCATAAAACACCCCAGATGGAGATATTCAAAGCTGGATCATCTTTTTACTTTTAGGTCAGACTTGTCCTTTGCAAGAAATGCTGCAGCCCTTACTCACTTCTAAGATAAACTTCAGCTTCAGAATGAAATGGCCAAGCCCAAAATCTTGCCTTTGCACAATGCCCAAGCAGAAATACTCACTAGCACCTCACCACTTTCCAGCACAGAACTACAAGGATCCTTGTTACCCTCCCACCAGCTTATTCCCCACACTCTTTTGTTTTATTTTGTTTCATTTTCTCAGAAGACCAAGCACTCTATTTTATTTTATTTTTTTCCCAGCCCATTCAAACACATTTCTCCCTTTCTGGAGACCCAAACCAAGAAGGGACACAAACATCTGCAAACCAGACTCACCACCCTGCCCCTCATCCCCCTCCTCCAAGGGGGCTCCTCCATCCCCTCCGATGCCACCCGCCGCTGGGACTCACCATGACTGAGATGTGAAGAATGTGCATCTGCTCCTCCACGATCTCCGAGGGCTCCTGGAGGCTGGGGGGGGTGGCCCTGGAGAGCTGCTCAGCGCTGCTCATGGACACGTGGAAGTACAGGGTGCCATTCTCCAGCCACTGCTGCTTCCAGTGCACCAGCGAAATGTCCGACACCGTCCCCGACATCTCTGCAGGGACACAACACACAGCTGTGAACACACAGTTTCCTCCACAATGCCCAAAGGTGTTATTCTAAGTGATCAAGGAAATTGAGGCTTTAAGTCTTACCCCTAGAGCTGCTTCTATTTAATTTCAGCCTCTACCTGTTGCTTCCCCTCTATATGAACAGAAACATTTGTCTTCCTTAATAAAAAGCAAGGGGCTACAGAGTGCCTTGGGATTTCTAGAACAGGAAGGCAAGAACAGTAAATCACACAGGATGCCCTAAACCTCCTGTGGCTTTGCCAGGAAACAGGATGGAAGAAGCTACCAGGGAGCTGCAGCCAAGCTCAAGGGAGTTTGATGGCTCAGAGAGGCCACTCTGTGCCAGACAAGGCAGGGTGCAGACACCACTACACACTTTGCTGGCATTTACAATGGAAACCTTCTTCCAGCTGTGAGGCAGCAGCACAGCTGTATTTAATAGGGACACTCAGCACAGATTGTGAGCTCCAGCAACAAGGGAAACCACCAGGCTTGACAAATATCTATTGACATTGGAGCTGCACCTGTCAGTGCAGCTTCTGGTGGTTTTCCATCCCACCCATTCCTGATTTACAGCACAGGCACCCTGGCAGCCAGGATTGCAGCACACAGCACCAGCTTTCCCTGGCCTGACTGCACTGAACTGGGGGTTTGGAGAACCCAAAGGGCACCCCCAGACCTGCAGACCCTGTGGAGGCAGCAGCTCCTGTCAGGAGCACTGACAGCTCCACAGCTGCCCAGCATGTGGCACACGGATCTCTGCAGAAAACAGGTTTGGCAGTTTGGCAGCTGAATCAAAACAAACAAAAAAAAATACTAGTACAAAATTAGCCAAAATATTTCTCCTTCTACCACATCTTTTTTGTGTTTGTTTTTCTGTTTCCAATATAAGCAATGGGAAGCAAGACAGGTCTTAGTCACTGGGCCCACAGCTTCAGCAGCTTTGAGGAAGGCTCAAATTCAATTCCCTCCTATTTGGGAGGACACCAGGTCTGACAGTCCGTGACTCACTGTCTGCAGGTGTGTCTGCCCCAGAACAGTCAAGAACACAAGCTGAGGTACTTCTGGCACCACAGTGGGAACAGAGACAAGGCTCTCCTCCTCCTCCTCAGCTGCAGAGGGTCAGTGGGGAGGACAGCACTTGTTCCCCTGCAGGCAAAGCAGCCAGGCAAGGCTGGTGGCATTTTGCATTTCATTACCCTGAGCTCAGCTGGGCGAAAGCACATCCAGTTCCAGCTCCCAGTGGAGAGGAAGGAAGGAACAAGCCCAGCTGAGGCTGTCCTGAGGAGACACCCACACCCTGCAGGACACAATGCTTCAACAAGACACTTGGGTGGTGAGCAGCCTCAGTGGCTACAAGACCAGGCACTTGCACTTTTACAAACCCATGTCCCAGCCCAACAAAAAAAAAACCTTTCAATCCTTCAGGACCAGCTTTTCTCACCCCTGAAATCAATAAATTTTCAGGAGCAAGCTCCTGGCTTCCCAGCATGGTTCAAAAGAGTCAGCCAAGCTGTCATGGAGAAGAGCCCATCACACCACAGCCCTGCAGGGCTGAGGGCAGGCACAAGGCCACCCCACTACTGCCAGATCCCTGGTTCAGCACCTCACTGGTGACACTCCTGAGCCACCACCGTGTCCCCTCAATCTCCCCAGAGGGGTTTGCTCATTGCCTCTGCCCCCCAGCACTGCACCTTCCTTATCCCCAGCCCCTGTGCACACCTGAGCACTCAGAAAAACCAAACAGCTCCTGACCACACATGGATGCATCAGGAGCCCACACCTGTGCGTGGGAGGGGATGCACGAGCTCCCTGTCACATCCCTGTCACCCTGCTAAGGACCCTTCTCTCCTGTGACATGAAAGGCTCTTTGCCACAGCAAACCAGCAGCAAGAGGTGTTGCTTGTACTCTGCAAACTGCAAATCACAGCAGCCCTGCAGCTCCTTCAAGACCTGGGAGCCTCATGGAAGGAATCCTGTGTCTCTCCCCTCCAAACAACGCTCAAGCAGAAAGTTTCTTACAGCAGTAAAAATAAGAACAAAATGAGAGAAAGATCAGGGCTGCTTAATTGCAGTCATCTTCCCAGCAATACTTCAAAGGTCTGTACTGAAAAGCATCTCCTTGTCTAATTAAAATCAAAACAAATGCTACTTTTATGAGCAAAAGCACTCACTCAGCTCTGCAGCAGAAATCCAAGATCATCCACAGAGGCAAACAGGCCACGGGAGAGCACAGAGGCACCAAGGGAAAGACTCTGTTATGCAAAGCCATAATCTTAACTCTACCCAGAGGGACAGTCACCCACAGGAGGGGATGATTTACAGTATTACACACTCATCACACACATATCCTGCAGCAGACCTTTCCTGAAGAGCTCAGCAAGGAGGTTAAACCAGCCAGCCCACAGCACAGACCATGTGGATGCCACCAGGACCCCACTGCTACAGTTCCAAAGGCTACATCACATTAGGGATGCCAGGAAAAAACCTCCAGGGTCAACCTTTCTGCAATTTTTTTCCCTTACACACACACTTTTTCATGGGATGTTTAAAAGGATCACAGAGAACATGTCTCAGGAGTTCTGAAATATAGGCAATTTTTTGGATTTTAGCCTAGACTGAAGATAAGCCTGTTTCATTTTCAAAAGGTCTCTTCCAAAAGTAGAAACTTCAATTTAACATTCATTTCACAATTTTAAGCAAACCCAGCAGCCAGGAAATTTGTGACAAACACAGACTTGCCAAGCCTGGGTATCCATTCCCACACACTTACAAACACTTGTGTGCTTGAAATTTCATTTCAGGGCACCTGGTTACTGCCCCAGCACCCCCAGGAGCCTTCAATCAGATTCACCACTCACAAAAATAATTTTTAAAAAAAAATTTTTGAAGCCCTGTAGCTGCAGAATCCCTCAATCCTCAAATGCAGGGAAGTTTCTTGGCCTGATACAGCTGACACTAATATTTCACTGCCTGTGTTTCACTGGACACACATTGTCACTGCTGTGGTTACAGCAGTGAAAGCCCGTCCATCAGGCAGAATGTAATAGTCTGCAGCAAGATTGCCTGTTATCAGAGCTTTCAAACGCTTTTGGAACAAATTAAGGACATTCCTGCACCAAAACTGAATGGGAGACAGTTAGGGTTTTAAATGTGCAGCAATGGAAAAGCACTTGTGGTCTATAGCTGTTAAAAATCTCAGTATCTAGAGGATGGGGAGCTATCAGATGGGGTTCAAACACCCCTTTGTGGGTAAAACACCAAGTAAAACAGCCAAACAGATCATCAAACATCTGCCACACCACCTTCCTACCTGCTCACTGTGCTCAGCAGAGAGGAGATGGTGAGGGAACAAGGAGGATGCTCCTTCCCCACAGCAGGCAGCCAGACTTCTCCCCTTGCCCTGCTCAAAGAGCCCAGGCAAGCACCACCTTCATCCCAGAGCAAATCTGTTCTCCCCAACACCAGCAGCTCTCTCTCCCCCTCCCAGTCTCCCCAATCCTTCACAACTGCCACCATCTCCCACCACACGGCTCAGCCCAGCCTCCACCAGCCTCTGGTATCACCTGATGATGGTCTGAAAGTAAGGACAAGGCACACAGAGCGTTTCTGTCTTTTCTCCTCAAGCTCTGTGCCTCATACAGCTTCTACAGTCTTCAACATTTTCCGTGGAAATCAAACAAGCAATTCAAATAAAACTCTTCCCAGGGCTCAGCCCACTTGGGCTCCTGCCCATCAGCAGGTCACCATCCAGGACAAGGCAGGGGACAGCAGTGACCACAGCAAGATCCCTTCCAACCAACTCTCTAATCCCCTTTTCCCCTTTGCTGTTGCTACAACCCTTACATATAAACATTTCATTGAAATCTTCAACTTGTATTACAATCAAACTTAAAAGCAAAGGGGCCTAAATGCATTTGGTTGGGAAGCAAGACGATTCCCATAAAAGCAGATTATGCTGACATGATGAACACAAAATGAAACAGCCGATATTAAACTTGCAGGATTGCTACTCCGTGCCTTCGGGCTCCTGGCCACCCTACCCACGCACTCTCTCCTCTCCCCCTTGGTCTCACTGAAGCCAGGGACAGCCTTTTCAGCTCTGAATTCTCCAAGGCAGCCTGCCAGGCTTGAAACATCCACCAGCTCTCCCCAGCCCCCACCCCAACCTTATGCAATGCCTCCACATTCCCCACTTCTGGGGAGGCTGCAGCCCTGCCTTATCTGTCACAGTGTTTTACAAAGCCTGTGTTGTATTTAATTGGCTTGTTCTTGCTAATCTACCACGATTATTGTATTTTTATTTCATTCTTGAAGGCCATTATTAAAATAAGCCCTTTTGCTTAGAGCAGTTCATCCCCACAAGGTTCCCCGCCCCTGGATAACCAAACCTCCTTGTGCTTCCTCCTGGCTCCCCAGTGCTGCTCAGACCTGCTGGGCACCTTTCCTGTCACTACCCAGTGCTTGGGGAGATGGGTGAGGAGCCAGTGAGTAATTCCCAGTGCACAGATCCAGGCTCCTCTGGCCTTCTTCCTCCCCACCTGCTCCATCCCAGCAGGACTGCATCCTGCAGCCAGGCTTCCTCATCCCACATGCACAACTCAGCATCCTAGTCTGGCAGGGGAAAAGCTCGAGGCTTGGTCAGTGATTCCATTTCCTTCTACAGAGACAATTCCAGCTTGTGCCCCCTTCTCCCACACCCCTCACTCTGCCACCCCATTCCAGCTGCTGTTACTCCAGGAGCTCTCCTGAGTTAACGCTCTCCAGAGGCGCCAACCTCCAATAAAGTGTTAGTTTAGAGATTCTTCAGTGCTAGCTACCACTTATGCTAATAAAGCAAATTTATGCAGAAAGTCATAAACAGAGAGCTCTCCCCAGTGCCCTTGCCAGCGCAGGATTGCTCCCTGTGGAATAGATTATCACACTCCGTGCAGACTCTAGCTCCAAAATTACTCTAGAAATGGGGCTTCCCCCATGCTCCCAGGGGGGCTGTCCTGCAGTCAAACAGGCCCTAAGAGTTCTAAGAGTTTGGGTCTTTTGGTGGCAATGTGGTGGGGTTTTTTATCCGAATCATTAGCTCAGGTTTTTTTCTTCCCTTCACCTTCACTCCTGTTCCTTCCCTTGCACACCTCCTCCCCTGCTCTCCCCTCACAGAACTCCCTGGGGCAGCACACAAATGCAGCTGCAGATCATAAAAAGTAATAGAGAAGCTCAGAAATTTAAGAAAAGAGGGGGGAAAAAAGAGATGACAAGCTCCCTCTGATCACCTCCTTTCAAAGGCCCTGTCTGTGAGAACACATGCTGCACCTGCAGGGCATTTCAGGGGTGGCTCTGGCACTGTGTGGGTCTGCACGGACACAGAATCATGGAGTGGTTAGAGTTAGAAAAGCTCTCTGAGATCATCGAGCCCAGTTGTTAACACAGCAGTGCCAAATGCAAGGCATGATGCTGGGTGGAGGGGGGTAGAGACAGCCTGGGCTTGGGGTGGTCCAAGGCAGGTCCTGCTGGCACCAAGTGCAGGCTGGAGCACTCCCTGCCAGCAGCATCACACACCTGACCTTGGACAGGCAAAATGGGATCTGCAGTAAAGTGGGTTTGGCTGTTTTCAGGCTCTGCTGGAAGGACAAGAACAAGCAGCCAGGTTCAGGCATGCTCCTGGGACCAGTCACCTCAAAAACACAAAGATGTGGGAGGAACTGAGCTGCCACCAAAGGGTTCATGGCAACCAGAGCAATGTGGCTGAAGGTGAGGGCAGATCCCAACATTAACAGGAACCCAAAAAACAGGAAAACTCCTCGGTTTGGATAGAGAGCTTGCAGACTGCATCATCCAGGAGATGAGCCAGGGAGAGCAGGGAGGACAGAGTCAGTCCCTGCAGACACTTCAGACAACCAGAGGGCTGGGCTGCTCCAGATCAGCTCTTGGTCTTAGCTCTGGAGCCTTCTGCACCATCCCTACACCCCTTTGGCCTTTCTAATCCTAGGCTTTAGGGTCCCTGAACACATCAGGGAGCAGATATTTATTTGCTTGTGCTACCCACAGATCCCAGTCTGATTCCACAAACCCCAGAGAAGCTCAGCACACTGCATGCTCCTGCAGCTGCTTTGATTGCAATTCAGGCTCCAGCACATTACCCTTATTTATAATGCCAGGGCTTCCATGTGGTGCCTCAGGCACTCTGAAATTATTACAGGGCCCTTTGACTTCCAATTCCCTTCTCTTCAATTCCATCTTTACCTGTCGGCAGAGGCTCTCCCAGCCAGCCATGGGAGTCAAAGGCATGGAGGCAGTGCTGGAATCTGATCCTGCAGGAATTGCTGGCACATGGATGAGTCACCTCCTTTGGAATGGGAAGCACCAGGTATGGGAGGGCAAGGGGGAGAGCACTCCTGGGTGAGGCTTTCTCAGAGAGAAGAAACACCCAGGCTCGGAGCAGCACCAGGGCTGCTCAGCCATGGCCCCTCCGTGGTGTGATAGGGCACTGGAATCATCTGCCCAGGGAGGTGGTGGAGTCACTGTCCCTGGATGTGCCCAAAAAAAGGCTGGAGGTGGCACTCGGTGCCCTGGTTTAGTTGATGAGGAGGTGTTGGGTCATAGGCTGGACTGGATGATCTCAAAGGTCTTTATAACCTAGTTCATTTTGGGATTCTGGGATTCCTCAATGTTGCCACAAGGAAAAAGCAGGTGAAGGAATGTGACTTCAAGGATCAGAGCCCCTCTTTTGTGCATTCTGCAGAGGTGAAGCCAAGGGGACAGCGACATGTGTGAAGGAGGTACCTTGATGCATGGATTCTGCTCTCCTTCCCCAATCCCCACCCTCTGTGAAGGCACAGGAGTTGTCTTTAGGGTTTTAGTCAAAAGCTCAAGCTTTGCCACTTCTCTAGAGCCTCCTGGCTCACCCAAGAGAAGTGCAGGATTTACTTTTGAAGCAGCACCTGAAGGCACAAGGAAGAGGAAAGAGCCAACTCCTTCCTCATGTCTCAGGAGAAAGAGCTGCTGGTCCATGAAAGCAGCTGCTGTGGCAATGCATGGGGAAAGCTGGGACAGTCCTCTGTTCCCACTTACTCCAGATCCTCAAATCCAACAACAGAGAGACCTGATAAATGGGGAGAAAAAAGCCTACCTAAAAGGCACAAGCATCATTTTTTGATGGCCCAGCCATCAGTCTCTGTGTCTTTGATGGTGAAGCTTTTCTGAAGGTAACAGGCACGCAACACTGGCCCAGCTCTGTGCTCAGGGTGGATCAAATGAGACAGGTTTCCATGCAGACTGTGGGGACTTCCTGGCTCAGAAAACTCAGTGATGGGCAGGGAATGAGTAAATCTGCTGCATTAGCACAGGCAGTGCTGCCCAGCCCTGAGCCTGAACTGCCCCACTGCAGGTGTCACACAGGACACCTCTGTCACTGCCCCAGCCCTGCGTGGGACTCCAGCCTGCCTGAAAACCCAGCCTGGCTCCTGCAGGACCACTGCAAGCCTTAAGGGGTCTATTCCCACCACACATCCAGAGGAATGGCCTTTGAAAACCTTCACAAGGCACCTGGATAAGAAAAAAACCCTATTTAATCGCCAAGCCCTGGCAGAGCTCAGCCACCTCACGGTGCCTCTGTGGTGACACCAGAGCTTTGCTTGGAGCCTGAACAGATCTGAAGTGTCCAATGACACAACCATGGGCTGCTGGGAGGAGCTGCTGCCTCTGATAACCACAAATTTGAATTTTCACTGCAGCCCAGGGACCACAGGGAAGGCATCATGGGTCACCTGCAGTGGCAGCACATGGTTCCCAGGAAATGCTGGCACATGGAAACAGGGCCAGATGGGATCTGCTGATGTCATAACCCAGATCCCACAGAAGGGGAGGGAAGGAGCCCAGTCAGCCCCCACCTGCCTGCATTGCTCCTGCTTCCTTTTCCTGGGCACTGATAGGGCTGGGGAAGGCCTTTTCCCAGGACAGCCTCAAACACTGACACCACGGCACTAAATAAGGCTTATGCAAAGGGAAAACGTTTGGAAAGCCACCCCTATGGCCTCTTCCTTGTGCAGGAAACAGCAGCAACAGCAATTTTCCTTTTGTCTGTGAGTTTCTGCAGGAGCTGGGAGCAGGGCAAGGGCAGCCCAGCACAGCAGGGTGGGTGTCAGGGCAGAGCAGACCTGTCACAAAGGGACAGAGAGGGAACGTGCTTGCCTTCCCTGCAAGCTGTGACAGGAGCAGAAGGGCAGCATGACCTGTTCAGGTGACTTGAAGAGTGTGGCAAAGCCAGGCAGGCTCCAGGACAAAGCAGGGAGGTGCATTTGCTTTACAGCTGCCCTCGAGGGGTGAGCACGGCTCCGAGCTCCATTAGAACCAGCCAAGAGCTTTTTAAGTCCTCTGCATTTTTAAATCTCTCTTCGGGAAACAGACCTCTTAAAATGTTAAGGCAGTTTGGTAGCTCAGGGCTCTGCTCAGACCGTGGAGTAATTTTTCTACAGTGGTTCCTCCACAGACCTGCCCTCCCAAAGGGGAGGTGGAACAGGAGAGGAGGAGGAGAAAACAGGAGAGAGGAGGTCTGGTTGTCTTCTACAAACACTGAGACAGTTCCACCTGCTGAGAAATGCATGTCCTTTTCCAAGGAGAAGGAGCTGGTTGGGTATTTTCAGGGGAGAAGAAAAAGCAGCTAGTGGATTACTTGGGGTCTTCTGCCTCTGTGTCACCTGGAGCACCAGGTGGATGCATTAAAAGTCAAACAGCCTGAAAATTCTGGGTGTGCCCTTGCCCAAAAAGGAAAAAATATCAGGTACCAGGAATGACCAATTGCTCCTGCCCTCTAGCTGGACTGTGATGGGGGAACCTCCACTCACAGGGTCCCTTCTCTGCTCTCAAGGCAGACATCCACAGTGGCTGCCAAAGGATTAAGAATCTTACCTCTTCTCCAGGAGAGGCTTTGAGTGCTCACTCCCTGAAAAGCCCCTAGAGCCTGCCAGGTATCCGAGCTACCACCCAGGTACCCAGGTTTGTCTGGGCTACTCAGAAACCCCAAATCCAGCTCTTACCTACAGAAATGAGTTGTTGCACCTCACAGAAAATTCATTTCTCTCTAAGACTGTGACACTTTAACCCAGGAGCAGCCTTGCATGTTTATCTACCCCAGCACCCAGCAAGGTGCCCAGATAAGAATGGCCCAGAGTGTCCCAGCCCAGGACACTCTGACACCCTCCCAGTGCCCAAGCACCACCAGAGCTCTGCAGGAAAGCAGCCCAGCAAGGGCTATGGGAGAGCAGACTCCTCCCAAAGATGCCATCCTGGTGTGCCAGACCTGCTGAGCAGGACAAATCACCTGGGCAGCCTCAGCCCGGGAGCCAAGGGCTGCCCTTGGAGGCTGCAAACCCTCAGGCTGCCAGAAGCAAAAAGGTTTACTGAGCTTAGCTGTGAAAATTCTCACCTCTCTCTGGACTGACTCCCACTGCAGTGATCTGGGCTCAAGGCAGCTGCTGTAAGAGCACAGCAAAGTCGCTGCAGGGCCCGGAAAGCGCCATCGTAAGATGAGGAGATGTTAAAATCCAAAACAATAAAAGCAACTGAATTTATTAAGGCTTCTCGGAGCCTGTGAGCAAAATAATTTTTCCCCATTTAAAAGCGGGTAAGGCATAAGAGAAGCGGAGCAATTTGTCAGAGATTGGAAGCAACAAAGTGGCGGAGACCAAAGCCTGAAGCAGACACCACACACAGACACCACCCTGCCACCCCATTCCAGCCTTTTTCCTGCAGCTTCCCCAGCAGGAAAGGCTAATCCTTGTCATTATCTGGTTTCCCCACCATTAGATCCAGCAGCAGCATGGTCTCATTTGCTGTCCTAACAAGAGCCTCAGTGAAAGCTGTACAGGAGCTGCCCAAAAAGGGACACCTACACTGAGACAGAAGAGACATGGAACGCTTTTCCCCTTGATCTGCATACACAAAGGTCATGGGAAAGTGGCAGAGGGGGATGAATCCTGCAGCCTCATTAGAGGCAAAGAAACTGTTTCTGCAAATAATTGATTTCTAAATTTATCCCCTAATTAAACAGGTTCCCTGGACGAATCTGCATGCAGGATGCAAGGTGATGATTTAGTGCCTGGCTTCCTCAGGAACGCATCAACACATGTTTGCAAATTGTCTCTCTGCCAGACTCAAAGGAAGGGTGATCACCTTCCCACACCAGTGCTCCTGGGCCCCTCCTGACACCTGGAGCCTGGGCACATCCAGCCAAGCTCCCTCTGTGCCAGGTTCATCAGAGCCACACGCTGGGACAAGGATGTCTGTCACCTGTCACCAGTCCCCACGCTCCAGAGCGGGGCACCCATCCCTGCTCACGCTCTGCCCCAATGGGAGGCCAGCCAGAGGGGCTTTTGTCAGGCAGCAGCTGTAAAACCATGGCAGGACTGGAAATGCACTGCCCAAACTCAGCACACAGCATGGCAAGAATGAGAAACATTACCTCCAAAACACGCTCCTGCTTCCTACATCAATTCCATGGCTGTTCCTGTCTGGTCGCTTTGACTTTTTCCTACAGACACCATCAGCTAATAAAACCCCCAGAGACAGAGTCTGGGATAAAACCAGGCTACAAGCTCTGCAAAAATTAAGCACATTTATCACTCTTCCACGGAGAGCTCCTTTTGGAGAGCAGAGAGCCCTGATGCTCTCAGACAAGCATCAAAGGGCTTGGGACATGGAAACTCTGTGTTAGCTTGAAAAGACAGAGGTGGCAAATGTCCCTGCTGTGACAGAGCCCTGGTAATTAACTCCTGCTGCCTGGGACAGTGAGCAGAGCCCACAGCCTGTCCATCTTATCAGAGTTCTCCCTTCCCAAAAAGGGAGGCACTTGCCTGCATTTACACACTGTCCTTTCTCTGGAAGCAACGGCAGCCACATTTCTCATCCCCTCCTCTTTCCTCCCTGCCAGCTCTCCACCCCACAAGGTCATTTGTGCACTGAGTGCACAGGTCCACCCTTCTTCAGCCCTTTGGTGCTGAGTTTTCAGGACCTACAATTGTCCCCCCTGACGTGCCACATGCTGGGGTTGCTGCTCCTGGCACATGAGGCTCACAAGGATTTAGCCATAGGTTTAGACTTAAACTAAATATTTGGAATTCTTTGTTGTGAGGGTGGGGAAGCCATGGCACAGGGCGCCCAGAGAAGCTGTGGCTGCCCCTGGATCCCTGGAAGTGTCCAAGGCCAGGCTGGACAAGGCGTGGAACAACCTGGAATAGTGGATTCCACCCATGGCAGTGGGTGGAATGGGAAGAGCTTTAAGGTCCTTTCCAAAACAAAGCATTAATTCTGTGATTGTATAAGTGCAGCCTAGAGATGCTGTACAGTGCCCATCCCTGTCACACTGAGCAGATGTGATTTTCTCCCCCCACTTCATCCAAAAATCTCCTAAACTGGAGCATCTCATGGCATTTAGGATTTCTCAACACTTCTGGATGAAAACTGCTTTGTTAAGTGAGTTCTCCATCAAAAAAAAAATCACTACCACAGATGGAGCTCAGGCCCTAACCTACTTCTGCACTCAAAAAATAAAAAGCCATTAGGTGGCTAAATACTTTAGGAACTGTGTCCCTTCATCTCCCTGCTGTGGTTTTCTGTCTGTAGCAGAGCATCCTCCTTTATAAATTGCCTCCGAGAGCCTCTGATCTCGTCTAAAAGAAAACAATATTATTCACAGGATGGGAAAGAGATGGAAGAGGGCTAATTAGTCCTCATACAGAGGAGTCTGCAAGATATGACATTTAAATGAAACCTGATTTTCAGATGGTGGTGCTAATATCTTCATGTTACGTCACTGGCTTTTTCTTCCAGAGGTGCTTTTTTTGCTCACCTTGAGCATTTTTAAAGGCAAAAAATTTTTCTTTAGGTACCAAAGCAAATTCATAACCCAGCTCTCGAGCACTTTTCAACCTGAGCAAGTTAAAACCCTGCTAAAAGTAGAGTCCTTGAGGCCCTGTTCCCCAAGGATGTGTGCACATAAAGCAAGGAAAATGTGTGGTTATTAGAGTTTAGCTTTATTGTTTCCAAAAAAGACACTGAAGATTGTGTTTATGATTCTGGAGAAAATAAAAGCCTCTCTCCAATTGTTAAAATAGTGAACATGAGATACTCCAGTGACTTCTAAACAATCAAACAGCACAACACTCTCTACTTGGATTCCAGAAAAGTCTGTACAAGAGGGAGAATGAGCCTGAGTAGGGATAGGAGATAAACCCACACCTCACCTTAGAGCCAAAGGAAGCAGAATTAGCTTATACAGTCATTTCAGGAGGATAAGTTATGTGGAGGACAAAAAACCAGTTCAAAACTCATTGCAAAATTCCTTAAGAGCCAATTTTGTTGGTTTTCAGAAACATCCTGGTTTCTGAACAATCAAATCCCCCTTGAAAACCAGACTTGAGCAACAGAATAATTTAGACACACTCAAAACCAAACAGAAGAAGTAAAATCTTAGCTGGAGCTCTCTCTCTGGCCCTTGCACAAGTCTCTTGCAAAGCCTTCCCCACCCAGCACGACATCCACACCTTCAGAGGGATTTTCCTGCCCCACATCCCAGCCATGCTGAAGGTCTGCAAGGAAGGTTTGTATCCATCACTGCATCCATCAAACAGCATTGCCCAAAAAACCCAACAGCCCTCAGCACTTCTGCCCCTCCACCTTCAGCCTGGAGGAAGGACAACCCACAGGGTACTTTTTATCCCTCTCCTTTAACTATTACCAAGACCCCATGAGGTTATGGATTATTGAATGGAGCTGTAAGAGCAGTTTAGGATGATGATGATGATGATGGAAGGGAAATGCAGGCTGCAGAGGGGCCGTGTCCCTGGCACAGGAGCAGGGCAGGGAGCCAAGGGCCACGTCCAAGGGGATCCTCACCCAGCTACTCAGTGTCTCTGCCCATCCATCAGAGCCTGACACCTGCCTGGCACACTGGGGATCAAATTCATCGTGGAGGAAGTCAAGGGAAATACACCTTCCACAAGGAAGGGAGGGAAATTCTTCACACCCTGTTCATAGCCCTGCACCTCAGTTGAAAACCCAGGACTTGGGACCCTCCAGGCTATGCCTGGTGGATAACCTGGACTGGCTCACCTGGCAGAACCAGCTCTTCCTTGGAGTTTCAGCACAAGGAAACAGACTGGGGGTAGGGATAGAAAAAGCCAGTGAGGAGAGAGATTCTTAGAAGGTGGTGACAGAATCCAGCCTCCAGACAATTTCACAGACACTTTCTAGAAGGTATTATTGGCAGCTCTAAAACAACCTGTTAGCATGAGCCTCTGGGGCTTGCAATAAAAACTAAGACGTATTTTTCCCAGGTTAGATAGATGTATGAAAATTAAAGGAACAGCCTGAAAAAATATGTCAATTTCACCCATTCCTTTGTGTACGCTTACTTGCAAGCTCCTCAGAGTTGGGGATCAAGGCTGGAGCAGGGGAGCCACAGCTGCCTTCATCCCAGCATGGGAGCAGCATGTAAACCACATCCTGCTCCCAAATCCACCTAGCTGGTCAATGGCTGCATTCCAAAAAATGCATGACAACACTGAACTGAGTCTTAAACAATTTCAAAGAAACACTGAATTCAATGCACACAGCCAGATCTTCCAGTTGAGGCAGCATTGAGTGTCCAAAGTAACTCCTCAGTTTCTGAGCATCCTGCTCCAGAAACCTCTCTCAGAATTGATCAGAACAGAGGAGTTTCCAGGGTTATACTTTACCCTCTTCTATAAATTTCTTCTGTGGGCCTCCTTCTGTGTCACAGCACGTCACAGTTGAGACAGCCACAACACACAGAGCCTCAGCCTACAGTTTCAGAAAGCACCAACCCATACAGAGTAACACCTTACCTCATCAGAAGGCTTCAGGTGTCTGCCCATACAGACTGACATAATGCCACTTCAGAAGGCTGCAAGCATCTGCCCTTCTTGCTCTTCAGCCCAACCTTTTATACCCTCATTAGGTTCATGCACTGCACCTGTGTGCCCTCTGTTCCCTTTGGTGATTGTCAGCACACCTGGGCACTCCCTGGCTCATTGCTTTCAACCATGTTCACCTGCTTGTCACAGCTGTAGCTCATTGGGGATGAGGCTGGGGTAGCCCCACTCCCAATCACCACAAACTGTGTGCCCACACTTCTGGAAAAGCCCATAACCAAAACAAACACACTACCCCAAAGACATGAGTTTTATTAACTGAACTCTACATGAAAAAAGCTGAGGATCAACTTTTCCTGCACGAGTTTTGCCACTATGGCCAACATTGGCCATCTATTCACCACTATGGCCATCATATCACACACTATAGTGCTACTTGCACTCGGGGTTAAGATCCTCATTTAAACCCCAGAAATTAAAAGCATTGTGTCTCTAGAGGTGCACACCAGAGCCCTGTTTGTTCCAACCCTGCCCTTCACCTCCACAAGATCCCCAGCTCTTCCCCTGCCTGTGATGGCGATCGATCTGATCCCTGCTTGGCTCACAAATCCTGCCTGCTCGCTCTTTTTTTCACTCTGGATATTAAGGGAAGGAAATATCTGGACCTATTTGAAATGAATTATACTCCAGTAATTGCAGCTCCTATAGGGCAGTATGAGGTCAAACTGCCCTTTTTGTGCTGTGTCTCAAGCACTGGAGATGATGAATGGGCTCATTTTCCACAGAGCTGGATGCTCACAGCTCCAGGTGAAGCCCACGCAAACCACAGATGCTCCTTGCTCAGATACCACAGCTCTTGCCAAGCTCTTCCTTTAATAAAACATCCAAACTCACACTGTACAAACACAGCTCTGGCACACGCTCCTTGCCACTTGTTGTCATCGTCCCAGGGGCCCTCAGCACACTGTGCCATCCTCACTTGCTGTCCTCTCCAGGCTGCGCTTGACTGCTTAAAAATCTGTGCCACTCTCACCCCAGAAGGACCTTTTCAGCCCAAAGGAGAGTCTCCCCTCCCATTCTAACTCTGTGTTAATTATTAAGATAGAGTGGGATTGCAGAGACTAATTATCACTGTAAAGTTACTCTCCTGAAGGCTGATAAGGGAAATAATTAGGATGGACAAGCGTGGATTACAGAGCTCTAAATCTCTCTCTCTCTCTTGTCAAGATAATTCTACTACCCAAGCTCACAGATGACTAAGACTCCATTGGCAAACACGAAGCAGTGGTGGAGACCAAACAATGAGCCGGACCTTGCCAGACTCCACAGAGCACAGACCATTCCTCTGCAGCACAAGGGGGACTCTTCTCCAGCAGCTTCAGACAGGAACAAGCCTCAACAGGCAACTCCAAGGACCTCAGCACAGACACCCTGGGGAAAAGACACAGAGCCTGGGAAATCCCAAGAGGATCAGCCCCATGCATATCTTCCAGCCTCCTTCCATCCCACGTTCATCAGCTGGCTTGTCCACGTGGAAGATGGAAGTGAGGTACAGCTGTGGCAGCTCAGGGGACGTGGTCTGAAGTGTGACCTAGTGGTGGCAGGAGGTTGGAGCCAGATGATCCTTAAGGTCCTTTCCAAGCCAAGCCATTCTCTGACTCCATGATCTCCATGAGATCCATCCTACAGGACCTTGCATGAGTCATTTTGTGGCTCACTAAAGCACAGACAGCCTCAGGACACGTCCCTGTGCTCTGTTCACACTCTGCAGCTCTTGGTGTTTGTGCAAAACACAGCAGAAGTGAGGGTGGAGCTCGGGCAGAGCTGCCAGTGCCACTGAAATGAATCTTGATCCAGCCAGCAGAGCTGAGCACCAGCTAGCTCACCCCAGCTAGCTCACCCCAGCCTGCCCAGCTCCTGCTCCCTCCTGGCTCCCAGGGTCACATTCCTCGGCACATCTCACATGCATTCCTCCTGCATACATACACACAGATTATTTTCCTCTAATGATTTCAGGCACCCTGTGCTAGAGCATTTATAACTAATACATATTCTAATGTTCCTGTTCACCTGAGACACTCGAAACTTTCCTGGCTCATTTGTCAGGTTTATTTATTTATTTTTTTTAAATACCTTCTTCCCCTCAGGCCAGTCAAATGAGTCCAGTTAATTTTCATTTCCACGGACATGGAAAGTCATCTCAAGGTCATTTTTGGATTATTTTACAGCTTCACATCTAGAGGGTTTTGCAGGATTTGCAATTGAGGCTTCTGGTTATCTACTGCATATTGAAACAAAAAGGAACCAGCTGAGGAAAGACAGTGATGAAGCACCCCATTGACACCCAGGTAATTAAGGAGAAACAAACATGTTTGTTGGCTGAAACAAGGGAAAAAAATGATGCAAACCACTTTATTCCAGCAAAGGAAGAGAGGAGGGAGGAAAGAAAAAGCAGCAGCTAATGGGTTTCCATCAGAAGTGCATGCTTTGCTCAAGCCAAAACCTTCCCAGTGTGTTTGCATTTCAGTGGGAAGGCTGTGGGTGCCACTGGGAGGCTTTTGTCACTTCTGATCAGAAAGAGCGCAGAAAAAAGAATCCTAGTAAACTGCAAAACACAACCTTTGTGGTGCAGGCAGATCAACACAGCCTCATTCTGAAAGGAAAATACAAAATATATCCATACATGTCCCAAGGGTTTGGAAGCATTGAAGCCTGGAAGTTTGCCAGGGCACAGCCCCATCTCCTCCTGACCAGCTTCAGCACTAAGCTCCACGAAATGATTCCCTTGGGAAATGGTGACTCCCATGTCAGCCAGCCTCATGGCCAGGACCAGATGATGCTGGAGCCAAAGGAAGAAACAATTCCCACAGTGAACTTCAGCTCCCAAAGCTCACCCGGCGCAGGCGCGTCAGCCTGCGCTCCCCAAGTGTTTGTGAGACGTTTTTAATATCGCGTGGCAGACGGAGAAATGCAATCATGACTGAGCCACACATCTCCCCAGGTCCTCAGGGAGCTCGGGTACAAGCCTGGCTTTGTTTCTTTCCCAGGGAACAATCGAGATAGCGGGCTCGCAGCGCTCCTCACACGCGCCCTCCTCTCCGGGGGCTGGAGGCGGTAATTAGTTTGTGTGCACTGGAGGCATTCTGGGTTCCAGGGAACCAGGCAGGAATTCTCCAGCTCTGACCTAGAGCTGATGGTGGGTGCTGAGCTGGTGCAATGCTGGCCTCAAGTTCCCCAAAATTGGCTTTGTCCCACTAATCATTTGCTATCCAAAAAGCATTGTTGATTTTGTTTGTTTGTGTTTTGGGTTTTTTTTCCCATGAACAAGCAACCTCCAGAGAGGAACAGCTATGAGAAATTGCTTATTTTAGTCTCCTTAAAAAAACACAAATCCTATTACTGAGGAGTGATTCATTCTGCTCCCCCAGTCCCAGGAGATGGTATTTCCCTTCCCAGGTAGGTCTGAGGTACCAGCAGCACCTCCCCATGCTCACAACAGCCTGGGGGCACCAGGGACAGGGCAAAGCCACAGCCCCCAGTGGCACCAGAACTCAGAGGAGGGTGAGGAACACCAGTGAGGGCATTGCTGGACCACCATACCATAGGATCACAGAATGGTTTGGGTTGGAAGGGACCTTAAAAATCATCTTGTTCCACCCCTTGCCCTAGGCAGGGACGCCTTCCACTGTCCCAGGTTTGCTCAGAGCCCCGTCCAGCCTGGCCTTGGACACTTCAGGCATCCAGGAGCAGCCACAGCTTCTCTGGGCAACCTGTGCCAGGGCCTCAGTTGGCCTCACATCAAAGAATTTCTTCCTGTTATGTCCCATCCATCCCTGCCCTCTGCCAGTGGGAGCCATTCCCTGTGTCCTGGCACTCCAGGCCGTTGTCCCAAGTTCCTCTCCAGCTCTCCTGGAGCCCCTTTAGGTAAAGGAAGGGGCTCTAAGGTCTCCCCAGAGCCTGACTCCAGAGCAGAGGGGCTCCAGCCCTTGGAACAGCTCCATGGCCTCCTCTGGATCTCTCCAGCAGCTCCAGCTCCTCCCTGTGCTGGGCCCAGGGCTGGGGCAGCTCTGCAGGTGGGGTCTCACCTGAGCACAGGGCAGAATTCCCTCCCTCAACACATGCTGGCCATGCTGCTTAAGCTCAGTTTCAGTTCTGCTCCAAGCTAAACTCAGATCACCTTGGAGAGGTTTAAACACGTTGGTACAGAGCTTTCCTCCCACAGCTGCCCCTTTCCCTGGTCTCACAGGGAACTCTGGAAACAGGGAGATGCAGGCACCAGGCAGCCTGCAGCAGTGACCTGACACCTCCAGCTGCTCGGGTCAGGTCCTTGCAAGATGCCAATGCTGTAAGAGTACAGCTGAAGTCAGGACTATTTTCCTGCTGACTGTGAAATTGGTGTAAAAAAACTATGGAGAGATGTATTGCCATGTACACTTGTCCAGCCACAGCAGTACCAAAGGCACAGTGCACAGCCTTGAGGTTTAGTCTTTTTTTTTTTTGGTTGTCGAAAGCACTAAGGAAAAATATAAAACATCAAATGTTTTGCTGTGAACTCAATGTTTTATTTGACAATAGTTCTGAAATACTGAATTCCTGAAACCAAGCCAAAAAACTCCTAAATTTTAGAAAAAGATCATTAAATCACTGTTGGGCCAAACCTATTAAAAAAAGAAATGCTTGAGTCAGAAAAATCTTGGCTATGCTGTGGGATCAGCCCAGTGGGAATGACCCCTGGGCACCAGAAAGGGAAGAAGGATGGAAACCCATCCAAGCTCAGCCAGTGGAAGGAATGGCCCTGCCCTTGCCCTTCCCAGAGCACAGCTCCCACCCTGCCAGAGCCCCTCTGTCCGTTTGTCAGCACGGATCTGGCCACAGAATCCTGCCCAGTAAGGATTTCCCAAGCTCAGGTATCCAAGGACTGGGTTTAACAGTGGTGCAAAGCTCCTGCCCCTGGTGGCCAGGGGGATGAGGTGTGAGCTGGGCTCCACCGAGATGCACTGATCAGCAATCCAAATTAAACACAATCCAAATTAAACATAATCCAAATTAAACACAATCCAAATTAAACCTGCTGCTGCCAGCCCCTTGGCTGGGCCAGCCTCCCTGTTCTGAGCCAGAACGAGCCCCTTCTCCACACACCAGTGACCACAGGGAAAAGCTGCTGTTTCAGCACCCTGCACAGCCAGCCAGGGGCAGGGAACCCTCCCCAGGCTCAGCTCACTGCTCCTGCTCCTTCTGAGCTTCCCTTTTGCTCACAGCTCCCCAGGCACTCTCTGCTGTCTTGTTTTCTTAACGGAAAACTACAAAACAATCCTGAATGAAGAGATGTGACTTCTCCTAACAGCAACCCCTGGGGCTGTGTGTCCCTCCTGCTGGCCAGCTTGGTGCTGCAGGGCTGTAGCACGGCCCCTGCAGCTGGAGGGGCTCCTGGTTTCTGGGGATCTGTGCTGCTGGAGGGAAGAGGGAGCAGCGAGGAGATAAGGACTCGCTCCTGCACATGGTGCAGAGAAGGATTAGGTACTTACAAATATTTTATCCTAGCTAAAGTAATTGCACCACTTGTTCTTATGAGTCAGAGCTATTTATTTTCATGCTTCAGGGCATCAGTTGATCACACCAGCTGAGGTCAGGCAGAAATTCCCACTGCTCCTGTAAGCATTTTGCATATTGCAGGGATGTGCATTAGCAGCAGTCCCTGCAGCCTGGCACTCCCCCATCCCAGCCACCCTCTCCACTCCCATCCCATGCAGAGGACACACCAGCACCTGAAGGGAGATGATGAAAAAGGTGGGGAGAGGCTTTTTGCAAGGGCATGTAGTGATAATACAAGAGTGAATGGCTTCACATCCAGTAGGTTTAGATGAAATACCGGGAAGAAATTCTTCTCTGTGAGGACAGTGAGGCCTTGGCACAGGTTGTTCCTGGATCCCTGGAAGTGTCCAAGGCCAGGCTGGACAGGACTTGGAGCAACCTGGGAGAGTGGAAGGTGTCAAAATGATCTTTAAGGTCCTTTCCAAGAGAAACCATTCTGTGGTTCTGTGGTTCTATGGTTTTAAGAAGTACAACACAACAGTCACTGCTCTCACCAGTTTAATGCCTGTCCATGGGACAGCACATCCCACACTCCCACCCCAGGCAGAACCTCTTGGCACCTCTGGATATCAGGCCACATCCAGCTCCACTCCAGCCCCCAGGCAGGAGTCAGGCAGAGGGACCAGCAGGGAGAGCATCCAGATGAGAAGGGATGGTACTGGTTGTGCAGGAGGCAGAAATGAAAATAACTCCTTTTGACCCTGGAGCACAAGAGCCAAACTGGGGTCACTGAAGCTGATTTTGGTGGCCAGCAATGCCATGGCCTCTGCTGGGAGCAGACACAGATAACTGCTCAGTCCTGAGTGCTCATGGACACACAGCTCTAATTGTGTCACCAGCAAGAACCCTCCCCAAAACAATATTTGCCCAATATTAATAAATAAAAACTAGGCGGCATGTGCTTGGAAGGGACAGAGAAATGCAAGAAAACAGCCACAAGCATTGAACTGGGAAAAATACACCTCCCTGGGCTAACCAACCAGTTCCAGTAACCCAGAAGCATTTAATGAAGGTCTGGGAAAGGAACAGCCCTTGATCTCCGAGCACTGAGCATGAAATGAAGCAGCAGAGGCCAACACACACCAAATAAAATGTTCTCTCCACACAAACAACAGGTTGGCTGCTCTTGGAGGAAAACACATGCATGTGGCAGCAGGGACTGCAAGGTGCTCAGTGTCCCTGAGTGCACACACAAACCACGTCAGAGAGTGTTCCCTACCCTGCCTCCAGCCTGAAACACCCCCAGGAGCTGCAGCAGCACAGGAGCTCTCCCTTGTCCCCTTCCTGTCATCCTAAATCCATCCCCAGCTGTCCTCCCAAAGAGGAGCCTGCTCAGCCCTGCTCCCAGGCTCACCACAGCCAGGTATCTCCACATTTCCTCATCTGTGCCTCACTGATCCCCATTAGTAATTACACTGCAGCAGCTCCATAACTTTAATTATAAGACAATTTCTGTTCTAATCCCTGGCTTTGACTCACTGCCGCAGACCCCCCTTCTCTCCTCCCCCCATCCTCTCATTCGGTCATTTGAGAAGTGAAATCATGCAGCCGAGGAGGAGTTTGAACAATTAGGGATAATGATCATTCTGACATGGCTTTCATACAGATGCCTGACACGGCTTCAAGGGCAGCCCCGCAAAGCCACCCCTGCTCGGAAGCTCTGCCCTTCCTTATGTCCTCAGGAACGCCACCAGGATCCTGCCTGGGAGCTTGAATTCCTTGCTTTTCAAACAAAAAAAAAAGCGTTCGTCATTTCCAAAGCACTGGGACACCCTTCTCTGACAGCTGGCATCATCACCTTCAGCAGAGCCCACCAGGAAGATGGGCTGCACTCTCAGCAACCCCTCCACATCCAGAGCATCCCAGCAGCATCCTCTGGAGACATTCCCTGCCACACAGCTGGGGTACAGAGACTGCATCAGGAGTGTAAAACCCCCCAAGTCACAAGTCAGAAGCCCCAAGTTTCCCTTCCAGATCTTCAGCTCAGCTCCCTCGAGTTCACCTCTCACTCCCCCCACCTGTCACCAGGGAAAACATTTTTTCCCTGACATGCTTTGTTATTCAGAGATGGAAGATTCTGTAAATGCTGAATTATTATCATCAAATTATAATACTCAGAACACTGTCTCCCTTTGGGATTGGTGCTGCAGAAGGAGAGAGCACAGCACAGGCACCCAGAGCTGAAATGTGCCACGTTTAGTTCCCTCAGAGATAGCAGGGATGGATGCTGCTTTAGTACTTTCTCTCTTCCTCAGCTGTCCTGGAAGAGCTCCTCTGACAGGTCTACTGGAGAGAACTGAACTATATTTGAAAGGTAATTTTTGAGCAAATGGAAACAGAACTGTCAGAGTTGTCACGATGAGATTTTTTGGAATTTCCTTCCCATTTCAAGGGAGGGAGGAGGGAGAAATTGTTATTTCCAAAATGGGATAGCTCCTGGCGCTGCTTCCAGCTTCCCCAGGCTCCTTGCAGGCTGGAGGACTCCACAAAAGCCCCCAAAATTGAATCATTTAGCCTCACACACTTGATTCTCTCCCATTTTCACTTTCAGAAGTAAAAATAAAGCAGATTCGAGATGGAAACACTCACAGTCCAGGACAAAGGGGCAACCAGTTGAGGTTCCTACAGGAGAAGGCATCCTCCTGCCTCTTCCTGGACCCAGCACTAGCAGGCACCCAGCACTGAACCTTGGGACACACACTTTCCCCAAAAACGCGGAAAATTCAGCCCACAGCACTGGGACTTGTCAAACTTCCAGCAGACAAGCACAGAGCCGGGAACACCCACTCCTGGTACCCACAGGGCTCTCCCTGACAAACCCATAGGCCGGGAAGCACCTTCAGGGAAGAGCTTGGAGAAGGACCCGCACCAAGGCACTCACTCCTGCCCCTTTTAAGCCTTCACTTGGTCATCTTCCAGCCCCTCAAAGGCCACATTTTCAGGAGAAGAGAGAAACACAGCCAACCTCGGAGCTGGGCAAAGGGGAATGAACTGCTAAGCACTGAGAACATTGCCTGGGAAGAGCCCCACTCTGCTGCTCCAGAGCCTGCCTGTTCCCATCGCTCAGGCCAACAGCCCCAGAAATATTCCAGACAAGTCCCAGGGAAAACACAAATGCTGCAGGCAGCAGCAGCAGCAGCAGCGTGGCACGAAGCCACGGGGCCGTGAGCTGGAGAGAGGAGAGGCAGAGCTGCAGCTCAGGATGGGAGGTTCTGCTCCTCTGCTACAGAACTCGCCAGCAGATTTTCCCTGAATGTTTGTGGGGTTTTTTTTTCTGTGAAACTCACCCAGTTCTCTCTCCCACAAAGAGTTCTGTGCAGCAAAACCACAGCTCGAGCGGGCACTGGAAATGTCAGCATCACCAGCTCTGCTGGGAAAGTGGGCTTGCTGTGCCCACAGAGCACCCCTGCTCCCTGTGGGGCATCCCAGCTTGGGCACCACTTCCAGTTCATCCCAGAGCCGCACTGCAGCCTTCCCACCTCCGAGGGGACCAGGCACAGCCCCCAGCACAGGCTGCTCCCCCATCTCAAGGTGCAGCCTGGTCCCCTCCTCCCAGCACACTCCTGCTGTCGCATCCAGAGCTTTTTCCCTGGGAATGATGACAGCAGATGATACAAGACCTTGAATTTAATTGCAGCGGAGGAAAAAAAAATAAAATTAAAAAAATGTTCAGAATGATAGAGAACCCCTTTCATAAACCACATTATTTGTGTCTCTTTTCTAAATAATTTTAGAGTTTGCTCGGGGATTGGTTTCTGTTTTGCAATTCAGGAGCATGGCTTGCAAAGAAAGAGGTGGATAGTTGGGCAGGGCAGGGTTTTCCCAGGCACTTTTGGGCTATTCCTTCCACAGACCTCGTGCTGCCAGAGAAGAATGGGAATGGTCATGCAGTGGTCATTAATAAATGGATTATTTGGGCATTGCAGGGAAGGGTCTTAACGGTGGAGGGGAGAGCTGGGAGGGGAAGAGGCACCATGCCAGCCTCACTGGAGGGCAAACAGTGATTAAATATTTATAGATTTTAATGCATTGATTTGTTAAGTCGGGAAACAGTTCTTTAAGAGTTTCAAGATGCCTTTCAAGGCAATTCTCTAATCAGCAACCCAGGTGCAGCAAAGAGGAGCTCGACAAGAGGCAGAAAGCACTCCAGGGAAAAGTGTGGCAAGAGGAGCTCTCCCCTCCTCGCTTTCAGGGATTTCTGTAGCCAGGGCGGGATGGGGGCACAAAGAGATTTATATCCAAGCCTTTCTAATTAAGTTTGGTCTGTAAAGGGTTTGGTTTTGGACAGCATTTCCCCAGGAGAAAATTAAATGACACGCTGCTTAGGAGAAACAAACTGCAGCGTTTCATGCTGCCCTTCCAAAGTGTGTGTGATCTGACTGAGGAGAGCTGCTGCCCACAGCAGCCTCTGCATCACCACCCCTGCACCAGCTCCCTGCCTGGCTTTTGGAGAAGACTCCTCTTGAAAAGCACAAATAACCCAAAAGCAGGGATGTCCCACAAGTGCTGGTCTAAGTAAGGCAGCTCACTGCCCCAGCAGCACTGCTGGGTCTGGCACAAGGTGCCTGCTACCTACCCCTGCCTGAGCTGGGACAGACCTTCTGGGGGCACCGTTTGTCCTCTGGAAACCTTTCAGGGCTACAAAAGCAATGGGGTTCAGGCAGGCATTGCTCCTGAACAGGTGCTACTCACCTTCCCTGAGCCTCTGCTGATGGCAGACCTGCCTCTCCACCCCTCTTGTATGATGGAGCAGAGCTGGAAGTGGAGGAACCTGCCCAGCAGAATCCTAAACCTCCTGCAATTCAGCCACGAAAAGCAATATGCCAAAGTAAAATGGCAGTTTTAATTCTAATCCAGCCAGCTGGAGGGTACAAATTAAGTGTTCCCCCACGCTCCCTCCCTTTTCCCAGTGAAATTATATTTTCTGAAGGCAAAGCTGTGAGAAAAGTTTGGGATGCTCCTCTCTGTGTGCTACATCAAGAAGCCCCAGGGCTGCAAATACAACATCCCACAGCCCATTGAATCCATTAGCTTACTTCTCAATATGAGATTAATTATTCCAGTTCACAGGATGTTTGGTCATTTTTAGTGCTCCAGCTACAACATCCAGAAGAGCTGAGATGCTCTGCCTTTAACCAGCTGCTCCTCATGGTCACAGCTTTTAGGACACAAGGTGATGCCTCCTCTGGGCTCACAAACAAAATGACAAATGAAACCCCATTTCAGGAGCATCTGCTGATGCCTGGGCTGATAAGATCAGCTCCAGGAGAGTGCTAGAATCTCACTTCCACTGATGACTCAACAAGTGTAGCAAGTGTGCCTCGAGTTTGGGTTCGTGCTGCCGAATTTTAACAGCAGAAGGGAGGAGTGGGACAGAAGAGGGAGGGAGCACACAAACAGGGGAGTACAAGAAACCGCACACATTTTGTTCCTGAATCCTCCAAACGTGACTCACTTTGCTCTATTGTGACAAACTGAAACGCCTCTGAGGAGTTCATTTCACGTCTCATCCATTCTCTGAATAATGGGAAAATCCCTCTTTGTTTCTCCAAGATATCAGCACGCACCACGTGCACCCGCTGCCATTAGACATAATGGAACCAGATTGTCCCAGAAGTTGTTTTCAATTGCTTGAGTGCATCCTTCATTTAGGGAAATGAGAATGTATGAGCTGCTGTGCCCCAGCTGATGTGAGGACGCAATCTTTAAGCCGGAGCCAGGGCCATTTGTTTCCCAGCTTTGGTCATTTCCCCAGCCCCAGGACAGGTTTAACCAAGGTCTTGGCCATCCTGCTGGGAATACCCAAGTTCCTGCCAGCAGGAGGCCATGGGTAAAACTACAGGGTGCCCACGGATGCTCCCATGAAGCCTGGAGATGCCTTGGTGTTATGAATAAGTTCACATGTAAATTTGTCTACCTCAACCAGTAGCAAGTTGTTACAATGTTAAATGATGTTAATTAATGTTGTTAAGTTAAACAATTAATTTATGATGTTCTAAAGTTGTCAATTACCCTGTTATACCCATCTGTTGTGTATCCTCCATTGGGTAAGGCTGCTGCTGCTCCTTAAAGACAGTTCTGGGTATGGACGATGTCACCGCCATATGCAAATTAAGAAAACGTGCATATGGACAATAAAGACCCCTAAAACAACGAGCCAACTGTGAATTTAAGAAACCAAGTGGTATATTCAGGTGGGGAATTGTCTCCCCAACCTGCCCGTGTGATCAATGTAGTTCCCAAACTGTCAACACGATCTGGTTAGAACTGGACTGGAATGAGAACCCCGGACAACAAGCCGACCGACGGAGAATTTCTTTGGCACACCCGTGAGGACGGGAGCCCCAGATCTGCTGTTGCGTAGCAAACCTGCACTGCCTCCTCCTCCTCGGTGTCGGTGAAGGGAGCAGCAGCGGTGTGCGCAACCCCTCGGGCCTCCACCCCAGAGCTGATTTCCTAACAAAAGTGTTAAAAGGAGCAAGTCTCCTGCCCTGTTTTTTTCATTGGTGCTGTGGGATGTCAAGCAAGGACGCTGGTGTGCACCAGGGATGCCTCTGCTTCCCTGGCCCTTTCCCAGTACATCCCATCGTACCTCATACAACACATAATGGTGACAGCTGCACAGTCAGAGTGCTCAGCAATGCTGGAGACCTCAATGAGGAACAAACCCCCTGCTCATCTGCCAGGGAAAGCATCCCCCAGGGACACAGTTCTAGCTGCCTGCCTACAATTTACTTTGGCTTCTTGGGACAAAAGAAAGTCTGAAAGCCTCGGAGACAAACCAGGCTGCCTTAAAGACTCGTCCTGTGATAACGATGTGGTTAACATTGCTAACATCTCTTCTGCATTCAGAGGGAACCGATGGGGCTTAGTGAAGGGAGAGTGATGGATCACAGCAGCCAGCTTTGGAGTTTTGTTATTTTTAATTGACTGCCACCTTGAGAGAGTTCCTCTTCCCAACATGAAAAAAAATAAAATGGAAAATAAAAAATCCAAACAAAGCAAACGAGCCTGTCAGATCTGTTTCAGCAGAGCATCGACCTGAAGCCTCAGCAAGGTGGTGCTGAAAGCTGAGCACGTGCCTGAGCTGTGCTCCTGAATGGGGACAAGCAAATTAACACCATCACAGGCCAGGACAGGCATTCTCCCAGCCACGCTGCACTCCGGGGACTTCAGGCCTTTTAACTTGAGCAAGTTTTAGGTTTTCCTCTTGCAGAAAGTATGAGATGTGAGAACAAACAGAAGGACAAAATCTGTCCCCTTCCCTCAACCTCTTCTTTCCCACTAAATACTTATTTACCTTTCAGATTTACCTCCCTGGCCCTTGAGGGAAGGAACAGAGCAACACCTGACAGCAGCCAGACCAAATCCAGAGCAGCAAGCTCCACCAGGGAACACTGAAGGCTGTGGGGAGAGGAGTGAGGGTGTCAAAGGGAGGTGGTCCCACGGCTGTGCCACAGCCAGTGTCACCTCCCTGCTGTCCCCACGCCCAGCAGCTCATCCCAGCCCCATCCTAATTTCCAGACAGATGAGCTCTGGGTCACACTGCATCATATCTTTTTCCCTAGAGCTGGCACCCAGCCCTCCCTTTATAGCTTCTCCTGGCACAGTTTCAATGGCAATAGGTTTTATTATTCTGCCTTGCTGCCCTAATTCTCTCTGCACTCAATTTTCCATTGACCCTCTGCTGCGTTTGCTCGCTCTGGGCAGGCAGCAGGCAGCATTCCCTCACCTGCCCACACGGAATGGGAGCAGAGGGGCAGGCCAGGCACCTCCTGCTCCTGCTGCCATCAGCACAGACACAGCCCCGGGGGACAGAAACGCCTGGGAAGCTCCTGAAGGGAGCAGAAAGACACCAAGGGGGAGATGGGGAACAAAAGGAAAGCCAAGGAAATAAAAAATGATGCAGCACAAAGAAAGTGAAGGGTCAGGGGAAGAGAAAGAAGAGCAAGAGCAGCAGAAATCCAGCCAATGACATAGCAATGCTTGATAAATGGGTGATAAAAGAGCTGCATGGCACCAGGAGGGAGGCACCTGCAGCACTGCCATGGGCTCGCCTCAGGGGAGCACTCCTGGCCCCAGGAGTCACCAGCTCAGCCCTGAGTGGCTCCTGGGCACATTTCCCCTGGGACACTCCTGGCCCCAGGAGTCACCAGCTCAGCCCTGAGTGGCTCCTGGGCACATTTCCCCTGGGACACCCAGCAGAGCAGCAGGGACAGATGCAGCTGCTTTTGCTCCAAAGGCAGCAGAGGCTCGTTTCTACTTTCTCTTCTGGCTTTTACTCAGTGCCACAGGCTGGACAGAGGGATGTGGTCGCCCTCTGCTCATGGCTGGAGTTTCCCCATGAAAAGTAGATTTTTCTAGGAGAGGGCCCACCTCAAAGCCAGGATTACAGCTCTGAGTGCTACCTCCCTTTGCCTCGAGTGGCACAGCAGGCAGGGCAGGAGCCTGGCAGCATCCTCATTTTGCCTCCAGCCAGAACTTCCCCCCTTGCACATCCAGGAGGGACGCAGACACACAAACACAGCATCCCTAATCTGCAGCCTCTGTCCCCAGAAGCCACCTCACCTGCTCCCACATGGCTTTTCCATGCCATCCCAGCCCATCACAAGCCTTAATTGCAGAGGCCATGCAAACTCCCACACCCTGCCAGGGGTGAGAGCGAGGGGATCGGCGCCAGCACAGCCCAGGGGGCTCAGGGAAGAGCAGGAGAAGGAGGAGAGGCTGGCTCGTAGCTGGCTGCTGAACACAATGCAGAGATGCAGAATGGCCCGTGATTACAATTTGAAGGGCTTCTATGCACTGAAAGGGAACTGATTCAATTGTGCCGCAACTCCTGAGAAGCTGTCGGCAATCACGGCATTCTCCCGGCTGCAATCACCGGCGGCAGGGTGGGGAAAGCAGGAAAGGATCGCTTGGGTGCTGGCTCAGGTACAGCAGCCAGGGTCACCCGCAGCTGTGATTTCCCTCCCGTCAGCTCCACCGCAGGCAGCGCCGGGGACACAGCGGGGACCGAGGAGATGCTGGCTCATGAAATGCTGCTCTGGTGAACACTGGATGTCACCAAACCCTGACTGGAGGAGTAGGGGATGAATTTGGGGTGAATCTTTTGTGACCACTGGTTCCTGTGAGCTCCCCTGCGTGCACCACACCCCCCTGGGCTGCCAGAGTGAAGGAAGACAGTCACCCTGCTCACAGGCACGTTCTGCATCCCAATTCCTGTCCCTGGATGCAGGTGATGGGCAAAATTCCAGCCCAGCCTCCCCTCCCTGTGCAGACCACGGGAAACAGCTCCAAGCCCAGCACCCATCCTTTCACTTGGAAATCAAAAGGAATGGCCTCAGAGCTGCCAGTTTTCCCTACACCAATTCCAGATCCAAGTGCCAAAAACCATTTCTAGCACCTTGCTGCACACAACAGACCAGGCCAATAAAACTTTTGCACAGACAAGTGAGAACCAAACCTCCCCTGGCCCCTGCCCTTGCCTGTACACCCACTCTGCACAGGGAGGGAATATTCACAGGGAACTTTCAGGGGAAGGTGACAAAGCAGGTGCAGCCAGCCAGTGGGCACCAAAGCCAGTGACAATGACAACCTCTGAGCCCACAGCTCCCTGCAGCCCCCAGCAGCACCAGCAGCTGGAGCTGAACCCTGCTGTTCAAGCCCAAAACTCAACATGCAGAGCTGGGAAGGCACTCGGAGAATGTTTCAGGTTTTGAGGCTGCAAGAGATCAGAGTTCCCTTTAAGATGGCAGTGCCATGCCAGAAGCTCTTGTTTCGCCACAAGCTCCACCCAAGCACTAACCCCAAACCCAGTCACTAACCCCAAACCCAGCCACTAACCCCAAACCAGGCACTAACCCCAAACCCAAGCACTAACCCCAAACCCAGCCACTAACCCCAAACCCAGGCACTAACCCCAAACCCAGGCACTAATCCCAAAGCCAGGCACTAACCCCAAACCCAGGCACTAATCCCAAACCCAGTCACTAACCCCAAACCCAGGCACTAACCCCAAACCCAAGCACTAACCCCAAACCCAGCCACTAACCCCAAACCCAGCCACTAACCCCAAACCCAGTCACCACTGTGCACATTATCCCAGAGTTGACCCCCTGGCCATGGACAAACTCTTCCCAGACAAAAGCAACCCCCATTGACTTCAGCACCAGGACACAGGTCCAGCTCCATTGGGCACTGCAAAGGGCAGAGAGCCGGAGAAGGCCAGGAGATGTCACAGCAGCCCTGAGCTCTGTGGGCACCCAAGGGAATGGCTGGAACTGTGTCAAAAGGGCACAGACTGGATGTTAGGAAAAGATTCTTGCCCCAGAGGGTGCTGGCACTGCCCAGGCTCCCCAGGGAATGGGCACAGCACCAAGGCTGCCAGAGCTCCAGGAGTGTTGGGACAATGCTCGCAGGCACAGGGTGGGGCTGTTGGGGTGTCTGTCCACCAGGACTCTCTGAACCTTGTAGGTCCTGTCCAGCTCAGGATATTGTATGATTCTAGGATTCTCCCTATTCACAGCTGAGGGGTTTTTCTAGCTTTGCAGAGCTACCACTAAAGAAAATGCAGCTCTGCCAATCGTCCTGAAATCAGCAGAATGCATTACATGCATGTTGGTAGGTAGAAGCTATCCTATTATCCAAGGAGATTATAATTACCTCATTTGCCTATTAAAAGGATACTGTGACAATATTTAAGTTAGAATGCTTTGGTTATTTGCTTAAAAATTATGTGGTGGCAATCAAGTGAAAATTGAGGCTGTAATGCAGCCACAGCAATATCACCAGTAATTTGTGGAACCAATAACAATTATTTTTAATGTATCAGCCAACATGCCCAAATATGCTTTTTTATATACACACACATATATATGTGTACATATACACACACACTGATGGGCAGCTTGGGCTCCATTTCCCTGCACTTTCTGAAAACTGAGACCTATGAAGCATCTTTCTTTGAAGAGCCACATGCTGCCAAATGGCTGCAGGAGACAAAGTCCCCATCAGCTGATGGCAACCTGTATGATCAGAGCAGAATAATCCCCTGAGTCCCACAGGAAAGGAGATGAGGGGTGGGAGGATGTGGGGACAGCATGAGATTCCCTTCTCTGCAAGCCCATCTTGGGATCAGTAGCTCTTCCACCCTGGGATTCCCAAGCAAAATGCCCTGGATTCTTTCTCACAAGGATTCTGTAGCTCTGCTCCAGGTCTTTAACCTCTGTTTTTAATGTAGAGCCCACCCTGTGTGCAGGGCACGAGGTTTTGTTATTTCTAAACAATAATAAAAAAAGGAAATAGACTCATACATTTTTACTTGGCATTGCCCTCGGAACATGGAAATCTGATTGCTTATTCCTTACAGTCCCAAATGGCCCCTGCCAGGCCAGACACAGTGAATAAATCCTTGCTTTTAGAGATATCCTCTCCATTACAAGTGCATAATGGGACCAGTATCCCATTGACCTGAGGACGCCAGGAGCTCCAGCTGCAAGCCCCCGGGTGTGTATCACTGCCTCCCAGGCACCAAGCAATCCCCAGGAGGGATTAGCAGGAGAGCCCAGAGAGATGATGCATTTCCCTGGCTGAGAGCAGCCTTTGGGAGCACAGACACTGAAACTCAATTTCCTTCTCTGCTGTGGCATTTAACCTCGCAGAGAGGAGAGAGAGGATGGGGGAGAAGGAGGAGGGATGCAGGGGAGGATGGATGTTTCCATTCAGAGATATCCCTCCCGCACCCCACCCTTCCTGAGAAGCCCAGGAAGAACCTTGTTTAATTTGTAGGAAGCATAAAAAAAGAACAATATCCCAGTCTGTTGAAAACTCCCAGCATTTTGAGCCTGGGAGGGAGCTGCCACCTGAGCAGCATTGCCAGGATCCAGCTGTTCCCAAATACAGGATCCATCACAGCAACCCCACAGCACAACCTCCCGCCCCACAGCAGCCTCCTAATTTCATCTGGGGATTGGATCTTCATTTTCCACCTGAATTTATCTCATTTCAGCTTCCAGCAGCTGGGTACAGCTCTGCCCGAGCCTGCAAAGTGGGAGCTTTGCTCTGAACATCCAGAAAGCTGCTCAGGTGGTATGATTTCTCCCCAAGCTTTCACATCAGGTAAAAGGCCACAGCCACGTGCCCTGAGCATGGACTACTTTTACCACCCAGGAAAGAAAATACTAATTCCCTGCAGCAGTGCTGGGCTATGCTGCAGCCTCCCTGTGCACAGGAGGACTGGCCCAAGGCTGCTGTCTGTGGGCAAACAGCTCATTCACAGCTCTGCCTGCCTTCAGGGGTCAGCATCTCCTGGAAATAAAGCCCCTCCTAGTCAAATGAGGCATGAACTACCAAAAAAGCTACACCAGAACTCCAGGCCAGGTTGGATGCAGCATGGAGCACTCTGGGATAGTGGAAGGTGTCCCTGTTCATGGCACTGGGTTGAAATGAGGTAAGCTTTAAATCTCAAACCATTCTAGGATTATATGTACTTAGCCAAACTTGTGCATCCTGCCTGCCAAGCTAATTTCACTCCTACACATCTGAAAAGGCTTCTTAGCTCAGGTGCAGAGTTGTATCAAACTCTAATACAATTCCTGCAATATCTGCCAAGCCCTGGCTGCTTTTCCTAAAAGCTGGGTAAATAGTGAAACAGCTGCAGCATTATTTTTTTTTATTATTGTTATTTTGTTTGTAAAAAGCAGCAGGCCATGGCTCCAGGACTAAAGAACTAAACACCAAACTGCAGGAGCCCAAGAACTTCACTCAGAGTCTAATTAGGGGTCAGCCAGTGTAGAAGGCAGCAAAGTGGAATCTGAGCAAGGTCAAGAGAACTTCCTTAAGGAAGGGTGGAAAAGAGGTGTGCTAAGCTAAGCAACCTGGCAGCATTACCAGCAAAAGCAAGCCTTTCAAATAAATGAAGGTGATTTGGAGGGTCTCATTTCAGCGGATTTTCAGAGAGCTTATGATAAAAGTACTTCATAAAAGATTAAGGGAAATAAACAGCTACCCAGGAAGGGGCAGCACCAGGCAGGGATTACAGCTGGTAAGGCAAAAGGAAACAAAGACAGCGTTTCCCAAATTGCAGAGAGGTTTGTGGGGGACAGCTGCATTACGGGGACGCTGCAAGGTGCAGAGAGCAAGGCACAGTTTGTGCAGCATCTTGAGGAGCTTGGGTTTGCTGTGGCTGTGGGGGCCGAGCGTCTCCGGCTGGATTCATTACACACCACGGGAGGTGGACGATGAAATTTTATTTAGGCGAGTAAATGAACATGTTCTGCCTGCAGAACCACGCACCAGGGGAAGGGGGATGTTCTGAATAACCATGCTGAGCCTGTGCTTTATTTCATTTACCTCCCATACTGCCAATAAAGGAGGCTCTGAAGGTGGATGATGAGGCTGCATCCCTGTGGTGGGATGTACCGAGAGCCCTGGACAAGAGGGAATGGCTTCAAACTGACAGAGGGCAGGGTTGGATTGGATATTAGGAAGAAATTCTTCCTTGTGAGGAAGCCACAGAGAAGCTGTGGCTACCTCTGGGTCCCTGGCAGTGTCTAAGGCCAGGTTGGATGGGGCTTGGAGCACCCTGGGATAGTGGAAGGTGTCCCTGCCCATGGAAGGGGGGTGGAATGAGATGAGCTTTAAGGTCCTCTCCAACTCAAACCATTTGGGGATTCCATGATACATTTTTGGAGGTGTTTGGAGGGGGCTGCCAGCTCAGACAAATTAAACTGAAGGCAAGCTGCTTCAGTGCTTTTCATTAACAACCCTCCAAGGGAGGTGGGGAATGTAATTCCCAAGTCTCAGGTAAAAATTATAAAAAAATAACCAGCAGTTTTGCTCACGAGAAGCTAACAGAGAGTGAATCAATCAAACCCTGCTCTCCCATGACAGGGGAGGATGCACCATTGAGCAACACTCATTGCTCCCCACTGGTGAGAGAAGTCCTGAGAGGTGGCTCTAGGGCCATGCAGGAAATGTACCTCCCTGTCCCACCCCACAGGCTCCCAGGCACTGCAAAATCCCTGAGACACTTCACTGACAGCACCACGAGACACAAATCAGTCCTTGGGCATTTTCAGACCTTGCCATTTTTCCAGGCATCCAGGAGGGTGCCACATTAGCAGCCTGTGCTCACCTATGGAGAAGCTGTTCAGCTACAACTTCTGGAGAAATCCAGAGGCAGAACGTGTCCAGCTTCCCAGGGGTTTTTCAGCAGGCAGTACTAATGACATCAATCAGAATGCCAGCTGAGCTTCATACGCCCACTACCCTGTGACATTTCTCCATCAAAATCTCTAGCAGCATTTGACAGCAGGAACACACTTCCAGCAAATCCCAACCAAGACACTTCCATCCTACCTACAGGAAAACATGGGGCCTGAGATGTTTGATGCCCCAGCACAGCCATTTGGTCAAGAAGTGACCAAATACACGCCAAGGGCCACCTCCACAACTCCCTGGTGCCCCCATGGTCTGTACAGCACCAGGGATGTCCTGCTCAAACACCCAGAGCCAAAAAGTTCAGGCTTTTGACTGTACATTGGAGACTGAGCAGGTAAAGCCAGCACTGCCATATCTCTATGTATAAAACCTCTTTACAAACACTTGCAAATAAAGGCAAATAAATTTCTAAGTAACCCCTCCAAATGGGACAAACTGGTGCAGAGACAAGGAAATTTCCCCCCCTGCACTCTCGTTGCTGCAGGTGCATCCCCAAGGCTCTGCGGCAGAGAGGCTTCTAAAAAAAGCACAGAGGTTATAAGGGACAAAAGTGTTTCCATTCAGTCTGAGAGGGGACTCAGCCTCTGCTTTACACCCCAGAGGCATCACTGGGCACCAGCACACAGCCCTGGGGCAGAGACTGGGCAGAGACAGTCACTGGATCTGACTGGAAGAGGGAGAAAAAGTCACTGCTCCATCCACAGGAGCACCCCAGGAGCGAGCACATCAATCCCTGATGGCAGCACATCCCCAGCCCACAGTTCATCCTAACAGAGACACAACCAAAAGGGACCGTGCCTGACCTGTCCCCAAATCCCCCTGTCAGCCAGAGCCAGCAAACCAGGGATTGGTCAAATTTACATCTCCATGCACGTCCAGCAGCCACTGTCTGTGGAAACACTGCTAGGGAAAACCCCCTCAAATGGGATTTCTCCCCACTGGGGCTTTTTCCTCCGGTACAAATCTATTTGAAAAGAAGATAAAGCATCTACAGTTGGACTGAGGTTTTATTCAGAGAAAGCTCTGGCTCAGAAATAATTGCCGTTTGCTATAATTGGTGAGATGCAGGAAGGGACTAGATACAAGTGGAGTCTGTGCAATTTTGGGAGATTTGTTACGCTTAGCTCGCTTCTATCAATTTCAGTGGCTCAGACGCTTATGACCTGTTGCTCGGCTTATTGTGAAAATGGCTTTTATTTACTGCACTTCCATTAAAAGATGAAATCCATGCATAGGGCTCACAGGGCAGAAAATCACAGTTTACGTCTCAGCTTATCTCCCTTCAGCGGCCTCAGCTCATTTTTGCCCTGGCTCACTCCCAGCTGCTATAAAAAAGTATTTCTGAGCACTGTTTGGAGTAGCCAAGGCCCCTTCCAGAGCCCCCGGGGCAAGAGGCGTGTTCAGGCTTTGAGGGAGTGCTTGCTGCTGCAGCCTCTCCAACTCGGAAATGGGGAGGATGTGGGATGGGGATGCTGCAGAGGGACAGGGATGCTGTGGCATGGCCATGCTCTCAGCTCCCAGGGCACAACCACCCTCCAAGCCCCAGCACTGCTCTGATGTCAGGCCATCAGCTCCCTACACCTGCAAACTAAGGACAGGAACTATCCAAGAGCATGTGCTCCTGGAGGGCAGCTTCCTGCTCTCCTGCAGGTCCAGAGCTGCTCCTGATGCAGTGCAAGACCCCAGTCCCTGCAGCACAGGTTACAGAAGGCTCAGCACGTTCTTCTGCACCAGTTCCCTCCCAGTACTGCACCAGTACCTCTCCCCAGAGCTGTGGCAGGTGGAATGGCCAGCCTGTGCATCAACAAGGACAGAGCAAGCAGTGAAGGGACATGGGTGCCTCCAGCTGTGCCAGCTCTTGCTCTCCATGACAGGCACCACCAGCCACGGGAGCGCTCCTGGGGAGGGAGGATGGCATGGAGGCATCCCCAGCTCTCCTGTGCCGTGAGAGCCCATTTGAACACCAGACACACCTTCTCCAGGGGTATCTGAGCTGGTCCCCAGCAGCAGCGTGGAGTTGCTAAGGTTACCTCCTTGGCTGCCTAATTAGAGGAGCTGTCACTGTCACCGAGATCAGGAGACGCAGGTGCACGTGGGGGAGCTTTCAACCACACAGCACATTTTTAGCTCATTAAAGCAGAGAGAAAACCCCATCTCCTCACGGGACAGTGTGTCACAGCCATGGGCAGGGACAGCCACGTGCCACTGTCCCACTGTCCAGCTGCCTGCTGAGTGTGGGAAGCGCTGCTGGATGGAGAAGTGCATGGGCAAGCAGCTTCCCCAGCTCAGAGAAGCAGCAGATCCTGGTCTGTTGAGCCCACTCAGCCATTTTTTTCACTTCTGGCTCTACACTTGCCCTGATCTCCTCTCCTCAGCCCTCTCTGCACCACCAGGCTGCAGGCAGTGTGGCAGAAAGGGCGCCAGGAGGGTCTGTCCCTCCCTCCCACCTCCACATGGGAATTTCACACCACCTCAGTAATGCTCGATGGGAGCCCCTACAGGCTCCTGCACAGAGTGGGTAAGAAAGAGGCACAGGAACTGTGCTCACTCTGTCAAAGTCACTTCATGAGGAAACAGCAAAGCCAAGAGGAGAATGCCAGAACCACTCAGAAGTGCTGGATTTTCCACCAGATGAATCCACACACACCCAGATGCTTCCTTTAACTGCAGCTCAGGAAAGACCTTGGAGGGGAGCTCTTTCCCCCAGTGTCCAGCACAGTTAAGTGATTGCTTTCACCTCCTGAAAACCAGATCCCAAATCCCATAGACAAGGCCAGGAACCAAGCTGGGAGCACAGAACAAGACACAACAAGAAATACATCACCCCAAGAGGCTCAGGAGAGCATCTGCTTTTGGGAATCACCCAAGTATGGAGCACACATCCAATGTAGTGGCAGCCAGCTCCAAGCACCTTCCTGCCCACCTTCAAGAGAAGAGGGCCCCTCTCCATGATGTAGAGGAGGTAAGACCAGCCCCATCCACAGATTTTGGGCAGGGGAAGTCCAGGACTGGCACCACTGGGAGAAGCCCCAAGCCAGGCAGTCCCTGTGACCTGACCTTCCAGGAATGGGAGCAGAGATATTCCTGGATGACAGTGCTGCTGGGGCTGACTTTGCTGGTTCAGAAAAGTTTAAGAGCAGCAGGATTAAAAGGAGATGCAGCCAAAAATGCAAAGAGATCCTGGATCTGAAACACTTGCCAAGTTTCTCCCTTACACTTCAAGACACCCACTCATCCTCCTCAAGGGCTTGTCAGACTCACATGGCAAAAATACATGCTCTGCACCTACCCAAGCCCAAAAGAAAAGACCCTGAAATAAACCTGAAATCCAGGGCTGGCAGGAAGACAAAGTTGGGGGTGGAAGAGGAATTTTTGGTGTCTCTTTTCTAAAGAAGGAACTGCCTGACAGCTCTGCTGCAGGAGACCACGCCTCACGGCCCCACCGCTCACACAGCCCCCTCAGACATGGCAATAGATTGCTTTTAATTACAGGGCACCCACTCAGAGGCCCCTGGGTGTCCAAGGGACTGCAATGGAAACTAGAGCTTTATAGGAATAAAAAAGAACCATCATAACAAGCTGGTGCATTCAGGTGCTCATGGAAGAGAAAATCCCAAGAAAAAGCAGTCAGTGTGTGACCAAGGTTGCCATTTGCTAACCCTGACAAGAGGAACTGCAGGCAGCTGGCAAAGGGGAGGTGGGCTCAGAACAGCTGCCTCAGACACCCTGGACACCTTCTGGTGTGCCACATCCGTGGGCAGGGGGATGGGAAAGAGATGATCTTCAAGGTCCCTTCCAACTCAGGCCATTCTGTGATTCCAAGAGGTTGCTCAGCTCAGGCAGCAGCGAGAGGGAGACTGGGTTAGGCTGGGAGTGCAGCTCCAGCTGGCAAGAGGCAGCACTGGGATGGGGAGCCAGGCTCTGGATGGAGCCCAAGCTGCTGCATGTCCCCAGACACCCCAAGCCATTCCCTCTCGTGCCAGCAGTGTGCCACGCCAGCCCAGCTTCTCCAGTGCCACTGGGTGAGCTGGAATAGCACGAACTGGCAAGTGCTGTGGCACAGCTGAGGGCAGAAGCAGCCCAGAGCTGCTGCCAGGCACGGGCAGCTCCAGCCTCCCCTTCACTCGGCACTAACAGGGTGATGTTTGGCTAAGCCATTAACAGGTGCTTGCTAAACACGTGGAAAATCTGTTTTCACAGACCAGCTCCAAAGTGCACTGAGTGCTGGGTCAGAAGTGCTGCGGGCACGGCTGGAGCAGCAAGGGCAGGATTGGCATGTGTCCGTGCTTCATCCACATCTCCTCATCTTTGTGCTTTCCTCCTGCTGCTCTGCTGGTCCAGAGCAGGACACACTCACTGCTCCCTCCATCAGGGCTGTGCAGATCTCACCCTGCCCAACACACACCAGTAACACCAGTAAAAACCACCCCACCATGCTGGACACAGGGTCACCAATGTGACAGCCACAGCCAGCAGCACCTCCAAGTGCCTTCAGGGACAGCCACATTTGATTGTGGCCAGGAAAGTCTTGTTGAGAGCTGTCTTTCATGAAAACTTTCTTTTTCTTTCCTTTTTCTTTTGAAAATGTGTCAGTTTAAGATTGTAAAAATACTTTCATCTTCAAAACAGTGTCACAACTCCCCTTCAGCATTTTCATAACAATGCTGCCATTCTGGCTTCAAAACATCTTCCCAAACTTATTGTTCGCACATTCACCGAACTTTAAAGCTCAGAACTGAGGGACTGCGATGAAACTGGAACAAGCTGCTCTTTGAATAAAGACAAGTTCTCCTTTCATCTCGTGCTAATTAACAGAAGCATCCTTCCCTCTGTGCCAGCCCCTGGTCAGCACTCGGCACATCCCTCAGACCTCAAAGAAAAACTTCCCTTTTCTCTCTCTGCATCCCCTCTGTGCGGGCACAGTGCAGCATGCCGGGGAGCAGAGGGATTTCCCAGAGAGGCCAGTGCTGGAGAGATGCAGGGGGAGATGCAGGAGCCCCTCAGGAGCTGCTGTGGGACCCTTTGAGCTCAGTCAGGACAGGCATTATTGCAGCAGGAACGCAGCAGCAGCCAAAGGCCAGCAGCATCCCTGAGGCTGGCAGCACCTCCAGCTCATGGAGCCTCCCCCTGCCCAAATCCCAGCTCTTGGGGCCACAGCACGGTAAGGAACAGCTCCAGGGATGCTCCAGAGACCTGTGCCCCCTTCCTCACCTTCTGCCACCACAGCAGAGACTGCTGGACAAGGTAGATCTTGCTGCCCACTGTGAGACCACTCTGCCAGCCCAACCTTTCCCTCTAATTCAGTTCATGCCAGGAATAAAAACGTCCCTGGCAGTCCCCTAACTGCTGCAAGTATTTGCAGGGTTGGAAGAAGGAGAGCCTGGAGGAGAGTGGGGAAGCTGCAGAGCCATTACCAGCCCGTTTAAGGCTGCAGCCTGTCCCCAGCCAGGTCCAGCACTGGTCTCCTCTGCCAGGTCTCACCCACCCTGCAGCTTCCACGCTGAGAGAAACACCATTCCAACCAACAGCTTTCCTACAATCTAAATTCTTTTCCCCACCCCACAACAGCAAAAGGAGCAGAATATCAACGTTAACACCTGCTTGTTTGCCCTTAGGCACATCCAGAGCAGTTTAGTAGAGAGATGATCAAAACAAGCAGCGATTAAAACCCACGGCCCAGAATCCACAGAAATGCTTTTGCCTTTTGAGCCACAGCAGAAATATCACCTTCCTTCCCATCCCAAACCCCTCTGCTCCCAGGGACACGGAGCTGCTCTCCCACAACAGGAGAGCTAGGCTGCAGGACCAGGGAGGTTTGGAATGCCCTCCCCAGGAGGTGACCGCAGACCTGCTTCAGCTGTGGGCAAGGTGTCCATGGAGAAATTTGCACCATTTCTGCTGGAGAAAAGCTTTGGAGACTGCAGCCTACTAAAATTTGGCTTTACATGGCTTAAAGCAGACCTCAAACCAGAGAAGCCTTTGAGCAGTGGGAAACACGATTTTGGGGAGGAAATGCAGCTGGGAGATGCCACAGGAGACACACCAACGGATTGTTTAGCAAAGAATAGGCTCTCACAAGGCTCAGCTTTCCTGCAGCATCCCCTACAACCACCCCATATCTCACACCACGGCAACTCAGGCAGGAGGAGTGTTGCAAACAGGATTTTTTCCTCCTGTTTTGCTTTTAAGTGGCTCGTTGCAACACACTGTAAAACCCTTCACCACCGAGGAAGAAAAAGGTTTTACAACAGCCTTTAAAAGGTAAGCCCAGGCAGCAGAGGATACTTCCTTCAGCGCACGCAGTTTTGGGCAGCACATGGGATTTCAGGCAGCACTCCTGGGGAGCAAAATCCGAGCTTGGCAGGATCCCTGAGCTGGCAGCATCCCCCTCACCTCCAGCTCACAGAGCCTCCATCCTGCCCAAATCCCAGCTCCTGTCCCTGTCCCCACACACTGTGGGCCATGGCACGTTAAGGAACAGCTTGTCAGCCTAGCAGCAAAGGCAGCTGCTACAAAAGCAGAATGAAATCGAGTACAACGAGGAGCAGCGTGTCTGCCGTGCAAACTGCTGGTCCGGCAAGACCCCAAGCTGGCTGCGAGCAGCCCCTACAGGCAGCATCCCCGACCTCCCTCCCAGCTGGCATTCCCCCGGATAATGGATTTCCTCAGCCAGGAGCACAGCGAGGACAACGGCGCTGCAGGTCCGGGAGAGCGGCAAACACGAGCGGGAGAAACGGCAAGGGCTGGAAGATGTAAAACAATGTCATGGAGTTTGTGTCTTCAAGCAGTTCTGGCTTCTTGAATTGTGTTAAAAGGCAAGGCTGTTGCTGTTTGATTAAATGCACTTCCAGCCCTTCTGATCACGCTCAGGAAAATTAAAGCAAGAAACACACGGTTGTTGATCCAGCACAAGGCATGCGACTGCAATGGCTACAGTAAGAACAGCCACAAACCTCTAACGCCTGTTTGGAATTTGATCAATTTTGAAGGTTCTTAACATCCAGGATCTGTGAATGAGGCTGGCAACAGCACATCCCATTCCTTGTGGCCTGAGGAACCACCTCAGTGGGGCTCAGGGAAGCAAGCAAAGCTAAAGGAGCAGCAGGAGCCAACACCTGCACTCCTCGGGGATGAGCTTGGGAAGGCTTGGAGCAAGAGCAAATGGACAAAAGGGCTGGTGAGCTCCTGAGACACCCCTGCTCCATCCCAGCAGTGCCCACAGCAATTCCCATACTCGAAGCTGACAGAATTACCTCCCTCACTGGTGTTTTCTCCTCCTGAAGAGGGGACCTGAGGCTGGCAGGCGCCACGCGCCCTGCCTCTCCTGTGACGCGCTTGATGGGAACACGCAGAGGCTGCTTCTGATTTTACACTTTGTTTACAGCACACATTTGGGGAGCTACACAGAATGGGAAAGTACATCCCATAAACAAACTGCTACACAAAACAGGCTAAATACGCACCACTCCAAACCAAAATAGATTCCAGCTACCCGCCGTGCTTCAAGCATATGCCTCTGACAACAGCTTTGCTTGGTCCCTTGGTCTGGTGTTCACTTTTGATTTTTAGGCTCTGTCACCGTTGGCAGCATCTTCAGAAGCCTCCCACAGCTCCAGGTAAGTCAAGAACAGTGAAAATGCACCCAGCTGGAAGTGGAGACCAGCAGGGGTGATGGAGGCATCACCCTTCCCTGCTCCCAGCCCACAGACAGACTGCCCAGATGTTACCAAAGGCTGCAGGATTTGGACCTGAGCCATCAGCTGGCTCCGGGACTGACTGCAGGGACAGAAGGGAACATTAGGTGACAAAAGACTCACACAGCAAGTATTTCAGGCAGACATTTAGAGCTTCCCTCCCAAGAACTACCCCGCCAGCTGAACTCTACCACCCTGCTAATGCCCAGAAGCAATTCCTCAAGCGTTTAAACTTTCTCATCCCCTCTCTGGGGCTGCACGGAGGGCACATTCCCCTGCGAATGCCTCTTCTGTCAAGATGCAAAGCTGTTGAAGCTGTGTGAAAGTAATTCCCACCCACTCTTACTGCCCCAGGAAAAAATATTTCTTTGGTGGTTTTGCATAACAAACAGCTACACGGTTTGCCTGTTTCTCCTGAGAAACTCAGGCTTAGAGGAAAACACCATCACAGCGCTACTCTGAGACCAGACTTCATAAAGTTCCCCCTGCAAGGAGGGGAAATACTACCACAGAGATTAGACTGCCGCTGCTCCTGATAACATTCAGTCACCCTGGCAGGCTGCAGCACACCGAGTTTGTAAAGCTCCTTGGGAATCCTTCAAGATGAAAGGTACAGTATGATACGGATGTATTATATCCATGGGCTTTGTTACAGCATACATTTCCTAGCATGGTTTTATTGCTGGAACACAAAGTTCAGCCGAAGCCCGAGGGCTCTTCAGGTGACGAATGCACCCCTGCAGCCCTCCCTGCTGTCTTGGGGGAGGAAAAATGCCAAAAAATGCCAAAAAATGCCAAAGCCCCTGCCGGGAACGGCCGGAGCAGCCACCGCCCTGCCAGCAGCAGCGGGTGAGGACCTGCCTGCACAGATAAGGCCAACGTCACCTCTGCTGGATGTGCTTTCAGCCTGCAACATGTCTGACTCCCAAACATACCTGTCAGCTTCCCAAAATGCCACTGCTGTCCCTGGCTCCTCTGCAGAATCCCTCCTTTCCTGCTGGACCTTCCTCACAGCCTCCTGTCCCAAGCCAGCCCCAGTAAGGGCCAGGAGGCTCCATCACTGAGCCAACCTTAATTAAATGGTACCCAGCACTGGGATCCCCTTGAATGCCCCGAGCTGCCCACCCCGAACATCTGCNCTCCCAAGAACTACCCCGCCAGCTGAACTCTACCACCCTGCTAATGCCCAGAAGCAATTCCTCAAGCGTTTAAACTTTCTCATCCCCTCTCTGGGGCTGCACGGAGGGCACATTCCCCTGCGAATGCCTCTTCTGTCAAGATGCAAAGCTGTTGAAGCTGTGTGAAAGTAATTCCCACCCACTCTTACTGCCCCAGGAAAAAATATTTCTTTGGTGGTTTTGCATAACAAACAGCTACACGGTTTGCCTGTTTCTCCTGAGAAACTCAGGCTTAGAGGAAAACACCATCACAGCGCTACTCTGAGACCAGACTTCATAAAGTTCCCCCTGCAAGGAGGGGAAATACTACCACAGAGATTAGACTGCCGCTGCTCCTGATAACATTCAGTCACCCTGGCAGGCTGCAGCACACCGAGTTTGTAAAGCTCCTTGGGAATCCTTCAAGATGAAAGGTACAGTATGATACGGATGTATTATATCCATGGGCTTTGTTACAGCATACATTTCCTAGCATGGTTTTATTGCTGGAACACAAAGTTCAGCCGAAGCCCGAGGGCTCTTCAGGTGACGAATGCACCCCTGCAGCCCTCCCTGCTGTCTTGGGGGAGGAAAAATGCCAAAAAATGCCAAAAAATGCCAAAGCCCCTGCCGGGAACGGCCGGAGCAGCCAACGCCCTGCCAGCAGCAGCAGGTGAGGACCTGCCTGCACAGATAAGGCCAACGTCACCTCTGCTGGATGTGCTTTCAGCCTGCAACATGTCTGACTCCCAAACATACCTGTCAGCTTCCCAAAATGCCACTGCTGTCCCTGGCTCCTCTGCAGAATCCCTCCTTTCCTGCTGGACCTTCCTCACAGCCTCCTGTCCCAAGCCAGCCCCAGTAAGGGCCAGGAGGCTCCATCACTGAGCCAACCTTAATTAAATGGTACCCAGCACTGGGATCCCCTTGAATGCCCCGAGCTGCCCACCCCGAACATCTGCTCCAGGCAGAAGGTAATGGCAGATGTTCCCTGTGGACACAGCTTGACCATGGGCTGCCCAATTTGGATGGCATGGAAGGGAGAGTGGGGAACACAGATCCTCTTGGACCACCTGCCCAACCATTGCTGTGCCTGGGCACCTCTCTCTGGCCAGATTTCCCAGGATATTGCAGGTAGAGGAACAAGGAGTCTGATTGCAGCAAGAAGGCTGGGAGGAATTCCCTGAAAAGAGTTTAAACTCCTCTAATTTAAACAGATGGGAGGTTCAAAGGACGTGGGAAAAGTGTGACGGAAGTAGAAGGAAAAGGGACATACCAGGATGTCCCAATAAACCCCCAAAGCTCTCCAGAGCCCCCACCCAAGCTGAACCCACCACACAGGTGACTGCTCAGGCCCAGCAAGCCAAGGTAAAGGGTTTCCATCACCCTTCATCCCACGGAGGGCTGAGTAACAGAGTGAGGTGGGGACAACGGGCAGCACCTGCTATGGGAGCCCCATCATCCCAGGAAGCCCATCTGAGTGGGAAACTGCCTGGAAGAGCAGACCTTGCTCGAGGAGTTCATTCATTACTCCTCCTTGCACAAGGAATTCATCAGGTCAGTGTCAGCAACTTTTAGCTCATCAGGCCCTCTGGTAGCAAAAGCAACATCCACAGCAAGAGTGAGCTGAGGAGAGGCTTTTCTGGCCTGGGTGGATGAGCAGCAGATCCTGGTCCAGGGCTGCTGGGGACATGCTCTGCTCCAGCCCCCCTTGCCTGCTCACACACACAGACCACCCCCTGTTCCCCACCCCGTGTTCCCCATTCCGTGTTCTCCACTCTGTGTTCTNGTGTTCCCCATTCCGTGTTCTCCACTCTGTGTTCTCCACCCCGTGTTCCCCATTCCGTGTTCCCCATTCCGTGTTCCCAATCCCGTGTTCCCCATTCCGTGTTCTCCACTCTGTGTTCTCCACCCCGTGTTCCCCATTCCGTGTTCCCCATCCCGTGTTCCCCATCCCGTGTTCTCCACCCCGTGTTCCCCACCCCGTGTTCCCCATCCCAGCACAGAGCACTGCAGCAGGAAGCTGATGTTACGAGCAGTTGGCTCGAGGCAACAAAAACATTCCTATGCTGTTGCCAAATGTGATATTCTGTCACTTGATCCCACGGTTTAGGGATGTGCTCCCTGGAACGACACTGCTTGAGAGCAGCAAGGGAAGGATCCGGGCTGTGAATGGCCTTGGGACAGCCCCAGGCACACTCGGGAATGCCAGCTCATGTTAGGCAAGTGCCTCGGCAACCAGGAGCCCTGGGGTGGCCAGGGAGCCCAGCTCACACAGCACAGCCAGGGCAGGGATCCAGCCACAGGCGAGGCCACCCCGCTGCCCTAGAGAGAGAAAAGGGAGGGGAAAAAGGAAAAAATCAAAGCCTCAAAGGCACCAGCACAGCTGAGCTCTTGGTCATGGCTGGGAGCAAAGCTGGGGTCCCCAGAAGCTGCACCCCAGTTACACAGACCCGGAGCTGTGGGAGGGTGGGCTGACCTCTGCAGAGAGCCCACGACAGAGGCAGGGCAGTGCCCATCCACAGGCACATCCCATCCCACAGGAAGAAAGGCACCGCGCACCAGAACCCCAGCCTGGCCCCAAACCAGGCTGGAGCCAGACGTTCCCTGCTCCACTGGAGGATATGCCTCCCCAGCCCCGGGGAGCCCTGCCCTCTGCCCCCACCGCAGCCCTGAGTGCAGCTGGCAGCGCCACCTCGGTGCCACTCCCCTGCTCTGGAGGAGCAGATGCTGGGGCACAGGAGGTGCCCGGCTCCACGGTGCTCTCCCCGCACAGCTGAATTTAGCAGCCCATCTCCCCGTGTGTGACCAGCCCTCTCCTAACAGGATCACTCCCATGCATATGCCTGGGAGCAGCACCATCAGCTCAGTAATCTTCCTAAATACAGCAGTTACCAGGTGACTGGGAAAAAATCTCTTATACTGCTGATGCTGCTAATGGAAAATTTCTCCCCTTTTGCTGCTGCTTTCAAAGCCAGTCGAGGTTTCCTACAGACTTAGTCTTGCACTAAGACAGCAGAGGTGAAAGCACAGCGAAAGGAATGCAGGAGTGGCAGGGGACAGATAGTGTGCAATAGAGGGAACTGGTGCTTCTGTCCCCTCCCCACCAGCCACCTGTTCCCACAGGCAGAGCCCTGGCTCCAAATCCTGCCTCTCCCATCTTCTCAGAGACAGCCACAGCCCAACCTTCCCCTGCAAGGAATCCGGTCAAGAGCACTGCTTCTTGCAGGGCAAACAGGGAAGGTGCCCAAAGGGAACAATGGGCCAAAACTCTGTGATTTTTTTCCCCCACTTTCCCCATTCCCAGGAGACAACCAGAAAGCCTCACCCAGCCAGTGCAGATGCAGGCAGCCAAGATCTCTTCTCGTCCCCTCTGCATGCCATTCTGCTTCTTCAATACCATTAAGTGTCTCCATACTGTCTGGACACTGGAAACCTTAACTGCATTAGCTGAGACCCGAGCAGCAGCACAAACATTCAATTCTTTTAAGTGGCCCCATTCTTAAGCTGGTTATGCACAAGAACCATCTCTGCTCGATGCCACCACAGGTACTGATGGGGCAGGACTGGGGAGCAGCACAGGAACACAGGCCAAGGTTCATCATCCTCCATTTCAAATGGTTGCTACAGGAGGAGGACACTTGGGCACGGGCTGTACTGGGGACATTTCAGATGATGAAAGGCATCAATTGAGGCATCTCCTTTTCTTTCAGCTCCAACCCAAGCCTGCCCCACACTCTACATGGCATTTTGGTGTGATGGCAGGTGTTTCTCAAGCCACCTGCAAACGTATGTCAAAGAAGCCTAAGATCAATACCTCATCATCCCCACACATGGCATCAATCTGTTGTCCCAGCCAGTCCCAGCCTGAGCTCCTGTCACACCAGCAAAGCCCAAGGGCTCAGCCCTGTTTCACAGCCAGCCAACAGCACACATCAGCACCGTGTCACCGAGGCAGCACAAAGGCTTGCCCATCACACAGCTGGGGTTCTCACTTCTAGGGCTTAGGAGGGAGCAGGCAGCAAGTTTTGGAGGTAACACCCATCTGCGTGCTGCCACTCGGAGGTCACTCACCACCCTGCTCCCCACGGAGGGCTGCAAGCTCTCTGCATAATTCTGAATGAAAGCTCATTATTTCTTCCTGAAAAAGAGCAACAAAAGCCTCTGGCACATAGGCATCGTGGAAAATCAGCTGGGAGGAAGGGGGAGCAGGGGGGGTCCCCAGCCACCAGCCTCCTCCCGTGGCAGCTCAGCTGCAGCAACCAGCTCCTCTCTCCCTCCATAGTTAATCTTCTGTTGCCACTAGCTGGTCAACGCGGGTACTCTTGGAAAGCAGCAGCTCCCCGAGCACAGCCTGCACTCAGCTACACATTCTCAGCTTTAACTGGGATATTCAGCCCAGAAAATACGCGAGGTGAAGCAAAATCCCTGTCAAGTCCACACCCCACCGTGCTGGAGGCCACGTTCAGGTTCGCCTTTGGGGAGGGAAGGGAAGGATGGCCTCAGGACTGACCCATTTTCCTGGGCATTTTTTGCCTACAACTTTTCTGGGGGTTATAGTGCTTGCAGACCTGCAGCTCAGTATCCACATCACCAGTACAACCCCACCCCAAGCTGGGCGCTCCCTCCTCCTCTCAACTATAAAATCCAACATCTCGGAAAGCTGGAGTAATCACGTAGCGATACAAGGAGGGGAAGAAATTACTACCAGAAGGTTTTCCTCTTTCCTACACCCTCCCCCGGCAGCCCCCACCACCAGGGACCTGGCCCAGACCCCAGACCACACACAGCTGTGGATAGGAATGGAGGGGCAGGGAAGGAGCCCCACTGTCAGGTGTGCATCTGCCCCTGTCCCTGTCCCAGAGTGCCACCAACCTGTCTCATCCTCGCCACACCACCTCACTGAGGCTTTCAGGGTGGAAGATATGACTCTTTACCCACTGGATTAGCTGGGGAACAGAAACAATATAAACAGAAAAAAAAAAAAAAAAAAAAAAAAAAAAAACCCCGACAAAAAAAAAAAAAAACCAAACTCAACGAAACAAAACAAAACCAAAACAACACTTGATTAACCAAACCTCTGAGCTGATACTCCAGGCATCTCAAGCCTAGCAGGAGGCAGTTAATGCAAAGGGAGGTGCAGAAAGCAGGCTTTGCTCATTGGCTTTTCACAGAGATGACCCCACGTTTAGATGCCAAGCCCTGGCGATGGAGTTGCACACTGGGCACCCTCCCTGCACCCACACAGTGCTGCTCCAGACCCCACAGCCAGCCCAAAGCAGGGAAGGGCACTTCTGAACAGCAGCATCAGCAAGCTGCAGTCACACCCACGCCCCCCAGGTGACCCTTCAGGCTCCCCATCCCCTCTGCGCAAACAGGAGTTGGTGACCAAAATGAGGGTGGCAAAACCCTGCTCGAGCATTGCTGGGAACAGCAATAAATACAATCAGCCCATAGGGAATGGAGTGCTTTCCATTATTTTAATGCAGTAATAGAAACTCAGAATCATTAAGGTTGGAAAAGGCCTCCAAGACAATTGAGTCCAGCCTGTGACTGATCCTCACCACCCAGCCCAGAGCCCTGAGTGCCACATCCAGGCCTTCCTTCAAGACTCAGCACTCCTGCCCTAAAGAGGGGAAGTCCAAGCTACAAGATGACTTCGGGAAGAGTTAAGAAAGAAGATAAAAGAAGTGGCACTGAACTGCTGAGGAGCTGGAAGAGCAGGGGACAATCATCCATCAGCCACACATAGGGGCCACAGGGGGACACCAGGAATGCAGACACACGAGCCTGTTTTGTGACAAGCACCAAAACAAAGCCCCTTGAAGCACTGCAGACGCCGTCAAACAGCACCCATTAAAGCCATTTATGAGAAGTGTATAGTAAACTGTTCTTATGTAAGCCACTACAGGGTAAGAGCAGTGGTGAAAATTGCTCTGCCTCTTCCCTTCTCTCTCCTCTATATAAAGCTGCTCACACATAGACAGAGCTCATCTAAATTAGCTCGGAAGCAAACTGCCTCTTTTCCTGAATTGCTCTCAGAGCAGGCTACGCCGTGGTGGAGCAGCTTCTGTAGGGAACACATGGCTGCTGACTGAATCAAGATCCATACCTCAGAGAGACCTCACTGGGCAAGGATAGAGTCAATGATAGGCTGCACCGTTTGCCAGAGTAACTCTAGGAGAATTAGAGAGGGGAAAAAAGGCCGCAAAGCATCGGTAGTATCCAAGGTTAAGGAAAGGGCAGGATGCTTTTTCAGGAAAAGGGAGGCACAGCAATTCATAATGCACTGGTGGCACTTACATTTGTCATTTCCTGCCACCACGGGGCTTTGCTGAGTAATTTTATAGTAACATAACTGGGGGGTAGTGGGAGAAGCATCCTTCTTGTCTCCAACGCAAGAGGGAAAAAATAAACTGAGGCGTAGGAAACACAGGAGCTGTGACACTCCACTGGAGGAGAGACACCAAGCACAGGGAGCTGCCAGTGGGTGTTTCAGCAGCAGCTCCCCACTGCAGTCCAGGAGGGATGCACAAAGAATCGAAGTTTTCTACCTTTGTTGGCAGAGGATGAAGCCAGCCCCAGCCTGGGCTCTCCACCTTCTTGCACCTTACTCCACCGAGGCACAAAGAGTTGGAGCTGCTGTCCAGCGTCCCAAAGTGCCCACACGGGCACACAGCAAGAGCGTGGAGCATCCCCAGGCACCCTCCTGTGGACCATCCCTGGTACCCTTCTGGGCACACAGAGAGGAGCTGCTGTGCACCATCCCTGGTACCCTTCTGGGCACACAGAGAGGAGCTGCTGTGCACCATCCCTGGTACCCTCCCGGGCACACGGAGAGGAGCTGCTGTGCACCATCCCTGGTACCCTCCCGGGCACACAGAGAGGAGCTGCTGTGCACCATCCCTGGTACCCTTCTGGGCACACACAGAGGAGCTGCTGTGCACCATCCCTGGTACCCTTCTGGGCACACAGAGAGGAGCTGCTGTGGAGCATCCCCGGGTACCCACCACCCCCTAGTGGGCTCCTGCCTTCCACGAGTAGCTGCTGCTGCTGCTGCTGCTGCTGCTGCTCCTGATGTTGCCAGCATGCCATGGGCCCAGGCTCAGCTGTGCGGATGTTTCCTAGTGCTGATTTCTCCTCTATCTCAGCCATGCAGTGGCTCCTGCAGACCAGGCAGCCCCACGGGCAGGGATGCTACACTGGAAGCTCTCACTTTATGCAGTTCAGAGAATAAAATCTCATATAGTCAGGGAACAGATAAAGTTGTTTCCTCCCTAGAAGGAGGAATCCTTTAAAGAAAAGGGACATGGAGCACTCCATGTGCTTTGTACCAGCCACCAGTTCAGGGCATCTACCTGGAGGATGTGGCACTTTGGGACATAGTTCAGTGGTGGACTCAGAGGTGTCAGGTTTACAGTTAGGCGTGATGATCTTAAAGATCTTTCTCATCCTACATGGTTCCATGACTTTAAGCTTCACACCACTGCAGACAAGGCTCTGGCACCTGCCAGCCTGTAGCTACAGATCACCCACCCTCCTTTAAATGCCAAGGAGTGAGGAGCAGCACAGGAACCACTGCAGCGCTGGGATATTTACTGAGCTGGGACTTGCTGAGCAGACCCAGGAGTACAGCCCTGGCTGCTTAAATTCATTGTCACCAAGAAAAGCAACATTTTCTTTCCTGCCTCCTGGCCTGGAGACACTTTTGAGCCCTGCAGAACAGAGTGGCCTCAATTTTTTCTCAACTTATTTCACTTCAGAGTCAGTAGCATCAGCACCATGTCTCAGCTCTGCCAGTTATATGCTTCCTTTTCGCTTTTAATCTTTTTTTCCTTTTAAAAGCCCCTCCAGGATGCCAGTCAGGGTGGCTGTCCTGAGCTGTGTGCTTTAGGAGATCATCCTGCCCCATCCTTACCCCGCTGAGGCCAGAAAGTGATCTCTGCTCACAGCAAGATCCCGCACTCCAAGACATTCAGGAGTCCTCAACACATTTGCAGCCGGCAGGACGTCAGCTCTTACGTGTCCTCCTGAGCTCATGCCCAGACAGCCACTAAACATGTCCAGCAACACACATAAAGGGATACAATCATCAGAAATCAGCTAAAGATAAGGACCTGCAAAGATCCTGCCAATGAGAATCTCTGCCCCCACCTCGCTCCCAAGCCCTCCTGCATGTAACATGATTTTCACCTCCAAGAGCCCATTACGAGGCAGCAGCTGCTCTCCGGTTCCCAACCATCAATGAAGTTAGAAAAGGATGGAGAGGGAAAGAAATCACCACGGAAAACCACAGCCTTAATTCCGGCTCTAGGAAAACTAGCCAGCAGAAATCCTCCACAGCCCTCACCCAGAGAAGAGTTAACTGCGAGCGAGACAGTTGCCACATCAGGAGATGGGGAGAAATGCAACAAATTTCAAATATCAGAACATCCACAGCAATTCATGAGCTAGACCTTGGGGAAGGACAAGGGTTTTACCTTCTCTGGAGGCTGATTAATTCCAGGACCATGATGAAGCCATCCCACTATGGGCACAGCCTCCGTTTGTCTTCCAATCTGCCTGACCTGCCCGTGAGTCCAAGGGAACAGCAGGGATCTTTTGGGGTCTTCTGTTCATGAAGGGGCAGGAAAAAAATCCCACAGATTTGCACAAGACATGCTTCATATTCATGAGTATACACATAACCAATATGCCAGGCAAGTGAAAGAAATTTTTAGATGAAGACATGGTCTCTTTACTGGCAGGCACTCACAGAAATAGGATTTGCTACACAAGATCGTGCCTCTGATCTATCAAGACAAATTTCTCTCCTTCAACTTGAGCTATTATCTAAGCTCACACAAAGGGGTTTCTCTGCTATCTGATATATTTAGATCAGTGCGCAATTCACACCCAGTCCCTGAAGAAACTGTACTCTAATCTGAAAATTAACTCGGTGAACCATGAAACTTCTTGTTACTTTTAACCACGGTATGGTAAACGTCATTCCTACTGCATCAAAGCTTTGATTTGTCATTTTCGTTAGTGGAAACAGAGTATCTGGTTTGTTTTGGATTTTTTGCAATTGACCAACCATGTCTAAGGAAACTGCAAAGCTGGAGCCCGAGAGCCCCAGGAAGTACCACCAACTTATTTATTAGGGTGTTTGCTTCAGCAAAGCTTCACACAAGGTAAAATGACAGGACTGGGGGACACAGACAGGAATTTCCCTACCCCTGCTCACTGCACCCAGGGAGAGGCAATCACTCCATGAGGTATGGAAAGGGACTTGGGGTCAGCTGCCCCCAGCGAGCCCGGACATGGGCACACCTCGACACACCTGAGGCACACAGAGATGCGCTGGAAGTCACAATCCCATGTGTCAAGAGACACTCGAGACCCGAGTTAAGCAGGTACCCAAATTATCCTTGGTTTGGATGCCGAAAAACAGGACAGCTGATGGATAAAGCAAAGATCAACAAAAACCCTTCGGTGACCTGGCAGAGTAAACACCGCACTGCCCAGGTGACATTCGGCACAGTTCTCTTGGAGGACAGGCTGGTTACGGCACAGAAATGGCTAAAAGTGACAAGAGGCAGCTCGGGCACCCCATCCGAGACGACAGGATCCGTATCAAGACCGAAGTACGACCACAGAATTATTTCTATTCCCATCCCCCTCCCCACAAAGCTGAGAGCGGAGGAAAGTCTGCAGCGTTCGCACAGAGCCGGGCGCTGGAGTTGTGCGTGAAGCGAGAGCGAGCCTCGAGAATTAGCGCGAAGCATTTATAAAATCAGGCTCTGGCTGGAAAAACAGCCCCTCCCGCTCTGCCAGGCTCGGCGGCACCTCCTCGGGGCTCAGAGCTCAACTTGGAGCACACGAGGCAGCCCCCATCACTTCCAGCCTGCGCGGGGTTGCTCTCCTCCTCCCGGGGAATGCTCTCCTCCTCCCGGGGAATGCTCTCCTCCTCCCGGGGCTGGCAGCGGCGGCAGCCTCAGGCCCTGCTAAAAAATCCCTCCCCGGCAGGAAAGGCAAAAAAAAAAAAAAAATAAACCCAAAAGCCAGGATGCAGCACAGGGGCAGGGTTAGAAAGCCCCAAAACACATCGAGCTGCCCGCGGAGCGGGGAGGGCGGACACGGAGCCGGCACGGCGGGTGTCGGATGCTTCGGGGATGCTCCGGGATGGTGGGGCGGGATGCGGGACCGGACGGGACGGGGCGGGAAGCGGCGCGGGCGCCTACCGAGGGTGAAGAAGGGCAGCTCGGTGTTGTCCAGATCGTCCTGCACGGCGACGCGGCCGGGCAGCTCGCTGCGGACGAAGAGCAGCAGGCGGGACTNCTGGGAACGCCGCTCCCCGCTCGCAGAGATGCGCTCGGCGCCGGCTCCGGCTGCGCGCTGCTGCCGCGGCCAGACCGCTCCCGCATCGCCGCCGCCGCTCCCGACCCGCACAGCCGGGAGGGCTGGAGAAGAGGGGCTTCGGCAAGGGCAGGGAGTGACAGGGCTAGGGGGATGGCTTGGAAGTGGCGGAGGGAAGGGTTAGACGGGATGTGAGGGAGACATTCTTCCGTGTGGGGAGGGCGAGTCACTGGCACCGGTGGCCCAGAGGAGCTGTGGCTGCCCCTGGATCCCTGGAAGTGTCCAAGGCCAGGTTGGATGGGGCTTGGAGCAACCTGGGATAGTTGAACACCCTGCCCATGGTGGAGGGGTGGAACTGAGTGGTCTTTAAGGTCCCTTCCAATCCAAATCATTCAAGAATTCTATGATTTTATGAGAATCCCGCTGTCCCTCCCACCTCTCCCCCCATCCAGCTCATTGCCACTCTTTCCTCAGGCTGTTCCTTCCTTTCAGGGAACTGCCAGGATCCAAGAGCACAGAAATGAGTTTCCTGAGAGCTGTTACTAATTATTAGCCTCTCCTAAGTGAATAGGCACCTCCAGCATCCAGGGCACACAGGGATGGCTGGCAATGACAAACCTGCAGGGGACAAGCTTGTGACCTAGAGCAAAGATTTTAGATTTGGTGCTTACCAGCCAGCATTTAAATGGGGGCCAGAAGGATAAATGACCCTGAGGTCTGAGCTCAGGTTCCTATATCCCTCCATCCCATGGATGCCTCGGTGCTACCTGAAGGCTGGAGTTTGTGCCTGAAGACAGAACCAGGTGAGCTCCACCGCCGTGCTTTTGCTCACACTCCGGCTTGAGCTGCGGTGGAGCCACCTGGCTCTTCCAGCTGGAATGATGGGGGTGAATTTGCAGGCAAACCCTGTCCCTACAGACAAAATAGACACATTTGACCCCAGCCCCGGAGCCCCGTGAACTCCTGCCCACAGTCGGGCATGACTAACAAAGGCAAGGAGAGACAGCCTACAGGAGCTGTGAGTCAGTGACTCACAACAACAATTTCCTAGTGACTGCTAATCTACCTGATTTTATTTGTAGATGTACATATAAAAGAAGATGTCAAAACCCTAACAAAGCACGCTTAATGCTCCGGCTTATATTATTTCCACAAGCTAATTAAGAGCAATTCATCACATGCCTATTGAGGCAAAACAGCCTTCTGAGATACCTAGGTCATCAAATGTTAAAACCACAACAAGGGCAGAATGGCAATGAATATGAAATCCAGCAAGCAAACAGCTCCAGCCCCGTTCCCAGGGGCCATTCCCAGCTCCAGCTTCCAGCCTTAACAAGATGTAGCCCCGCCGTGGTGTGAGAACAGTGGCTGTTTCCAGCTACAGGAATAGAGAGAAAGCAAAAAGATTTCACCAGCAAAATGGGCAACTTATTGCTAAACATTAAATGTGGGACCCTGGCTCTGTCTGAGTTGGAGGGGTGAAGTTTCTAGGCATGCTGGAAAAAATTAATCAGAGAAAAATGCAGCCCTGTCAGGTGTTTATTGAGAAAAGCATCACACTAGGAAAAAGTTTCCCTTCCTTTCCTTTCCTTTCCTTTCCTTTCCTTTCCTTTCCTTTCCTTTCCTTTCCTTTCCTTTCCTTTCCTTTCCTTTCCTTTCCTTTCGGAAGAAAGGGTAGATTTTTGGAATATCTCAGGCTGTTATTGGTACATGTGCTCCTTTCTTTTTTCTTATTTTTTTTTAAAATTTCTTCTAGTCAGAGAGTGAAAAGAACCAGTGCAGCATGGATACACAGAGCGACACACGAGTAGCTAATATGGATACAAAAGAAGTAAATTTTAAATATTTTTTTTAAGAACTGCAAATTTTGAAAAAGAAAAACATTTTTTTTCTCTTTAAAGCCCCATCCCTGTTACTTCTATCTCCTTGTAGCCACTTGCTGCACAACTGCATCCATTTGCCATAAATAGAGTTTTTGCTGTCAAGTATGAGGAGATTTTGGTACAGGGCTGTCCTTGGGCTAGGAAGGGGATCTAGAGGTCCCCACTGCTGCTGTCACAGCTCTGAGCAATGTGGTTTCTTCTCTCAGTTTGCTGAGGATCTAGCTGAACTGGGGGCAGGACGTGTTTTACGTGCATTCAGATTTTCCCTGACCTAGCATATGCCGTCGAACAACGAGGTGAAAATGTTTTCCAGGGCTTAGAGCTGGAAAACAAAGGTCAGGAGACACAGGTGGACACACCTGCTTTGCTACTGACTGTCTGACTCCAGACAAGTCCTGAGATATGAGAAAACAGAGGTCCAGCAGCTCTGGATACATCACTTGGTCCTATTCTGCCTTATTTTTTAGATTGACGAAGTTCTGCTAACAACTCTCTGCTGAGCAGCACACTGAGATTTTCTCAAGTCCTCCTGTACAAGCACGATGATCAAGGGGAAGGCTCTGCAAACCACTGCCTGCAAATGGGCACATTCAGCTTCCATTTAGTCTGGATCCTTCCCTGCGTAAATGCAAATCTCTGTTCTCATTTTGAGGAGAAAAGGATTCCACCTGCTTTTTCCTTCCGAAGAATTGAGCTAAAGGCAGAACTTCACTGTTTGAAAACCATCAGTCGTATTTGCAAAGGAGAATGTGTTAATCCTGCTTTACAACTGAGGTAACAGGTTTCTATTATCCCCCCTTTTACAGCATGAAAGTAAAAGGCACGAACAGGGTTCTGAGAGTTTCACTTGCTGAAAAAATATTCTAGGAACACTTACAGAAGTTTGTCGAACTTGCTAATTTGGAGATAGTTTAAATCTGAACAAACCGGGGATTTTCAAGCCAATTGCATAGCCCGTAACCCAGATTGCTGTTTCTAAATGAGGCCTATTTTTAATATCTTTTTCTTATGCTTCATGGATCCAGCCTTTCCTAGGGGACGCCAGCGCCTGCCCGGCCATCGATTCTGATGGCACCGGGACCAAGGAACCAGCAAAAACTGCCAATGCCAGCAAAACCTCCAGATGGAAATGGAAATCGTCTCACAAGTGAAAATGCATTGCACTGACAAGACCCATCTGGGCCGGGTGAGATGGGGGACCTGACGGGTTGTCAGGAAGCACCAGCTCCATTCTCACCTCAGCTGCTGAGTGTGCAGCTTGGGGGCAAATCCCTTCTTTTGTCCCCGATCTGGGGTTTTTTTTTTTGGTTTCCTCTCACATACAAGAAATAAAAAGAGATACCGAGGGCTGTGGAAATTATATCTGTACTGGTCCCAAGCGTAGGGGTTTCCACACAGAAAGCAGAAACATTCTCAGTAGGAGCTGGGAGCTTCTCCATGACTGAGAGGCAGCAGTGGGCTGTTCCCGGGTGGAGCAGCCTCTAGGAGAAGACAGAGCATATGCTGTGTGTCATGCAAACCAGGAACCTTGGCTATGCCTCTATATGCCTTATGCCTCTATCTGCCCACATTCAGGCCTGATTTTCACCTGAGTGGATTTTTTAGCAGGAGCTTTGAGACATTCAATTTATTTCTTAGTCCCAAGCAGAGCAGTTCAGCCCCGGGGTTATTTCCTTCTTCATGACAATACCCCAAATGGGATTGAGGCAAACCCAGGATTTCGTGCCTCTGTGGAGAGCTTTGTGAAGACATTTTGCTGGAAAGTGCTTAGAGTATCTGTATGATCTAAGTTTAAAATGGATGGTGAAGGGCAAAAAAAAAAAGTAATTCTCATTTAAAGGGTCACAGATGAAGCATTCTTTGACTTTCAATCCAGTGAGTTGTATTTCTGGGCACCCAGAACTAATGCACCTTTTATTGGCTGGCATAGATGAGGAGGTTATTGCAAAGATACCAATAGCAGCTTTCTGAAGTGGTTTTCAATTGGCCCTATTACTAAAGGCATGTACATACAGCAGGGATCATTAAAATGCACTATGTATTTACAATACAGAGAGCAATTTGTGTTTGTAATGCCTGTATGCTGAAAATCCTGCTGCTTGCAATCAGAGGAGAAAGTCACTGGTAGAGCTCTGATGTAATCAGTGGTTTATATTTCACCCTGCCAGGGTCACATCAGCATCAATAACTCTGCTGAAGAAGTAAGAAAGATTTTTTTTATTGTTATTGTGAAGTAAATGGCACAAAATTAATTTTGTTTCCACGCTGCAGCGTAGAAATGCTGCCAGCCACACGGTACCTGACTGTGGTCGGTGACCACGGGGCTCAAGCTGTGCTTTTGCCAGCTCTCACGAGCAGCACAGGAGACAGGCTGGATCAGCAGTTTCAAGAAATACCTCCTGAGAGAGGAGGGGGTGCACTAAGTGCCCTTTGCAATTCGGTTCTTGCTTCTGGGTTAACAGCGAGCCACGGGCCCCTCGCTGAGCTCAGAGCTGCAGGAGATGCTGCTTCCTGACACAGCATCAAAACGGAGCTTCCTGACCACTTCCAGAGAAGTGCCCTGAGGGGACACTCTGCCAGCTTTAGCCTCCCTGCTTTGGCAGCCAGGAGAGGCTGAATTTTCCCCTCTCTCCTCAGGTACAAGTAGCTGGTTCCTGCCTGTTACAGGAGAGCTGTGAACCTCCAGCTGGGCGCTGGGAAACAGCCCCTGGGCTGGGCTCAGAAGGGCCTGCAGTGGGAGCAGGGAGCTGCATCATCTGCCCAGCAAGGAAAGGCTGTTCAGCATTTTGGGCTGAGCTGCAGACTGACCAATTGTGTTAAAACCAACAGCCTCACTTGCCCAGGGAAGGCTGTGCTCAGGTGCCCATGGCCATGGCATTTTTCAGTTGTCCTCTGCCATCCTGCACTGCCTGCCTCTTTTTAGCTCCCCTGGGGCTCACTGGGGTTTCAGCCACACATTTCTTGTGTGTGGCAGCAGCAGGGTCTTAGCCACATCCAGTACTAAAGCCACACTGGAAAGGGACCTTGCACACCCAAGGCTGGATCAGGCAGGTGCTGCTACCATCCCTCTCCCAAACAGCCCCAGTGCCAGGCACAGGCCAGCCTGGCTGTCAACAACCCTTACAGAGCAAGGAAAACCCAAGGAAAAGTGGAAAGCAACCTGTTGCTTGAGCCAAAGCCCAAGGAATGAGGCCATCTCATCCCCTCCTTCAGAACCCCATAACCACTCCATCACTGCCTGCCCTCTGACACAACTCCATGAGCAGCAACAGCCTCCAGTGTGGCTCCTCTCCTTGCCAAGATGAAAGAAACCTTCAATGCATGTAACTCTTGCACTCTACTTAATTAATCAGTTTTTGCATTACAAGTGGAACTTCTTTGATGCATGAAATATTAAGGAGCAGCACAGGGAGGGGAAGGAGGGGGGAGGTATTGGCTTTCACTGCCTGGGAGATGGATGGGCTGAGGGAGCCAGGGGCTGAGCTGCAGGCAGCACATCTGCAGCAGGACAGCCTGCCCAGGCAGAGAGGTGCCAGCCTGCAAAGGCATTCCCTGCACTTCTTGCCTGTCAAGCAGATGGTTTTTGCTCCATGTTCAGGCCCTACATGCTCATCAAGGTTTGCTCACACTGGCATAGGAAGGGGACAGTGCCTGATTAAACTTTCATGAAAAATAATCTCTGGTTGATTCATTGTGTTTTTTATCTCATGATGGCTGCAAGAAAGTGAAGTGAAATGAGTCTTGGGTGAAAAGAAACAGCTTCGTTCTGGAAAAGCCAGACAGGCTTTTAGTCAGATGAGGCTCTCCCAAAGGATGTGTGAGTAGCTCTCTGTGTTACAGGTTTGGAAGTGCCATTTCCACGCTCAGCTCTGAAGGAGGGAAGGCAGAAATCCACACACATCACTGTGGATATTCCTGCAGCCCTTCCTTGTGCACAGCAGGGACTCAGTGCCATGGTACCAGGTGTGTTTGACACCAGAGACCCACTCTGCTCTTAGCCAAAACCCCAAACCTCCTTTTTGTCCCAAGCCATCACATTTGATCAAAGTCCCCTGGCAACTCTGCAAAGGAGCCCAAAGCAGAACCCTGAGCCTTTGCTTTCCACCCTGCTCCTTGCAGCTGACTCACTCAGGAGCTGTGTTGGCTTCAGAGAAGGAATCCATCAGTTCAGACCTGCTTTACTGATCCATCAGCCCCTCCAGAGCATCACCACGGGCCTGGCTGCCACAGCAGGCAGGTACCACACTCCCCATAAACAAATGGCAACGGCTGGGCCTGCATTAGCTGCATAAAGGGTAATAAAGGAATAAATCGGTTAATTATACCCACCACAGAATTTAATTAGACCATCTCTGTTCACTCTGCTTCAGCCAGAATCTCAATTATAAATCTTTATTTTCAAGGTTTCACAGCTTGGACATAAAAATTTGCTCTGGGCTTAAACATGACACGCAAGGTCTTCTGTTCAGGGACTGCTCCAGTTTTTTTAACCAATCTTTCTTAAAAAGGTCAGGTTGGGAGACCAGATGGCTCGAGGGGAAGGTAATGAAGATGCAGGGCTTTTCTGAAAGAGATGGCTGGATGAAATTGTGGGCAGTTTAACAGAGCTGAGACATTATTAAAGGCTGCTGGGTGAAACCACACTCGACTCTCCCTGATCCCAGACAGGAGCCCTGGTTGCAAGATGTGACTGGGGCTCCTGCTAAGTGGCATCCCCACTCCCCACCAGCAGAGATCAAGGGCTGCAGGGGCTGGGGAGAGTGGGGAGAGGGACCCCCGGGCCCCCGGGGCAGGGCCAGGCAAGGGGAGCTCACACACCTGGCTCCTGCACAGGGAATGTGCTCCAGGGCTCTCAGGTGTGTGCGTGCTGCCTCCTCCAGCAGGAATCACCCCTCTGCCTCCTCCTCCTCCTCCTCCTCCAAGGAGGCCAGCTGGGTGACCTGGAGTAGCTGGAAAAACACAAGGCAGATGAGAAATGATTCCACTTTTTAAATTGTTATGATTCTGAAGGTAATTTAGGACCCACCTTTTGCTTTCTGGAGTTGACAGTATTGAAATCCAGTACTCTGTCTGGTTAAGTGTGCTCTGAAATATTCAGATCATTTTAAAATGTCAATAGCATTACAGGAAAAAACAGAAAACTTGTTTACCAGCAGCAGAAGCATCTACAGTCTCAGGTCACATCTTCATCCAATCCAAGGCATGCTATTCCATATTCCCTCATTGAGTTAATTAGTTGATTTGCTTTCCATGCCCCATGCCAAGCCCCCACCTCCCTCTGAGGGAAACCAGGGATTGTCAGCAGGGCCCAGCTCAACAGCCAGCCCTGAGAGGATTTTTCCAGGCAGTCCCACTGGTCACCCAGACCTCTGGCCAGCCCATCTTTTGGCTCATACAAATTTTTAGGAGCACTGCAGGTGCCTGTTCATTTGCTACCATGACCACCCTGGCACATGAGAATTTTGACAATATTTTCTCCACATGCCTGCCCCTAATTCCCCAGTAATGCTGTTCTGCACATCCTACCTGTCTTAAATATTCCCTGGGTAAACCAGAACAGATCTTGGGTAAGCCAGACCCCGGGACTGCTGACTACATCTTCAGCCAGCAGGTCACAATGGTTTGTTGTCTGGTTGGTTCACCACAGAATTTAACCCTTTGGAAGCACTGGCTGCCTGATTCCTGCCAAACTCCTGCTCAGGAGGATTTGATGTATGGCACGAATTACCGGTAATAAAGAAAAAGATATATGGGATGGATTAATCAAATCATAAATTTCTTAAATCTCTACGGCAGTCCATAAATCAAATTTGGCTGGATGTTACTGGCCCTTTCTCAATGTATAATAGGAAGTAGAGATGACCTGTACATACAGAGCAGGGGGTTTTTTTTGTTTGTTTTTGGTTTTTTTTTTGTTTGGGGTTTTTTTGTTTGTTTTTTTGTTTGTTTGTTTGTTTTGGGGGGTTTTTTTTTGTTTTTTTTTTTTTGTTTTTTTTGTTTTGTTTGGTTTCTTTTTTTTTTTTTTTTTTTGTGGCCAGTTGAGAAACTCTGGTTAAATGATTAAAGAGAAAGAACACCTTTTCTATAAGGAGCATGCTTATGTATTTCAAACTTCATTATTGAAAATGCGTGCACTTTTTGGAAGGTAAAATGTGTATATTCCCACATGAAGAGTTAAATCAGACATAGAACAGCTACTGGATGAGGCTAAACATGGCACAGCTTGGGTTGGCTTAAGTTTGATGAGGCAGAGACAGGTCTTTCCCAAGCACTGATGACTATCCTAGGCAGATCTTCCAACCATTCTGATTTTTTAGGGTTTTGCCCCTGGAAACCCTGGAACAGAACATCCTTCTGGGAGCCCAGTAATCAGCATCTCTTCCCTGCTGAGGTTCAGCTGGATCCCAAAAAGGTCCTGCTCCATCTGGGCTGATCCACAAGAAATACACAGCTAAGAGCAGCAGAATATCAGTCTTACCCTTACTTCATTTCCAGTAAAAGTTATCACTTGGAATCATCCCTTCAGACCAAGCCCTGGCCCAGCTCAGACTGATCCTTGTTTCTAGCCCCTTTAGAGGCACAATTCCCAGCTCCTGTGCCCATCATCCCTCTGCTGGTTTTATCTCTGGGGCTCCCTCCAAGCCTCACACGAGTCCTGCCTAACACCAGTCCTCCTCTTAGGATCTTTGCTGTCCCCCTCAAAACTGAATTCGTGATCTTGCCATCAGACAGGCTCCCCAGCCTTTGGACTTCTCAGATGTTTGGGTGTGAGGCCTTCACAAAATAAGAGTGATAATGTGCCCAGGGTGAGCTGTCCCACAGCCCAGACACCAATATGTGTTTACCAGGGGGAGCAGCAGGCTTCAGAAGTTCCATTTCTTTTTGGCTGTCCACAGACATGAAACAAGGAGATTAAACACCAGGAATAAGCGCCTATAAATAAAACTGACTGTTTAAATCCTCCAAAGCCAGGACATTCATTATGAAATCTCCTGCTCTTCTCCAACACCAGCACAGCAGTGCTCCTGATTTTGTTTACAGCTGCACAGGACAACAGAGCATCACCCTTCACTTTGAACCTGGCTGTTGCTCTGCCAGGCTGTGGGGAGCCCTCAGTCACTAATTATCAAAGCCCTGCCTCGACCAAGGGACTGCAGCTGTGGATTATTATTTCCCTTCCCCAAAGGAAAATGAAAGCACTCACCGAACAAGCCCACCTACTTAAAAACCTCTGACAAAGCTGAACTTGAGCCTAAGTGGGAGTGAGTTTAAAAAAAAAAAAAAAAAAAGCCCTGAGATGCTCTTTATCCGGAGCCAGGAACGGGGGATGCAGCAGGAATTTTCAGGCTGTGCCTGGCAGCGGATGCCCTCTGTTGGCATCTTTCAGAAACATGATGGGGCGCACGGGCTGGCAGCTGCATCCCTGGAACCCAGCCGCTCCTTTAGCCCGTGCCCTCGCTGCCGGGCGGATCCGCGAGCAAACAGCGAGAGCAGCCCCTGCCCTGGGCATGCACCGAGCCACCAGCGCTGCCCGGGGCACAGGGAATATCCGCACACTCTGTGTGCCAACAGCTGCGAGCTGGAGCTGCCCAGCCTTGCTCCGCTGGCCGCTGTAGGAGATGCTCGTCCCGCCCGCCCGGCTGGGTGCAGGGGCACGGGCTAAAGGAGCTGCGGATTTCCGCAGGGATCGGCGCTGTCAGCAGCTCCGGGAAGAGCAGCGGAGCAAAGGGAGAGCAAGGCGGGGAGGAAGGCAGTGAGGCACAAGCAGGGGATCGCAGCACGCAGAAACAGAGTTTGCAGGCGATCGTTTCTCCTCTCAAGCCTTTGAATCACACGCATTATTAAAAAAAAAAAAAAACAAAAAACAAAAAAACAAAAA
>VWZV01003803.1:683413-772350 GCA_013397155.1 Irena cyanogastra | reverse complement strand
AAAAAAAAAAAACCAAAAAAACACCACAAGAAAACCCACAAAAAAACCCCAAAAAACCTGAAAACCACCCCAAACATGCAGCATCGCCTCTCCTGGCTCCTGCTGCTGCCACGCAGGACAGCAGGCTGGGAAGCTGCAGTGCTGTGATGGAGCTGCCCCCTGCCCCACACACCCCCACAGCAAGGCTGCTGCCTCCTGGCAGAGAACAAGCACAGCAGCAGGAGCCCGGATAAATGGACAGTTTTAGGGAGAACTTTTGGCACCAGAATCAAGGAATATCCCGACTTGGGAAGGGAGCCACAAGAATCATCACATCCAGCTCCTGGATACCCCAACAATCCCACCCTGTGCCCAAGCATTGTCCAAACACTCCTGGAGCTCTCTCAGGCTTGGGGCTGTGATCATTCCCTGGAATAAACCAGCTCAATGCTTCTAGAGGTCACCATGACACATCTTGAAGGACACATCCTTCCTTGGAGAAAGGCTGGGCATGAGAAGGTGACCTGGAGGGCTCAATTGCAGTGTGCAGCATCACCCTAGGACAAAGAGCCCACCTGGGGATGCCAGCCTGGCTCAGGCCCCATTCATGGGTTACAGTACTGCTGATTTTGCCTTACCTGCCCACCCAGCCCTGCTGAGGTGCCATGGTCAATAAAGAGGATGCAAATGGCACTTCTGGCCCCGATATCCAGGTGCCTCAAGGGCTGCTGCTCCCTCAGGGCCAGCGGCTGAGGAGCTGCTGGCATTCCCAGCCCATCCCAGAATACCTGAGCAGGGCCAGCTGCAGAGAGCCCACAGCTCTGGAGAGGTTTGTAGGGACAGGCAGATCCAAGATCCACCCACGAGGCCACTGGGTGGGACACAGAGAGGAGCACAGCCAAGTGTAGAGAGCCCCGGGGAGGTTCCAGTACTCAGGTGGGGTTAAATATCACCTGTGATGGTGCCTGGGGTGGGGCTGATCAGGCTGTGAGAGCCCATTCACTGTCCCTGCCCTGTCACCACTGCAGAGGCCAGGTGTGCATCACAGGCAGGTGGGGGCTGTAATTCAGGCTCAGGATCAGTCATTCCCAAGGATTGTTCTCCTAACACAGCATGGCCAGGCTTTGGAAGGCTCAGCTGTGGCTCTGCAGAGTGCTGGGGCTCTGGGCAGCACTGCCCTCTGAATTTGGGGCTCCCACCAATGTGGTAAGTGACATCACTCACTGGCATTCACTCCATCAGCAGCGGGTGCCACTGCTGGTGTTTTAAGCTGTGGGTGTTGAGAATCCCCTTCCCCCAGCAGCAGGGAGAGGGGACCTTCCAGGCTGGGACTAGAGGTGATGTCTCCAGTGCTGGGCTGTGCCTTAGACACTGCTAAAAGCTGAAAGCACGAGGCACAGGGAGGGCACCATCTCTAAATTTGCCTTTCATGGCAGTACCAAGATGTGACGCTACCATTCACCCCATCCTCAACGGCTGTCTTTAAAATAAAGACAATGAAAAACAAACACAACAGTTTTAGTGAATGATTTGTGGCTATTTTATTGCCAAGGAAAGCAAAAGCAAACTCTGAACCAGAGGAAATCATAAACAATAAATGATCATTATTCCAGTTACAGCCTCCACTGTACTTTTCTCTGAGGACACTTTGTAACATATTATGTATGGTAAGAGTGGATTTACCCTTGGAGGGGATCTAAGTGCCTCTTGCCTAAAATGAGTTGTAATCTTGTTTTAATGGTAGATAAAAAACAAGGCACAGACATGGCTTGTCTATTTGTAAGCAGGGGGAAACTTGTAAATCCTATCTTGGTATTTTAAGGATAACCTAAATAGCTGATAATCAGAAATATGAATTAAGTAAAACCTGTAAATCCTGTGCAAATACTTAAATGACTTATTCAAAATAAACAATAGTGAGATGGACCTTAAGAAAGGCACATCAAAGAAAATAACAATTCTTATATCTGAATGAAATCACAGTCTAGCCCTGTGACTGAAGTTTGGGCAGTCTCTCAGTGGTAAGAAAAAAAATTTAACCAGTTTGGTGTTTCCTGGATAAACTCTCAGCATGATGAGTTGCAAATGCATCTGATATCTCCTTAAAACTGAGACATGGAATGGTTTAGGTTGGAAGGGGTCTGAAAGATCTCTCATTCCAGCCCCCCTGCCATGAGCAGGAACACCTTCCTCTATCCCAGGCTGCTCCAAGCCCCATCCAGCCTGGCCTTGGGCACTGCCAGGGATCCAGGGGCAGCCACAGCTGCTCTGGGAAATTCTCAGAGAATTTTAAGAGTTTTTCATTATTCAGTGAATTTTCTGAGTAATTCTTCCATTTTCACCAGAGTTCAATAGTGATTGAAATTCTGTTTCCAATACAGAAACCTTCCAGCTCTCCAAATAGATTTTAATTTAGTTAATTCTTATAAAGAGTGCCTTGAAACTTGAGCAGCCATTAAAGAAGTTATTGTCCTTTTTTTTTTTTTCCTTAACAACGTTTTCCAAGGTGCCTCTTGACAGAGGGCTAATTCCCCAATTAACATAAATCTTCTTTTCAGAGCACCTGCCCTTGCTGTGTGGTACCTGGAGCATCTCCCCAGCCTCAAACCCAGTGCAGGGAGGAGGAGGTGCTGGGAATGTCTCCCACAGATGCACAGCACTTGTCATTTCCAACGTTTAAGGAGTCACCCAAGCTTTACAGCAACAAGAGGGAACACGAGCTGAACAGGAGTAACAAACACCTTCCACAGCCTGATTTCCTGTCCTCGGTTTGGTTTGCTTTGAAGTCTTGAATGTATTTATAGGCAAAATTGCTTTCAGTAAGAATAATATATGTCTCACTTCTTTTGACTGAATTTAAACTGAATTTAAGTGTATACTTTTCCCTAACTAAAAAAAAAACCCTGATTTTTTATCATATGGGTCTGATAACACATTTTCCTAAATTTTCTGGAAGGTTTATTTTTTTTGCAATAAAACTCACATCTCTTCTAAATTACTGTCCTATATGCTGGTATGCTTTCTTTTTTCCCTCTTGTTAGTTGTTGTGCATTGACCAAATGGTTTCTGGCTTTACAATCTGTCATCAGTGCTACATTTACAGCTTGCAATTAAGGGCTTCAATGAAATATTTTGCACGAAGATGCATGTTCCAATAACCAAACCTTATATATTTTCCAAAATATAACCAAAAAAATATTAGAGTATTGAAAAGCAAACCAAGATTGAAGTTAGAAAAAATGGCCTATAGGCCTGGATAAATATTCAGAGTGTTTCCTAGCCATGAACGTTATCTCTTTTGATACCGAGGTTGCCCTTGGGTGACAGAAGGCAGAATCTTTCCTGGATTTCCATAAATGAGACTGAAAGTCTTCTTTGGCAAAGCTGGGCTGATATTCACGGCAAGCATCCCGGATATTTTTAAAATGGCATGTTTCTGATGACTTAGCATATGTTAGCATGGCATACATTAGCAGTGCTCCGAGGCATTTCCTTCAGCAGTGCAGATATCATCCCTTAATTACTGCAGGAACCCCCGTGCTCCTCTCTTCCCCTTACAGGGCTCTGAGTCACGCCAGAGCTTTCTCCTGGTCCCCATCATGCCCCCAGCTGTGATCAAGGTCTGCCTGGTGCTCACTCACCCTGAGGTGTGACAGGAGCAGGTCCCCACAGCCACAAAGCCTTTGTGTTTGTGCCACCACCCCAGAGTGGGTTTCACACCCGCCGTGGGTTTGGTGGCCCAGTGCCAGCAGCTGGGATCGAGATTTAAGTACAGAGCAGCCTGCTGGGTGACTGCAGGTGGCCAAGTGCCACCAGGAGGTGCTTCCCAGGACCAGCAAAGCTGGCATGTCCAGCACAGCCCCGGGTGGGAGGGAAGGAGGGCAGCACGCTGTCCTGGAGCCTCCTGCTCTGCCGTGGCCTGAGCAGAGCAGATGTCAACCAAGCTGGGCTCCTTCCGTGCCCTGGCCACGGCAGTGGGGCTTGGCAGCCTCCCAAGGACACAGCCAACAGCAGGCTGGTGGCTGCACACCATCCACACTCGCTTGGCACGGAGCATTCTCCTCTGCCTGGCTGCCTGGCGCCGCTCCTGACACGGGGCTGAGGAGCAGGGCAAGGCTGGGCCCTCTCTCTGCTCCTCTCCTTGGCTCCTGCCCATCTCCCAGGGGTTACTGTGTGCTCCTGCTTCTTCACTAGACAGTGATCCCACCAAGAAAACCTGGGTATTTCCTGCAGCCCATAGCAGGGAGGCTCTCGGGCTGGACCAGCTCTGTGCAGGCCACTTGCAGCTGAAGGCTGCTCTGTGCAGACTCTGGGGGTCCATTTGGGATGGTCCAACAGGACTTTTCCCTGCTGTCTGCTGCTCTCTGGTGGAGATGCTGCTTCCAGGCTTGCTGCCAGACTGTTGAATGCCTTCTCCTGCAGCTCTTCACCTCCTGACCCAGAAAACCAGGTGCTGGAGGATGCCTCTCCTTAAAAATAAAAAACAAGATCCCTAGAACCAGCAGATGAACCTAAAGTTTTTCCTCTCTGCTCAAATCTCCCCCTGGTGCTGCAGAGCAGCCAGCAGCAGCTGGGATGCTGGCAGGGGTGAAGACTCACATCCCACCCCAGAATGTTGTCACTCTGTCACCTCCTAGGTGACCATGGCTCTAGCACTTCCCCCTCCTGCCAGGCCTGCAAAAGCTGCAGGAGCCATTTAAGCAAAGGAAAAAAACATTAAATTAAACATTTTCCCAGTCTGTTTGCAGTGCAGCAGTGCATGCTGGGGCAGTTTCCAGTGATCCAGAGCCTGGGCTAAGCTTTATTTACACCCATCCTCAGATAAGTCTTCTTCCTCTTCTCCCAGGTCTCCCCTCAGCTGCCCTTCCCACCCCTGCCTTTGGTTAAAACTTTTAGTCCAATCCAAACTCCAGGAATAAAAGAAGTTGCTATGAACTTCTCCCTCCAAAACTAGCTCTTTAAACAAGCCTCTCACTACCCCCAAAATTTTCCACTTCCCTTCCTTTCCAGATTGCTTTTTTTCCTTGTGAATAATTTCTTCCAATTCTCATCATTCCTGTTGCTTCCCCCTGATTTCTCTGCCATTCTCCCACCTCTTCCTTCCCACATGGTAACTCCTGCAGCCATGGAGCTCTGCTGTGGCATCCCCACTCCCTGGGATTAATGATGTCTCCTGCATCACCTGCCTTCTTACATAACCTGGGATAATGTTTGTCATTTTTGTACCAGCTCAGTACCACTGAGTTTTTCACTCAGTGGAACAAAAGAAACCTTAGATCTTTTCCTGCTCAAGTGCAGCCTAAGCTCACCTGTGCACTCCATCAGCCCAGGGCATATTACTTTCTGTCTGTCCCAGATGAATCTCAATCTCTTATTTTTTCAGTCCATTTCTTCAGTTTGTCAGAGAGGTGGTTAAAGAAGGGTGCCCTTGGCAAATCCGTGGTCTCCAGGATTTTTGTCCTTGGCACCTTCCAGATAACTGTAAATAATGCATTCATATCTTTCTGCCAGGATTTTTCATGAACTGAAGATAAGCTGGTGGGTCTATAATTCCCCATATTCCCAATAATTTATAAAAGTTAGGCATTTTTTGTCTCTTTTCAGTCTTCTGGTGCATCCAGGGAAAATCACTAATGACTCTGAGATTACCATAACCAGTTCTGCAAGTATCCATGGCTTAAATTCCTGAGGTTTGGAACAATCTTCCCAGGAAGGTTTTCCTTCTTGCCTCTGTCAGTCAGCAGCTGGCTTATCACCAGGAACAGAGGGATTATATCCCTTGTGAACATTTTATCCCCTTATCTATGGATGTCCACTATCTGTCCCTCACTCTGGAGCCCTTGCCCTCCCTGGGGTTTTTGTAGCACCAAGTTCCACAAGTCAGACTCTCCCTCATTCCCAAATTTCTGTGTAATCAGAGCCAGCAGCACAGGATGAGTGGCATCAGGCACCAGTAGCAATGAGGGAATTTTGACTAGGTATGAGGAAAAACTCTCCTGAGGGTGATTGAATGGAGCTTGGATGAAGTTCCAACCCTGGAAGTGTTGAAGACCAGGATGGATGCAGCTTTGGACAGCCTGGCTGTCAGTGGAAGGACACAGTGCACACAGTGGAAGGTGTCCTTGCCCATGGCAGGGGCTGGAATTAGATGATCTTCCAGGTGCTTTCTAACCCAAACTATTCTAGGAATTTGCAACAGGGGTGGTTGAATAGAGCTTGGATAAAACTCCAACTTTGGAAATGTTCTTGGCTCAAATGGGCCAGGCCTGAGCAGCCTGACCCAAGTTAGACTTGCTTTGGGCAGGACTTGGACCTCCAGAGGTTCCTTCAGTCTGTGGCTTTGCAGTGCAGCTTTTTCTGCCCAGTTTCCTTCCTCCAGCAGTGCTTGAGGCTCCTGCTACATCTCTCCTTTTTGGTTTAACCACACATCCCTCCAGGCCAGCCTAAACCATCTTATCAGGGTGGAGATGTGCTTTGGGAAGGTTTGGGGATTGAGAAGCTGGCTTTACGCTAATAAAAAAGGGGAGGGGAGTAGGACAAAGTAAGAGACAAACAAAAAACCTGTTTTATTGAGATTCCAGTATGGCTGTCACTGCTGGAAAGGGATTTTAGACAACAGAGCTACTTTCCCCTGAAGTCTTTCAGCTTTCTCAACAATAGGAGATGAAAACCCAAATAAAAAGTGATTTTTAAGTATCTGAATATCTTAATGGGAAAGCCTCTAGGAATTGCTCATCTACTTTTATCTGCAGTTACGAATTAACATTGTAGATCAGAATATTTTCCAGGTGTAAATAGTACAAGGTCTTGCATCCAGTTTTGCTATCACAGCCCCCCATTTTATTTTTTTTTTTCTTTCCCCCCCCTTATCAGCATCATCAGGGACCTGATGAAGAACACAAGGGAAAGAACTGCCCAGGAAGGGCTGTGAAGGGAGATAATAAGAAGATCTTTGCACTCCTGTGTGCTTGCCTGGCCTCTTATTGACAGAGCCTCCAAGATGCTCACAGATAGCCTTGCTGCAGGTCACAGCTCCCTGAGATTTATTCCAGTGCCATGGAAAAGTGAGGAAGGTGAAGGCAGAGCAGGGCAGGACTGAAAATGTTGCTGCGGGTAAAGTGATTATAAAAAGAATTTCTTTTTTAATGCAAAAACCTCTAGCCTGACAAAGGCTCCATCTCTGGGAGAGGTTTTTCACCATCCAGTCCCCCACCCCTTTGCATCAGAGCGCTGCAAAATGTACTTGGAAGAGCAGTGAGTTCGTTTTAACCGATAGCATTCAGTGCTTTTTACTGTGCTATTCATCCACATGACAAAGCTGAGAGGGGAGCCCATACTTCTTCCTGACTTTTTATTGCTTTTCAGCCCAGTGGGAACCAGCAGACATGAAAAAAAAAGTGGTTTAACCGCAAAATATGTTTAAGCTCTTTTCTTTTTCTTTTTCCTCTTTTTTGGCATGTCAGGGAAAAGGAGGAGGGGGAGTGAATAGCGGTGGCACAAAAGCCAGGAACTAACAGTCATGAAATTAAACCAAAACCCAGCCAAAATCCTTGTGCTTGTGAGCCTGATCCTACACATAAAGGGTGAGGTTTGAAGCTGGGGGTTGGTGACAGCCTTCAAATGCTGGGATCACCTTGTTATCACAGAATCCCAGAATGGTTTGGGTTTGAAGAGATCTTAAAATCCCATCTCATCCCAACCCCTTCCACTGTCCCAGGTGGCTCCAAGCCCTGTCCAGCCTGGCCTTGGACACATCCAGGGGCAGTCATAGCTGCTCTGGGCACCCTGTGCCAGGGCCTGCCCACCCTCCCAGGAAAGGATTTTTTCCTAATATCTAATCTAAATCTGCACTCTGTCAGTGGGAAACCATTTGCTTATGTGCTGTCATTACAGTTCCTGATAAAGGCTGACTCAATGTGACTTTTTCTCTCAATTCTAAGTAGTTTTTTTAAATGTATATTTAAACATCTAATGTTTTCTAAATTAGAGAAAAAAGCTTCTGCTCAGCAGAGCTGTTGCCCATGTATATCACACCAGAGAAGTCTAAGAAATAAAACAGTGTTTACACGATCCCAGATGTTCCCTTTATTTGATTGGTTTGAAACTAAACCCTCAGATTGACCCAAAACACAAGCATTTCATTAACTCTTTGAAAAAAAACCAAACAAAACCCAAAAACCTTTACATTTTATCAAATAACAAAAAAAAAAAAAAGAGCAAAACCTGCCTTTGATTTGGGAAATACTTTTGTGAAGAACAAGGAGGTTTTCAGCAGTTCCCCATCAGAACAACATCAAAAGTTGTGCCTGGCTGCACAGTGCCCCACCTGCCACCACTCCAACCCCCAGCTTTAATGGGGAGCACCAAAATCTGCCCCTCCAGGAGAGCAGCAGAGGCTTCGCCAACACACAGCTCCCCACCAGCCCCACACTCTGCTCAAGAGTCTTTTAAGAGTTTCTTTTTCTCAAAACCCCTCCTGATAAAGTGATTCTCTCCAGCTGAGCCCAGCCTGGCTTCAGTCGGGCTTGTTCAGGCAAACAAATTAACTCCTTCCCTGCCGAGAGCCTGCACTGGGTGTCCTGGGGTGCAGGGCAGGGTTTGGAGCGTGCTGTGTTTGCTGGGGTGGAAGGAGCCTTGGCACTGAAGTCACTTTGAATAATTGAAAGGGCTGTTTTGGGGAAAGATGGGTTATTTCTGTGAGATCACTTTTTAATAGTAAAGTGTGCCTTGCACAGGAAAGTTGGGAGAACTCATCCAGTGTCTGCAGCTGAGAGGGAATTATTGATTTCTTTATTTTTTTACAAACAGTCATCAAAAGCATTTGTTCCTTGTTAAAGCACCCTCAGTTTGTGGGGTGGGGGCTGTGGTCAGTGCCAGGCATAGACAGGACTGTTCTGTTTTCCATTCCAGAACTGCATCAGATATTACCCCTAAGCTCCCTGTGAAGGGAAATTCTGCTCTGCTTTCAAGTGATGTTGAGTGACCAGGCCTCCTGCTGACAGCCACAAGCAGTGTCCTCCTCCCCACTGGCCAGTTTGGATGGCAGGTGCCCTGCCCATGGCAGTGAGGTTGGAACCAGACGACCTCTAAGGTCTCTTCCAACCCAAACCATTCCATGATTCCCTGATTCTGTGATTGCTGAAAACCTGGTTCAGTGTATGACATACGAGATCATCCCGGGATACTTTTCTTTGTGTGAAAAACAATTAGAAATATCAACCCTCTCTTCCCCAGGTTGGAGAACAAGAGTAAATGAAGAGTAAATTGTTCAGAGATGATCTATTTTGGCTCAGAAATCTGCTCAGGAACTTTTTTCCTGATGTCTTTTTCCTGATCAGGCAGTGCTCTCCCAGTCTGCCTCCTAATGACCAGCATTAGTTTGCATTAGATGGATTTGTGATGATTTCTTTCTGCCTGGCTGCTAAGCCTGCGAGCAATTCCAATGAAGTTCTGCTCCCTGTGCCCCATCTAGCAAGAGCAGCTCCCCCGTTTGGGTTTGCTGCCTCCTCAGCTGCTCTCCCTCCCTCTCAGCCCACGGTGGTTTGATCTGCCTGGATTTTGGATCCCTGGGTGCTCACAGCCACCCTCCAGGGCTCAGAGCATCCCAGCCCCAGTCATTCCAGCAGTTTGCTCTCTGATGCAGGATGGGGATGCCCAGGAGAGGGCTGGGGAGAAAAGGCTGGTGTTCAAGTGCTGCTTTGCAGGAGCAGAAAAGAGGAGGTGCTGTCGTTCGCTGATGTGCTGCAAGGAAACGGAACCCAAGACACAGAATAATGGAATTGTTTAGATTGGAAAAGCCCTCAAAGAACACCGAGTCCAACCATTAACCCAGCACTGCCAAAGCCACCATTATCTATGTCCCCAAGTGCCACATCTACACAGCTTTTAAATCTCTTTGAAAATGGTGACTCCACCAGTGCCCTGGATAACCTGTGCCAGTGCTTGACAACATTTTCAGCAAAGAAATGTCTCCTAAAATCCAATCTAAACTGTCCCTGGTGAAACCTGAGGAGATTTCATCTTCTGTGGCTTGGTACTTGGGAGAGGAGACTGACCCTGACTTGGCTGCAGTCTCCTGCTGGGTACTTGTAGAGAGCATCAGCCCAGGAGAGCTGGGCTGGTCACCCCTTGGGGATCCAAGGAAGATGTAGGGATGGGACCAGAGCGTGACCCTGAGGTGGGAGCTGAAGCCCAAACCTTGGTTCCCACCCTCACTGTCTCCTCTCACACTCCTGGTGTTGTCACCAGGATTAAAAGGCAGGTTTTTGGGAATGTGGCAGGTTCTGCTGAGGTCTGTCCATTCTCCCTGCCAGCACAAAGTCACAGTGCCCTCACAGGGTGAGAGGACGTGGAGCTTTAGCTTTAGAGATTGAAAATACATGAAATAAGGTGAATCAGAACCTCTTTCTCCTCTCTCTGGCCTCAGCTCTCACCTGGGGGGAAGTTATTTAGGAGGAGGAGGAGGAGGGGGAATTCTTTTGGGATGCCAAAACCCGAGGGAACTCACTGGGGGGTAGGGGAGGTGGGAAATGCACCTTTAGCATATTTACCCAGTGGCTGGGACATTTAGGCTGTGCCACATTTAGGCACTGCCTGCTCTCTCCTGAGCACATGTGCTACCAGGAGACAGCATCAAGGTTCATCCTGACCATCCACCAAGGTACCCTGTCACCACGGAGATCTTAAAACATGTCAGGTTATGCATACTTCAAACCACCCTGTCTTTTCTGGCAGCAGAGACAAGGCCGGAGGGCCTGGGAGAGAAATGGCATCAGGTTTGTGTCCTTCTCAGTGATTCTTTGAAAACATTTGGTTTCTGCACCCTTGAGGTGACACTTGGCTGCTGTCAGATATGTCTGATGGCCGAGGACAGCGTGGATGGCTGTAAAGAGGTGTCACATCAGAGCAGCAGTGATTCTTCTCTCTTCCCGTTGCCCCTCCTCATCCTTGGCACTGGGCTGATGACACCACCAGGTACCCTGCCACAGGGAATCGAGCTTCTTGTTTTTTCAGTGAAAATGAATGAGATGTGCCTGCTGGGTCACATAAAACTGCCAAAAGAACAGTCGGGCCTTTCCTGTGAGAGGGATAATAGTTAAGAAAGCTGAAAATCTGAGAAAAAGGGATTATGAATCACCAGTAATATTTACAGTGCAAATCCCTATTCCCTATATTTCCACTTGATTCTTTCTCCTTTCCAGGGCAATTATTTCCAGGAACACATAGCAGAGCCCCGTGGTAGGTAAATAAACCAAGCCCAAAGTGTGTGACAGAGCTCATGGACACCTTGCACCCCTGCTCCAAACAAGGGGGGTGAGAGCACACAGGGTGTCCCTTGGGGGGTGGCAGGGTGTCCCCTCAGCTGTGCAGTGAAGCTGCTTGTGGCTTAGCAAAGCATCCTGCACCAAATCATGCGGGGCTGTGAAGCCAGCACAACATCTGGGCAGCTGTGCTCAAGCACCACAGTCCTCAATTATATTTAGGCTTTATATTCCGGAGTTATGAGTCCTCAGATGGTGCACAGACCTTCCAGGGCTGTCTCACCTGGGGTTAAAATGTGGCTGAGCACTTGTAGCCAGACACCGCAAGCCCAAAGCAAAGCACTTCCCTTTATGATGCTCATCAGCACTTCTTCCCTGGAGGTGGCCAAAGACAGGGTTGGGCAGGTGCCAAGGGAGAGCAGCACGTCCCTGGATGAGAGGGGACTGTGATGTGGGACAGGGAATACGCAAAGAAGCAGAAGAAACAAACGGTGGTTTGTGCTGGGCAGGTGCCAGTTGAAAATGTAAGAGCAGATCAAACACAGGCGGGTTAATGAGAGCCATTCCCAGGCCTCCCAAAGTGGGGAGAGCAGGGACAGGCTGGACAGCAGGCACTGAGTGATATTCTGTAATTAGCTGGCAAATAGAATATGATCTTTAGTGTAATTGCTCGGAATAATGTCTCAGCCCGACCCGTGCGTTACGCACCGAGCGCTGCATCCCAGCTGCCACAGCAACTTTGCTTCCCTTTGTTTCCCCTCGCCTGTAATTTCTAATCACATCGTTCCCAAATTTGATTGCATCATCTCGGAGCGTTGGTTGCCAGGGCAACCCCACAAAGTCATTACAGGCATGAGATGAATACCTTACCCCCTTTGAGGACAGGTTATCTGGCCATCCCGTTGTGACTCCCAACTTGCATTCCTTTGTCCCTTTTAAAGCAGATGTAAGACCAGGTGAGAGGCTCATCCTTGACATCCACGGGAGCAGGAGCGATGCAGGGAGCTGTCACTCAAATGTTGGACAAAGAGACCTGAACAAATGGAGCAACTCAACGTTAGAAGTGGGGCTGCCAGCCAAGCCACGCTGCTGCTGAAAGCACAGAGCTGCAGTGATGGTGGCTGGACAAATCCCCTATCCCAGACCTCACCATGCCCATTCCCTCCCATAAACACAGGGAAAGCTGTGCTCTGTGAGGGATTTGTGCACCAAGGGGAGCATGTGTGCATCTGGACAGGGGATGGCACACGAGGACTGTCACACACGGCCTGTCACAGCTCTCCTGGCCAGAGAAGCAGTGATGGAGACTTAAGGCCAGGTTGAATGCAGCTCTGACCAAGCTGCTCTAGTTGAAGATGTTGAAGGGGGTTGAACTAGACGGCCTTTGGAGGTCCCTCCCAACCCACACCAGTCCAGATTCTATGGTTCTGTGTCATGGAAGAGGCTTCAGCAGGGGCCACCAGAGCGTGCAGCTGGTGCTGGCACACTCTGTGAGTGCTGGGCAGCAGAGCCACCTCCAGCTCCATCTGTCCCATCTGCTTTGCCACCAGCCCCTGTGAGAGGGAGTTTCCTTCCACTGGATGTGCATATCAGTGCATGCAGCATTCAAACTTGGCTCTGGGTGCACAGGGGAGCCTCTGGGCAGTGAAATCTGTGGCTGGGAGGTCTGCAGAGCCGGAGTGAGGGAGCTGCTGTGGCCTCTCATAAGTCATAAGGATGTGGCAGGGGTCGGCATCACCCCCAACCCCAACATTTCAAGCCCTTTCTCTCCCAGCAGAGGTTGAAGCCCTCCTCATCAGCACTCCTGCTCTCCACTCCAGCCCTTGCTTTCTCCAGCACCAGCCTTGCAGCAGAGCCAGCTTTTCCCTTTTCCACACCAGCACCTCGCTGAACCTGGAGCCAGGACGGGTGTGCTCCCAGCCCCCAACAGAGCAAGGCAGAGAGATGGAAGATATTGTTTTTCAGGTGGAATAGCTTCCAAAATGCTACATTTGCAGTCAAAGTGCTGTTTGGAATGCATATGAACCACTGCCTGCAGCAATCAGAAACAAAACCATTAAAGTTTAGATAGCAGTGTTTTTATTTTTAACCAAATGAGTCAGTCTCCCCTCCAGCTCTGAGCAGGAGAAGGGGAGAAAGTTGGGCAGAGAGAGTTCAGAAACCCTTAACCCCACTGGGACCCTGCTGCAGGGAAGGTTCAGTCAGTCTGCTCTGTTTAATTTCACCCAGAAAAAGTATTTAAGATGAAGTTTTGATGGTGCCTTGGCAGGGTGGAAATTTAGTTTGTTTCCCTGGACTAGAGTTTAAAAATATAGTTTCAGGGCACCTAATGCATCTCTCTTCCCTCCCCACATCCAGGAGGCCTCATGTTGCCTTTCCTTCTCCTGCATCTCAGGCTGGGGAAGCTGAGGACCAACGTGTTTCCCAGTCTGGAAGGTGGGTTTGGGATACTGCAGGGTTCCCTCTGAGCTTCCCTGTTAATGAGAACATGCTGGGGGAAGAGGATGGCCCAGGCAGCCAGCCTGGTGCAGTGCTGTGTGTCTCTGGGGGTGTGAGGTGGGTGCACTCCCTGCCAGACCAAGGCCAGGCTGCAGCTCCTTGCTGAGCACGTCCAGCACCAGGCACGAACTGCATTTCAACAAGACCACGGTCCTGCCTGCTCCTCCAGCAGTTTCCCTCTCCATCCCAGCCTGTTTCCAAGGTTCCTATCCCTGTAGCATCTCTCAGAAGATGTACCCAGCTGTTAAAAAATGCCTGTGCTCGTGCTGTCGTCCTGAGCTGCCACGGGAGGCTCAGCCCTGCAGCCCCAGACACCTCAGCACATCCCTAATTTAACCCTCAGGCCCTCGTGCTGAATTGGGCAGTGAGTGCTCAGCCACTTGCAGGATAAAAACCCCAAATCCATGGAAAATTACAAAATTACATTCCTGCCTCTGTTTATTGGTTTTCCATGCCATATGGAAATTTATGTAAATACACAAATGAGAAAGAAGCCCTGGAGCTCTGGTGACTTTGCCAGTGAGCCACCAGTGCTCCAAATATTGGCCATTGTTGATGCTTTAGGACATCAGAGGGAGAGAAATGAATTCTGGCTCCAAGAGTTGTCCAGAGACATGGCTTCTTTTCTTTTTTTCCAACACAATACCTGCTGTTCTCTCTAAAAGCCATCCCAGCCTCCCCCAGCTGCTCCAGTGAGCCATGGCTGCTCAGCCCATCCCAGCCAGGCTCAGAGGAACAGGCTGCCCATGTGCCTTTGGATGCAGAGCAGGTTTTTCGGCAGGCAAATTCTGTTTACCAAATTCTGCATGTGAGGTGTGTGAATTGGTAGAGGAGCAGTGCATGGCAATGTTGAAACTCAAGGGATGTGTCCATTCTAACCCACTGAGGGGAGGCTGAGGCTCTTCCACTCCCCACAGGAACAAGGCTTGATCCCACATGAGCTTCTCAAATGACTCCAATGCTTTTCTGGAAGTCGAGGTGGCAGCAGGAGGCAGAAGGAGAAGCTTACCAACCCTTATATATTATGATCTTCTCTATGTTTTTTTGGTGGTTTTTTTTTGTTTGTTTGTTTGTTTGTTTGGGTTTTTTAGTTTGTTCGTTTTGTTTTGGTTTTGGTTTTTTGTTTGTTTTGGTTTGTTTTGGTTTTGGTTTTTGGGGGTTTTTTTAAGTTATGGGGTGATGAAAGCTGTTCCTTTTTGGATCTCACACCTTGGGAAACAGGAAAAAGCCACTATGAGCTAGGTACCATTATCTGAGCTCAGCTGGACCAAAGGTTCATATCCAATATGTGAGTTTTGGGTAGCTTTTTATATATATACATACATTTACATCTATATTAAAAATGTATGTCTGTCTCTGTATGTGACTAATTTGTGTATATCAGTTTTAAAAAGTGGTTCACTTATAGAATCACATCTTCCTCTCATTTTCCTTGCTTTTTCTGAGACTCAGCAGTCTTTTTTTACAGGATGAGGCTTATTTTTATTATTATTTCTTGACTCAGCTTGTGAGAAAAGCTGGGATCTGCAGAAGACAGGCAGAAATCTGAGCAAAATCTTCCTATTAAAAAAAAAAAAAGCTTCTTCTGTGAATTAAAGCTGGAGAAACACCTCTCAACTATACATTTTCCCTGGTTGTTATTAATTAAGTTCAAGTTCAAATATTTTTGGCATAAACATTAACATTTGTGCTTTGAACACGTATAATGCTTCATATGCGCTAGATGCTGTTACTGTTTCAAAAGATTTATGTCTTGAGTAAATGATGATTTGGGTAATTGCATTCTGTCCACCCAAATCCATCCTGCAGCTCCACTGGAGTGTGGAACCCACCTTCCCTCCCTGACCTGCCCCGCTCTGTGGTGCTGCCATGTGGGATTAAACACCTGCTGCCCGTTCCCTGTGGGAGAGGGGATGGGTTTCAGAGGTGGGTCAGGGCTGCTGAGGTCACACCACTCAACAGAGGTCTGCCCACAGCAGAGAAAGGCAGGAGTGTTGAGGCCACAGTGGATGGAGTAGTTGGAAATGGATTTGCTTTTCCGTCACGCTCACAGTTCCATGTTGGGCTGGGCAAGGAGTCCATAAGAAGCTCCAGGTTTTGTGTGACCAATGTTGGGCTCCTCACCAGCCTCTGCTGTGCTTGGCTGGAGAACAAACACCCCCTCAGGCTGGTGGATGCTCTCTGGGAGGATCAGAGGAGTCCCACCATGGTGGTGGCTTCCCATGATGGGTTGAACAGATGGTGATGTTAAGAGGGGACTCAGACTCTCGTGATATTTCTCTTCAGGCTGTCCATCCCTGCCCATTACACTTTGCAGTTTTGCTGGCCATGGTGTGCTGGCTCAGATCGGGGCTGTGCTCTGGCTAAGCCTTCCCTGTGTTTCACTGGTGAGCTCTGTAACTCTGTGGGTGCATGGAAATCCATGGACACATCACCTCTGCAGGTGCACAGGGAAACTAGCACAGGACGTTGTGGTAGGGGATGAAAATGGTTCTGAAATGTGGGCCATAGCAAGCTCTGGAGCTCAATTCTTTGGTGGAAACAGTCCTGAACCCTTAAAACATTTTGAGTTGAGTGTGTAAAGTCACTTTTCACTTGCTGTAGGCTTCTCTTAGCTCTGCAGTGGGCATTGGCTCAGACACAGACAAAGCAATGAGCGCCCACAGCTCTGTCTGAAGGGTCCCCTGAAGTGCCTGCAAAAACTGGTGCATTTGGAGTAAAAAAAAAGACAGAAAAGCTTCCATCAAGACAGATTTCCTTCCCTGGCGTAATTTCACTTGCGGTATGAATGGAAACAGCAAGTTCCCACTTCAGTCAACAGCTCTTGGGAGGGGTCTGATGTTCAGCAAATGCTGAGGCTCCTTCAGCTTCTCCAGGGTCTCGGCAGAAACATTGGGTGTTGCTCAGTGCTGTGAGTCCCCAGTTCTCCCAAATTAGGAAGAGAAAGGAAGAAGCACAGTGATGTGTTTGCCTTTTAGCTCTGAGTAGGCCAGGAGCAGGTAAATGGAATTTGATTTTGTTTTTTTTTTCTCATTTGTACCGCAGTCACTTGTGTCCTGAGCTGCAGCTGTAAGAGGAGAGACATGATTCTACTGATAAAAGCAGGAGAATCAGCCTTCAAGGGCTCTCCAGTGGGCTGGGACTAACATGAATCATCAGTCATGGTGGTGCTGGGAGTATTAACATACTTTTGGCTAATGTTTGCCAGCATGAATGCAAAGTAGAATGAATCTGACAAATCCAGAGTCATCCAGCCTCCTGTGCCCCGGGGAGTTACCAGAACACAGAACTCAGAAGTCCTGCTGGGGCACATTTGGTGCTCATCCTCAGAGTATGTGCAGCCCAGGATGTCCTGTACACAGCTGGCTCTCCAGGCAGGACTTTTGCAGAGCTTGTTGCAATCACAGTCATGGGCGTTTTTGGATCATTTTCCATCTTTTTCAGATTGCTGTGGCTGTCACTTCCAACAGGTCTATGGATATATGGATGCAATGGCCATGGTGCATTCACCAGAGAGCTGGGCCGTGCAGATGTGAAAGGGCTGATGTGTCCAGATGTGCAGGACTCGCTGACCTCTGCTGTGGAGGCCATCTGTGTGTTTGGAATTCTGTTGTTGTTACTCGAAGCGAGTGAGCAGACAAAAATAAATCCACAAATTCACCCCAGATCAAATTCTCAGGTGGAGAAAGTAAACACCTTTTACCATTCTCAAATATACAACACAGGCTGCTCAGAGAAATTGTGGATATTCCATTCCTAGAAGTGTTCAAGGCCAGATGGAACTCTGAGCAACCTGGTCTCGCACAAGGTGTCCCTGCTCATGGTGGAGGGGTTGGAACCAGCTGATCTTTGAGGTCCTTTCCAACCCAAACCATTGTGGGATTCTGTGGCAGCTCTAGAATGAGCCTGTCTTGGGGTGCAGATTATCTGCCACCTCACTGTATTGGGGGATGCTGCTGAACACCTATGGAACCAGGAAGAACTAAAATAAATGTGGGCAACAGAACCACTGAGAAACTTCCTCTGCTGAGAGCTGGCTTTTTAGTCCTTGGGAATTACTGTTCTTCCTGGTAAGTTCAGCAGTTTTTGAGGGTAGGAAACCTGACCTCGCTGTACTCACAGAAATTTGCTATTTTACACGTTACTGCCAGCACGGATCTTAATCAACCAGAAAAACTCAAAATGACAAACAAACAAGAGACAGCTTTGCTGTCTGAGGTTCATTAGCTCCTAGCGACCTTTCAAATCCGCGAGAAACCAGAGAGAAATGTTCAGAAAACGGGAGGGCTTTCAAGGCATTTTGCCAGTAATTTCCACTTATTCCCCAGTTCCTACTCAATAATGAATGGCATTTCTTGATTGTTTTCCCAAGATTTGCTTTTATCTGAGCAAATGTGAACTGGAACTTTGACCCACACCATACGGGGATGGGAGGTAGAGTCTCCCTAGAGGAATGGCACACACGTTGTGTCTTGCAAAGTTATTTGAAGCTGACTTTCAAGGGCATCGTTGTCTCCATCTGGGAGGCTGCAAATGTGAGCAAAGGGCAGTCTGGCTCATGCTTGGCACAAGCACACACCAGGGAGCCATCAGCACTCTGGGCTGCAGAGGTCACGTGTGGGTTCATGAGGAGCCAGCATGGACCCGGGCTCTGGAATGCATCCAGCACTGGGAAAAGAAAGAAAAGCAAGAGCTAAATGTGGATGATGCATTCTTTGGGGTGCCCCTGGGCCATGTGAACAGATAGCAGAGCAGAGAGCATCATTTCATGGATACAGACACTTTCAGGGTGCTCCTCCATGGCAGGCTCCTGGGGCCAGCTCCTCAGCAGGGGTGAACAAACCCCAGTTTTGGTCTACAGAGTTCACCCCTCTGCACCTGTAGTGGCAGTTTGCCTTCCTGGGGCATTTTGAACTGGTGGGCTTTCTTGCCTAGCAGAGGCAGCAGATGAATTCCTTCATGGAATCAAAGGCTCATAGAACAGTTTGGGTTGGAAGGGATCTTAAGTATAATCTCATTCTGGTGTCACTGATGTGGGCAGAGACATCTGCCACTAAAACTAGGGTGCTCCAAGCCCCATCCAACCTGGCCTTGGACACTGCCAGGGATCCAGGGGCAGCCACAGCTTCTCTGGGCAACCTGTCCCAGGGCCTGCCCACCCTCACAGGGAAGATAATTTTCCTAATATCCAATCTAAACCTACCCTCTGTCAGTTTGAAGCCATCTCCCCTTGTCCTGTCACCCCAGACCCTTGTAAATACTCCCTCTCCATGTTTCTTGCAGGCTCCCTTTGGGTCCTAGAGGGCCACAATTAGGTCACTCCAAAACTTCTTTTCTCCTGGCTGAACAATGCCAATTCTTTCAGCCTTTCATGAGGCACAGAATCTGTCCTCTCACCAGTCCTTCATCTTGAGACCTTGTCACCTTGTCCAAGTAGAGCGATGACAAGAGGATCATTGCTGGGGTGGAAAGAGGGGGATTGTTTTAACTATAAATAAAACCACTTGAGGCCATGTTGTATCTTCTCAGAAAGTGCTGCTCTGCTGAGACCACAGCTGAAGAACGACTGAGCGTAGATGGAGAACAGAGAAAGGCAGACAAAGCGTCAGCAGGAGATGAAATGTTCAGAGTAGGCAGAATAAGGGGGCCCTGAGGGCATCTCTGGAAGATGTTTTCTGTGTTTTAGTGACTTGTTTTGATGGGGGAAAAAAAGGATTTTTCAAAGAAGAGACATAAGATGTCACACATGTATTTACAAGACTGTAGTCCACCCTGACAACCTCTGTGAACTCCGTGCACCCAAGAAAGAAGTTGAAGAACTTCTGAAAAGAGACCAAAACTAAGAGATGAAAACATAGGCTAGAGGATGGAAACTCCCTTTCCTCCTGGCAAAAGAGAGCTTGTGCTGGGACCTTGTCCTTTCTGCCTGAATGCAGCCCCCACCAAGATCACTGGGAGATTAACCTCACCAGGATCACTGGGAGATTAACCCCATCAAGATCACTGGGAGATTAACCTCACCAGGATCACTGGGAGATTAACCCCATCAAGATCACTGGGAGATTAACCTCACCAGGATCACTGGGAGATTAACCCCATCAAGATCACTGGGAGATTAACCTCACCAGGATCACTGGGAGATTAACCTCACCAGGATCACTGGGAGATTAACCCCACCAAGATCACTGGGAGATTAACCTCACCAGGATCACTGGGAGATTAACCCCACCAAGATCACTGGGAGATTAACCCCACCAGGATCACTGGGAGATTGCCCCCACCAAGATCACTGGGAGATTAACCCCACCAAGATCACTGGGAGATTGCCCCCACCAAGATTACTGATATCCAGCAGGACTGGAATCCAGTTTCAGCCAGGCCACTGGCAGTGTGGAGGAACAGGAATGAAGAGCAATGAAGCTAGAGAAGGTCTACGTCACCCAGGAGCAGCTGGGCAGGATAATTTGCCATCTGTGCTGAGTGGTTTCACCCCAGTGCTGCCGGTCACACCAGAGACATCTCTTATTTATTGTGGGGAGGGGAGGCAGGGGAGGGGGAGGAACCATCTGTGGTCTATGGCCCATAGGCAAGCCTCACGATGGGCTCTGGATCTTCCATTTTTACTAATCTTTTTAAATCCTTCATGACAGCCACCTGTCTTGCTGTTCCAATGGGATCTTACCACAGCCAACCCTTTACTTATCATGGAATGGATTTTTTTACCTTATCAAATGACAACTGTTACTCAACACAAAATACTTGCACAGCTCATTATTAAGGCACAACAGAGATTACAAACGTTGGCAGGTTGTGATTTTGAACAAATTTCTGTACCTATAACTACTGTCTACCAGGACGTGGCCTTGGGGGGTCACACCCAGAGGGGGCTGAGCTAGAAAGCACCTGGGATTTATCTGGCACCTGTGAGAGAGTGCAACAGGGATGCTGAGAGCAGCTGTGGGAAGCACATGGCTCAGGCTGTGAGGGGACAGCAGGGACAGGCTGGTGGTGTCAGGCATTGGAAAGGACAGGGGGTGCTGGCTGTGCTTTGTTTCTACAAAAACCATCAGAGTTCTCAACCTCAGGGTCTCCCACCCTGCCTGCCCTGCTGCTACATGGATTGGGATATGTAGTGGGTTTGGTTTTCCACCTGTGGAAAGTGGGAGGAGATAGCACTGGGTCTAAGAACAGAGGGCAAAGGTTGGCTGAAAGGTGTGTAGGGGCGGCAGAGGAAAAGAGGCACACTTTAAAGTCACCTGTAAATTCATATGGGAAGCCCTAATGGGCTTTAATTTCTTTAATTTCCAGGTTCACTATTCAGTGCCCCTCTTCATTCACCTCCCAGCCTGGAGGACTGCTGAGCAGAGGAAATTCTGAGCAGAGGTTAATGCACTGCAGTGCTGGGGGCAGCATCCTCGACAGCATCCTCCCTTTGTCTCCCAGATTTCTGACAGCACTGCAGCCCTATAAGAAACCAAAGGGAAAACAAAGAAATGTTGATAGGCTTCTCTGGACTTGGACTGTTAATTCAAATCTGGCTGAAGGCCATTAGTGTTTTCACACTATTACCTTCTAATGGCTTCTTGCTCTTGGCTCAGCTCTTCCTTGGCAAGTCACAGCTGTGAGCTTTGCTAGCTGTAGGCTCCCAGTTAGCCTCTTGCTGGGAATCTCACTCAAGATTATGACTTGTGTCCGTGTTAGGAAAATAGCCCGTGTGTAGCAGCTGCTGTCAGAGCCTGCTCCTTCCAGCACTCCCTCAACAGGTGTGAGGAGCTGTTTTCCTGCCTCCATGGGTGGATCAGCTGTTCCAACAGAAGGTGCACTTGTAATCCATCCCCCCTCGCTGTGCCGCCAGGGCCACGCGGAGCTGCTGCTGAACCCGAGGCAGGTTTTGCTAAGGGAGCTGCATCTTTTATCTCAGCCTCTGGAGACTCTCAGTGCAATCCATTGGAGCTCCACGCAGAGCTGCAGTTTTGCCTCTGGATTTCATCCCTGAGCCTGTGCTCTCCTGTCAGGAGCTGCTGAGGGGGCTGTCATGACACAGCTATGTGAGATACCTGCTGCAAGGTGTGACTCCTTCCCGTGGTGCAGAAGACTTCACACTCTCTAGTCCATGATTTTTCCATCCTCATCCATCAAGACTGATTTTTTTTTTTTTCCCAACGTTTATACTCCAGGAAAACTGCAGGAAAATCCCACGGTTTCTTACACCAGAGGTCAAACCAGGTCATCCCTTTGGCCTTAGAATCTATATTTCCATGAGAAGAACAGATCAAAGAGCTGTGTAGGGCAGTATGGCCTGACCATTTCCAGGACAGATCTCTGAGAATCAATAATCTCCAGTGTTTACACAGCTTCTCCTCTGGGATTCAGGAAGAGCTGTTGGACAGGTGGATTAAGAATCAGCCCTACTGTCTCTTTTCCATGCCAATTCGGAGGATGACACAGGAGACTTCAATGTGCAGGTCCAGCTGACTTGTGTGAAATTAATTTAAAATTCAAAAAGGAAATTTTGGGGGAAAAAAAAAAGCCTCTAAGAGTTCCATGGAAAATCAATTACCCAGCACATGAAGGTGATGATGAGAACACTGTTCCACAAAATAAGCAAAATTCCCTGCAATTCTAATCTCTTCTTCCTGCAATTTCCCTCCCATCCCTTGTGATGCTTTAAGAGATGGATGGCTTTCTTTCTCTAGTTTTAGATATGCTTATTGGGGCTGGAGGGTGGAGAGACCAAGAGAGAAAAGACTGTTCCAAAAAATGTAATTAAGGTAATATTACGATGTGAATTACATATTACATTTTGTTTAGAGCTATTATTGGCTGGAATGGCTCTGAAATTGAATTGTGCTGCAGATTCCTTGCTGATTTTACCCACACTCGCTCACGGGCAGGGATTGCATTAGACCTGGGGAAAAGTGTGGATGGAGGAGGGGATCCAGCAGGAAAGGAGGGCTCTGGAAGTAATTTCTTCCCATGCAGAATCTTTCATCAGACACACAAAGAACCACACTAAAAACTACTCTACAGCCACCAAGCCAAGCTGAGTCAATGTGTTCACCATGAACTGGAATTTAGGGATGTCTCACTGTCCTTAATCAGATCTTCTCTGCCAAAGTGGTCACTGGTGGTGGAGGGGCTCAAGGGGGTTTTTTTTGCTCAATTTGCTCACCACAGGCTGTCTGAGGAAGGCAGAGGTGCCACTAAAAACTCTGACTTTCCCCTGCTTTCACTCAGGGCTGCTCTGAGATCGGTTTAATCGAGCAAACAGCTCATCAATCTCATCTCTGCACACTCTCACACCCCAAAGTCCTTCTGGAACCAGGGATGGGCCAAAGGGTAACAGCGTCCCCACCCAAGGGGTGGAGTGAGAAGGGGAGTGTGAGAAATTCACTGCATGGGCAGCAGGACAGCAGATCACAGGTTTCCTGTGGTGCTGCTGATTGTGGCCTCTCCAATGTCTGATAAAGCTCCTATCTCTTTGCTCCAGTTGGGCACCTATTTCTTATGCAACCTGTAGGAATGTGATAGCTTTGCATTAGCTCCTCTTAAATTGGTTGACACTGGCATTCAGGTTCAGGAATTATGAGGAAGGGAGGGATGAGAGAGAGAGAGAAAAACACCCTGCCAGCACAGCCACAGTAATTCAGAAAATGAAAAAATTATGAGATGCTGCTGTGCAAGAAAAAGCCACAGCTGAGGGGTGGGGAAAGGCAGGTGAGAGGACACAGAGCTGTTGTGTGTTAACATTGGTGTCCTCGTTCTGCAATTCTTTGTTCCAGCATTCAGGTTTTTGTGTCTTTGTTCCCTTTTGCACTGAGGCATTGCCCTCTCCCACGCTGCCCTCTCAGCTGCTCTACTTTGGTGTCTGGGTTTTGAGACAAGGATGCTGCCCGTGGCGGGAGAAGTTTGCTGGGTGATCTGATGTGCTGGTGAGGTTTTGGCAGCTGACAGATGTGTCCTGGGAGGGCTGTGCCAGGGAGAGGCTTTGGACGAGCTGCCATCTGCAAAGGCAGAGAGGGAAACTATTTCTCACCTGCTCCTTCATTAAACCATCTCCCATCTGAATAAAGTGGGGGAATTAGAAGGGGATTATCTACCAGCAGGAGAGGTGCAATTCATTTCTGCCACTGTCCGTGTGTCAGGTTTGATTTTAATTTCAGATAATGTCAAAGCCAGATTAAAGCCCTATCATCTAGGTAGGAAAAGAGACCCATCCTTCCCCTTCACCTCCCTGAGCTGCCAGGACAGGGACTGCCATCTCTCCCTCCCTTCAAACGCTCATGGGTCAGGGCATGCCATGAAGGACCCTGCATGGGAGGTTGGACTCCCTTCTCTCCATCTCCTCCTAGATCCTGTCCCTGGACACCAGAGCCCCCTGACCCTCCATAAATGATGTTTGTGTGGTGTCAAGGTGCTTTATCTAGGGGAAAGGAAAGGGATCTGGGAGGCAGGGATGTGGTGTCAGCCATGGACACTGGGAAAATGAGGTTCCAGTGCAGAAGAGTGTGAGAAAAGCAATGAGAGCTGAGGAATGACTGGGTCAGCCCCTAAAGAACAAAGTGAAAACAGCATTTGCAGAGCTCCCCGTTGTGCCTGGCTGCTCCCCAGTGTCCTTCCAGAGGTGTCTGCAGAGTAAGAAAGGGTTATTGGTTCTGGAGGTTTATTCTTGGCTCTGCCAGAGACACACAGAAATTAGGAACACTTAGAATGGCATCATGAGATGAAAAAGACCCCTAAATTAGACACCTCTCTCTGCACTTGACAGCTAATGAGAAGCAGTGTGCACGGAGGGTGTTTTACCTTTCTGGGAAGTCATTCTTTGGTGATTTAATGCTATTCCTCCCTCAGCCTCTCCCTCGTGCAGGCTGGGTCAGAGTCAGCTCTGCTGAGCTCCAGGAGCCTGCTCCAGCTCCTGCTCCTGCTCCCTGTGCCTCTCCAGGTTTGCAGGTTTGGATCCCGCAAAAATGGAGCCTTTTGGCTGGGATAAGGATGTTTTTAACTGCTTTGAGATCTTTGTCTGGAAAGAGTGGACGTGGTTGCTTATACCTTCTTCCCTGAGTGAACGCAGACACGTAATTCCTGCTTCTGCTCATGCAACATTTAAAGCCAAGTGCTTCTGACAAACAAGAGGGAAGATAGACTTTATTAAAAATAAAAATAAAATCTCTTGAGATCTGATCAGGCACTGATAACTCTTCCTGGGCTTTGCTAGTATTTTGTTCTGTTTCTCAGCTATCACAGGTGGCAGCAGTGAAGAAATGCTGCTCTGATATTGATATAACAATCCTCTGTGTGCAGGTGGAGGGGTGATTTTGATGTTTATCAAGACAATTAATGTGCTACTGCACTCTTTTTATTACAACTGTATTGAATCCAAGTCAGAGTCAATCCAAACAACTGACTGGGCCTTCCCACTGAAAAAAAAACATTAAAAATATTATTATTTTGAAGAATGTTTAAAAACAGTGAATGTAAAGGAACGGCCCTGATGTTTAACTTGCTTCTTCATCCTTTGTTTGCTCTCTCCATCCTTCCCCAGCTGAAATTCAGCAGCTGCTCCCATCCGTGCCACATGTACCAGCACAGCCCCAGCCTGGAGCAGGACACTGCCCTGGGGGAAGGCAATCATAACCTCATCACCTCGGTTTTACAAAATTCAGGTTTTAGAAAATGCAAATAATTTTTGTTTTGCTGCATTCTACCATGTCTGCAGTGAGCTGTGACCCCAAAAGCGTGTCCTTGGGAAAAGGCCACTTTGCTTTTCCAAAATACCAATTTGCACTGTGCCTTCCATGTCACCTTTTGGCAACAACAACAATCCATGGAGCAACTCCCATGTCCCACACAATCTGGGGGGGGGGTCATAAAGCAGAGAGAGTGATGTGAATAAGGTCAAATTTGGTTCATCTGGCCCAGCTAGTATGAATTTGCATGCCTCATTGCAGGATCCCAAAGAAACCTGAATCCAGCTCATTTTTTTTTCTAATAATTCATCCTGTTTTGCCCACCAGCAAAACTATGTGTATCTGTCTAACTCTGCCTTGCCTGGCTGCTGCATGTCCCAGAGCAATGGGAGAAGGGAACACCACGGATGGGGGATGTGCTTGGTGGATTGTTCCTGAAGAAGATAAATTCTGTGCCTCAGAGCTCTGCATAAATCCAAGATTTGGAGGATTACCAGGTGCTGGAGAGACCTAAAGCCTAGGTATGGAAACAGCTGGTAGTGGCTGTTTGGATGCTTCTCAGTGCTGGTGAGAAGCTGGGTGTGCTCCAGGCTGGCACTTCCTATGTTTCCATAGGGGTGAGGGCTCCAGGATCCCCTAAATCTCTACAAGGCCTTTGGTATCATGCTCAGAGTGCAGGCAGTAAATGATTTGACACTACCACACACCCAGAGCCAGTGGCCTCTGTTTTGGGGCACATCTCTCCCAGCTGGGGCCGTTGACATGGCAGTGGCTCAGTCACGGCTGTGAAACACCTGGGATGCACAGCTTGGTCCATGAGAAGAGCCTGATGCTAACTGAGTTAGTCCAGGGATGAGCAAAAACCTGCCATGAGCCAACAGATCCGATTTGTGTTCAAAAAAATCCCTGGTGTGCCATAAATCAGTCAGCTCTCAGGGAGACAAAACAAAACTAAATAATCCCCCCGGTCCGATTTAAACCCAGGCTTGTCTCTCTAACAAAACCCTCCCGTCTCACGGCCGCGGGGATGGGGAAAACTGAGGCACGGCCAATCCCCAGCCTCCACCCCTGCCCTCCTGTGTTATTATCTTGCAGGGCTGCGAGAGCAGAGACACAGAGAGGAGCGCTGGGAATGCTCCTATTGATCGGAAATGAATAATTATCACCCGCTCCCTGTTCCAGGGGCTGGCGGTGAGCGGAAGAGCGGAAGCACTAAGCGGGATTAATAACTACTTTTCATTACTTTTAATGCAAACTATTGATTTTAAAGTGTTGTAGGGTATGACAGTTTATTACAATAAGACAATAAAACAGACTATATGAAATAATTGAGAATAATCTCTTCCCTTTTCCTGCACGACACAAGGACATTATGTTCTGTGCATGTGGAGACATTTATGGCAAACTCTATCCAGCAATGGCAGCTTAAGCACTCTATAAAACAGCACTTTGGAGCTGGAGTATTATAAATAATAGGCAATAAAACTGGTAAATGGGGCTTTAATTTGATTCCATTATGTCACCGAATGACAGGAAGGAGGGGGCAGAGCAGGGAGGGGAGGCGATGCTGAGCTCTGTTTGGGAGCCCTGAATGCTCCGTGGGGGAACAGACCTCAGCAGTGGTGTGTGTTCTGCAAGAGGGCCAGGCCGTGCCAAACCCCAGCCCAGCTGTGGGCTCGATCCTGCCAGGTGACAGCCAGAGTCCCTGCAGGGCTGCTCGCTGCTGGAGTGGCAGCAGGGACACTGTTGTCACAGGGCTGAAAGCTCCCAGAGCATGGTCAGGTCCCCACTGAACCAGGTACCAAATGTTTGGGGTACTCTCCCAAAACCTCCACACTGCTGCCAGGTCTCAGACTGCAGGTGCTCCCTTTTTCTGTGCCCTGTGCCCCAAACTGGCCAGCACTGCCCTTCCCAGCCCCAGCTGTGGTGAGCACAGTGACCCTGGGGAGGTTCCTGCACAACTTTCACTGCTCTCAGCACAAACTCTCCTCAGGAAGAGCTGCTGCCTGCCAGGGACTGGGGTACACCTGATCATCAGCCTCAAATCAAGTATACCCCAAACGGTGCTCAGTCAAAATGACCTCCAGGAAGAAATGGATTTTATTCCTCATCACTCTGGAAAATCCTGTGTGAGGGGGCTCTCTGCAAAGCCCCTGGAGAAACCACTGTGCACCATCACTGCTTCCCAGCAGGAATGCCGTGGCACAGAGGGTGGTGTTTGGGATGGATGAGGGTGTAGGGGACCATAACAGACCACACAGCCCCTGGCACAGGGCTCCTGGCTCCCTCCGGAGTGCTCAGACAGGGCCATTACCCACTGATGGCTTTGCAGGGCCAGCGGTTTGTGAAACGAGCTGGGAGTCCCAGCCCAGTGCTTTCCACTGGAAAGCTGTTCCTGCTAATTGGGCACCTCCTCCTCAAGGCTGGGGAGTGAATGTACCCCAGAGATCCAGGGCAAATGTGGAGAAGGGCCTGAGGAAGGCCTGGACATGTTTCAGTGCCCTGTTGCATGGCTCCCTCCAGCCCATCAGGTCATGTGTGGAGCTCTTGTGCTCTTGTGCACCCTCTGCTCATCCTCACCCCTCACACTGCCTTAAAACACTGCAGAAAAAGGACTCAAAGGCTCTGGCACAGAAAAGCATCTGGGCAGGGGCTGACCTTGATGCACAGTTGGGTCTTTTCCACTCCCTCAGGTCCTTACAGACCCAGAAGGATCTGAAAGGTGAGAGAGGAGGCAGTTCACCATATCCCTGTGCCTGGAGTGTGAAATGAGGCTGCTCAAGACCTACGTGGACCTTCCATGGCCCAGTGGGATCCTTCTAAATTGCTGTGCACTGGCCCAGTTAATGTGGAATTGGAGAGGACTGGAGAGTAGTGAGCAGCCAGGACCTGGAGAGCACAGGTGGGGTGGTCACACCTGGCCTGCAGATGCAGCACTGGGGGCTGCCACCTGCATTCTGCAGCCCTGAAGAGCCTCCACCAGGACTGGAGCCCCCCTGGAGATGTGCTGTAGCAGCTCCCCTCCTTCCCACCACCCTGTCCCCCTCCCAGACGTGCCTGCAGTGGCCCCAGCTCCCCAAACACATCATTACTGCTCTGAGGATTTTTGCACAGTGAGGGAGAAGTGAGGCAGTGATACTTCCACACTTTGTTTTCAGTTCCAAAATCCCAGCTCTTCCCAGATTCTTCTGCAGAGAATCTTGGTGTCCCTTGGGCTTTTCCAGCCTCTTCTCTAAGCATATAATCAGGGCTGTTTTAGGAGAGGGGATTACACACACAGCAGAGCAGAGAGGCCCCATCGAAGCTGTTCGGAGCTGCTCTATACCCAAAATAAGCAGCACAAGGGGAAGCACTGAAGCAACTTTGCTGTGGAAGCAAGAAGGAGGTTTGGGCTCTGGATTTTAATGGGATTTTTAATTTTCTTTTGGTCCCTGAATTCTGATTGCATCAGGATGTGTATGTCCCATCCTGTGGCATTGAACACTGCTGATACTACAGGAACATGAAATATTGGCTTGTTGCACGCTGGGTAACAAATCATATTTTTGTGGACAACAGGATCATTAAAGCTGGAAAAGATGATTAAGATAATCAAGTCCAACTGTAGATAACTCCACCCAGGACTGGCAGCTTGGCACGGAGGAGACAGACTACAAAGAGGGCAGGGAGCAAAAGCACTGGGAGAGAAAGAGCTGCTGGCTGGGACTTGTCTTAGGAAAGACTTTGCAGTGTGTGAGGGAAGGTTGGAGATGGGAAAGAGACCTGCCAGAACAGGAGGGCACAGTTCATTCCTGATGCAGGTCCAGGGAAATGACAGCCAGGATTGGTTGGGGTCTGCAGGAAAGGGGAGAAGACAGGAGAAGGGCTGGAGGGGAGCAAGCTGGCTTTGGGGAGAGGTGGAAGCAGGCTAGGGGGACAGGTACAGGATGGATGAGCTGTGTGGGGTGACTTGCCTCCACTGGGAGCCCTCCTGGCTGGCTGCAGGAGGCTCTGGTGAGGATGGGCAGCTGGTGCTGCTCCTGCTGGGTGTGAGGTTGGCGTGGCAACCAGCAGCGTCCCAGGAGGAGGAGGATGAAGAGGAGGAAGAGCAGGCCAGCCTGTGCCACCATGGGGTTTCAGCAGGGAGAGTTTTGTCCCAGGAGAGAAAAGAGCAACATGAACTCCATGGCACTGCCCCCAGACCATGGAGGAGGCCTGGTCCAGGTCTCCTCCTTGACCAACCAGCCCAGTTTAGTTTCCATTACACCTGAATATTTCAATATGACTCCAAACCATGCACTTTCCTGCTCCAAGGGGGCACCCATGGAAAAATTACCATTTGGAGACATCCACGTGCTGGGAGAGCTGGTGAGGAAGAAACACCCTGCTCTGGGTTATTCCATTTTACTTTCATTCTTCTGGTACCCAAGAAAGGGCTACAGAGGGGATACAGATTTCTTCACACCCTTTTGTCTGAGCTGTAAATCTGGCAGCTGAAGTATTTCAGGAAATAAAGGGTGATATGCTATGAATGCACAAACTCCTGCATGCATGCACACACAGATGCAACTACTCATTTCAGTGCTTGGGGAAATTGGTTTCATTTCCTAATGGAATATCTGTATTTTGGCCCAGAAATGGCTTTCCACGTTTTTTTTCTAGTGCAGCCCTGTCATACACCTGGAGGAATTAAGCAGTCGCCTGTAATTACATGGCTAATGAGGGGAATTGATTAATGAGATGGGGTCAGGTAGCTGCTGTGTGGGGCAGGAGGGGCCGAGCATGACCCCATCATGGGACAAAGCCCCTGGGAGGGAGCCGGGTGGACAAGAGGAGCTATGCAGAATGGAAGGTGAGACAAGGAGAGAGGACTTTGCCAAGAGGCTCAGCCAGACTCTCTATCTGAGAAATCAAGCTGTGAAAGCAGTGAGAAGCAGGTGTGAATGGTTTTCTGCCTGCCTCAGGATGGGGTTGGGATGGAAAGCTGGGGTGATGCAGAGGAAGAGATATTTCTGCATTTAATGTCTCTCCCTGCGCTGGCTCCAGGCCACCCGGGCTGAACACTCACAGTTTGTGCTGAAGTGCTGGAGAACTGAAAGGGCCTGAGGCTGTGCTGGCTGGTCCCTGGCATCTTGCATTTCAAATGCCTTGAAAATGTGGATTTGATGCTTCCCCTTTTAGTTATTATATTTAAAGCAGTTTTGCCAGGGGCATAGCTCTAGAGAACAGACAAGTTACTTTCCTGAGGATCCCAGGAGCCGGACCGTGGGAGCCGCACGCACGGCGAGCCAGGACCCCATCAGCATCCAGCTGTGCCAAAATTTGGGAGCAGAGAGGGGCTGGGGAAGGCTGGGCTGGAAAGAACAGTGCGCCGGCCTGGCTGAGGAGCAGGAGGAAGCAGGGAGTGTGATTCACTTGCTGTGCTCCCCTCCTGCCAGCCGGGCAGTTTTTATCAACGCGAGGCAGCTGTAAATGTTCTCTCAGCAGCAGGGACCTGGGAGCTGGGAGTGCAGCTCAGCTGAGTGTGTTATTGGATTATCAGCTGATTAGAGCTGTTAAGAGCCCACTCTTGAATAATCAACATGGTGCTTTTTGGCTGCTGGGTACCAGTGGGAGGGGAAGGGAGGCAGTGCAGAGCCTGCGTGATGTTGATTCATGAACGAGCCCTCGTGCTGCCATCAGAATTGGGATGCCCCACCTGCCCCAGAGCACACCTGTGCAAGCTCCACAGGGGTTCCTCCTCTTTCCCTGGCACAGGTTTCAATCCATAGGAGTAGGACCTGGAGAGCATTGACCATCTGGGGAGATGCCCCTGCAGACTGGTGGTGTGCTGGTGCTTGTGCTATGCTTGGTCAACCCAGAGCAGGTGCCCAGCATGGTGGAGACTTGGGCTGTGAACTTGTGGTCCTGCAGAAGGGGTGGTCCAGGTCTTATATGTGGTGATGGAAGAGCTGAATCCCTGCACTGGCTGATGGAATGGGTGGGGACAGGGTGGGGATGTGGGTGTCCCATTGCAAAAGGGGCTCACTAGCCAGGGTAAGGGGCAGGGAGACTTTTCCAGTGGTATAAGAGAGGTCAGAAGCTTAGAAGGAGCTTGCAGTGATGCACTGGAGTGGATTCCTGTTGGGACAAGGCAAGATAGAGGCCCAGGAATGGAGCTGAGTTAGCAAAGATTATGCTGGGAGCATTTTAAATGAAGACAACACAATGTTCCCTTTCCTCTGCCTCTCCTTTGTACTGACTACAGCAGCATTTGGGTGACAGACAGAGCAACAGCAATGTGCCTGCTGGCCTTTCTTTCTCTTTCTTTTCCCCTTCTTTCTACTTTTAAAGGCTGGTTTGGCCTGCTGCTGAGTCACAGTTTCCCCTGGAGAAGCTTCCTATGCCCCCCTGCAGCAGGAGTCATCTTGCTCCCCTTTGATGTGGATTTTTTGCTCCCTGGAGTCCTTCTTTGGCTTGGATACCACAATCCAACAGTAACTTCACGGGCCACGTTCTTCCTGTCAGTCACAATGTTTCTGTCCCCAGTAAAATCAATGGCCTGATACCAGTGTGAGGGAGAATTTGATATTACAAGGAATAATAAATCACAAGCATATTGACTGTACCCTGATATTCAGGGGTCCTGAGTGATAAAGACAGAATATCCCTCTCTCCAGACCTTCCTCTGCCCTCTGTGCCTCTAAGCTCTTGGACATGTTTCCCATGGGATATATTCCTTGAGTTTACAGAGCAGTGAAACCAAGCACGTTCCAAGCTGGAAGGAACAGGTCTCAGGTTCATGCACAGAAGGGTTTGAAGAAGAAAGAGTTTAACAAGAGTGTGGGGTAAGGGAGAAGAAAAGAAGCCATGCATTAGATAACGTGATTTATACCCGTACAGTGCAATTCAGAGAAGAGAGCGTGTTCTAATTAGAACTTGCAACCTGCCAAAGAAGGCTCAGAATGAAGACTTCTGCCTCCAGGTTTCTTAGTAATTAGTAATTCTGTAATTACAGAATGGTTTGGGGTTAGAAGGGACCTGAAAGATCATCTCATTCTACCCCGTGCCCTGGGAGGGACACCTTCCACTCTCCCAGATTGCTCCAAGCCCCATCCAGTCTGCCCTTGGACACTGCCAGGGACGGGGTTTTTGCTCCAATAGCCTGATCTTTTTACCTTTTTTTCAGAGGTGCCCAATGTCAGGACAAGGAGTAATGGGCATTAACTACAATACAAGAAGTTCCACCTCAACCTGAGGAAGAATTTCCTTCCATGGAGGGTGGCAGAGCTCTGGAGCAGCTGCCCAGGGAGGTCATGGAGCCTCCTGCTCTGGAGCATTCCAAACTCACCTGGACTCGTTCCTGTGTCACCTGCTCCAGGTGACCCTGCCTTGGCAGGGAGGTTGGACTGGGTGATCTAACCCAAATGGTTCTGTGATTCTGCACAGAAGGACAACTGAAAGTCTCCCTCAGCTGAGCCTCACCCAGCCTCCATCTTCATTCTCCAAGGTCCTTGTGCTGGCAGTCCTCCCGGGCACAGCCAGACCCCTCCCCACATCTGCACTGCGCAGAGCCCAGGGAGGCAAAGGAGGATCTGGCTGTGCTGCTCAGGAAGATGGACCCTTTCCATTATACAATAATTAAATTGCCCGTAATTATGTTCTTGACAGTGAAATGCAGGCAGTAAATGATCCTAACATTCCACGCTCCTTCCCTCTTCCCAGGACTCCCCCCAGCTGCCCCTCCCCTCTAAATGCTGAATTATTTTACAGTTGATAGTTCCTTAGATTTGCCGACCTTTAAAAACTGAACACTACATGCCTGTTGAATTTTAATCAATTTATTTTTTTCAACTGGAAATGTCAGACTTCTGTACAGAATTACTTGGTGCCGGCTGATGTGACAAAGACTCAAAGTTCAGCATCTGAAGCCGCGGAGGAGCAGCGCCTTGCGTGCATTAGCACAGATAATTTGCAGGATGTGAAAATGAGAGCAGGAGTGAGGGAGCATATATTTTTCATTAGCTTTGGTTTAGAGGGTTCGGGAACCTGCATTTATTCCATCCGGCGAACTCTGGCCTCATTAAATCCAGACAGTGGCTGGTAATGACTGGAAGTAAGAAGCTGCCAAGGCCACTAAAGGGCAGGAGGTAAAGTGAGGTGGAGCATGCAGGGGACCTTGGTGGGAGAGCTCTGCTGTGCCCACTCTGTGGTACCTAGCGTGGCACAGGAGCTGCCCAAATGGTTCCCCAGCCTCTGCTGGCCCAGTTCATTAGAGCTCGTTGTGCCACATGCTGCACGCTGACCTGAAGACCCCAAGTTGTGCTCTGAAGAGCCCAGCAAAGGCTTCACCTGCTGTGCCAGCCTTTCCCTGCTGAGGGACATTAACCCACTCATCAGCACTACCTGGAAGGATTGCACATTCCCCAGCTGGAGCAGAGCCACCTGCAAAGCAGAGAAGGAGCTGAATTGTAAACACAGTCCTGCAGGCTGAGTGTTGCTGCTGCAGGGAACCTGTGGCACGGAGTGTGCACCAGTGAGGAGCCTTCTGCTGGGGTTTGCTGGTTTTCATCCTGACTTTGGCATCACATTTGGGAGCTACAGCAATTCTAGGGGTTCTCTGCCTCCTTGCTGAGCAGGATTTCTCTCCCATCTCTGGCTAGGACAATTCCACATCAGTCCTGTCCTGTGTCACCTACTTCCCCACTATCAGTCATTCAGGCATAAGTTATCACCTTCTGTTCTCCTTCTGTCAGCAGTCACTGGTGTTTCCCTTCAGTGCTAGAGTCTGCTCCAATCCTGGGCCATGACAGTCCCAGAAACATGTTTCTGTCCTATTAAAATTTAATTCCACCTTTGGAATAGAGACTTCTCATCACACACAACCGGATGGATAAATGTTTGCTAAGGTGACAAGGATTGAGTATATTTAATCTTCCTTCCTTCTCTTTAAAAAACTGGGCCCGTCGTTGCCTCTTGGCACAGGTACATTAAAATCAATAATGAACCTTACAAACTGATCTGTGATAAAATATGGTCTATCCTCCTCCACTGAACTGTAATAAGCAGCTTTTTCAAACCCATGCACGTACTTGTGTGCAGCAAAAGTGATGTGGTGGCTGTGTGTTGGTTCAAGGAAAATTCCAGGAGACTCTAAGAATTGAGGTGCCTCAAACCCAAGTGTCCTTCCAGTGGCACAAACCAGCTGTAGTTAGAAATGCACCTGGAAACTGCCTGACCTAAAGGGTCATTTCTTATTTATCCTGATCTTAGACCTTCTCTGAAGCTTTGCTCTGAGAGGTGGGGGCCAAGGAACCTTTGATCTGATACAGCACCACGGATCCTTCATTATGACTTCATTTCCCTGAGACAGATTTTAATTGGAAAATGCTCGTGGATGGACATCAGCTCTTCCTAATGGGGGATGAACCAGCTCAGATGGGTCCATAACTGGAGCAAGACAAGTCTAATGGACAAGGATGCAGAACTGAGTCGAGGTGGGACACAGGACAAAGAATGACTGAGGTGTGATTGACACCAGCCTTGCTCTGAAGCAGGTGGAGGCAGACCTGAACCTACATTTATCTAGTCTTAGATGACTCTGCTCATCACAAATACATTGACTCATCTGAGGGAACCTGTTCTTTGTGCTTCCCCTCTTGGTTCAGCCCATAAAATTTTGAGATCTTATTTTTGCCCTGAAGGAGACAAAAATTTTCTTTGAATTTTGAGTTTTTCAAGAAAGGGAGCCATCCCTGCTGCGTAGCTTTTCTTTATTTAGCTTACAGGTCCTGCTTCTCAAATCTTTTTCTATGAAAAGCCCTCAGAGAAGACAGAGCCTATGGAAAGCAGCCCAGCCCAGGCTTTACTAACTATTCATCAGCCTTCCCTTTAAAGGAGGCAAATGTTATTATTCCCTTTGCCAAAAGGGAGTGTGAACACATCTGCTCCTCCACCCACCCTCTTGGCACCCCCTCCCAGTGCCAACTCCCACAGCTCACCCTCTGTCACAGCTCCACAGCCACGGCAGCAGCCTGTGTTGAAGCGAGGTGCTGCTCTTCATCTACAGCCCTCTCTGTCGCTGGGATGGGCCCCTTCCCTGCCCTTTGGCTCAGGTTAAGCAAATGTCAGGCTCATTTGGAGGTTCCTCACCCCCCTGGCTGTGCTGCAGACATTCATGGTCCTCTCCAAGCTGCAGGACTCTTGACATTTACATCCCAGCCAGGCAGGATGTAATTGTGCTTCTGTTGGATTTTGCTAATCACCAGTTATGTCCAGCTTCAGAAACAAGCTCAGGTGGCCAAAGTTTATTTTTCTCATTTCCTCTCTCACATTCTCACATCCCCGCCTACCTCCTGCCCCACCGTTTATCCGCCTGTGGTCATTTGATGAAATACAAATTAAAATTAAAAATTGCAGATTTTGTGGAGGAGATTAGAATAGCCTGAATTTCCTTCTCCTTCTTGCCTGATCATCCTTCCCAACTCTCCCCACCCATTCTGAACCCAGTGGGGAAGATGCTAAAACCTACTGGCAGAGCTGGTGATGAGGACAGTCTGAGTTTGGGATCTGCCCTGCTCATCTGGGAGATCCTGGGACCTGCTGGGCATCAGGGGTGAGGTAAACTCAATAAAGAAAGCAGGTTCTGCTCATTGCATTTCTCTAGTCCAAACACAACAGCAAACCATAAAAAGGACCTGGCATTTCTCCCTGCTGGAGAACCTCCTGTAAATGGGGCTGTTTGACAAGGACATGGGTTAGGTGGCATCTGTAAGTCCTGTTCACCCCCACTTTTCTGTGATTCTGCAAGGCTGACTTGTAAGGGTCAGATCAAGACTGAAACAGTGACATCTGCGGGGCTCTACTAGTCACAAACTTCATTCAGATTTGAAAATGAGTTTTGACCAGGGCAATCGATTTCCCTCTTTGTTTTGCTTTGCCGGTGCCTATGCATATGTGTGTGTTTGCAATTCTAACCTGAAAGCCAGAAAGGCACCACACCCTCCTCTTCCTGACTTCTGTGCACCTCCCCTTTGAAGCCCCAGTAAGGGACTTCATTAAGAAAAAGCAAACTGCAGCAGTCAGGAAGTGCAAGGGGAGGAGAAATCAGAAGAACTGATGAGGACAGCAAGTGTATGAAAGCTGAAGACGAGGAGGAGCTGTGGCAGATGTTGCCAGCTGTTGCTCAGTGCGTGGGTGTCACATCAGCCCACCCCTACAGAAGAGAACAAGCCCACAAATTAAGTCTTTGTGCTGTGACCCTGCTGCTGCTGTCCTGTTCTATTTTAGCTGACACCTCTCCCAGGCCCCTGTCTGTCCATAATCCTCACCCACAGTCAGTCCTGGCTGCTCCGTTCTGTGCTCTGGCCCTCGCTGCTGTGTCCGGTGGCTGCCAGCCAGCTGTGAACAACTGGGGAAAGACATCTTTATTCATAGGACTGAAGCCCTCTAAAATCATGAAATCAATCCAGTCTCTGTTTTGTGTATAAAAAGAAAAAAAAAATCTACTTGTTTTATAGCCTCTCTCTTTTCCCTCTTTTAAATTTGCTTGTTTTCCTGGAATGACACTTTGTTCTGTCATCAGAAAGGGATTGCTGACATATATGTTTTCTTCTCCATATTACACTGTTCCCTGTGTAAGTTGTCTTTTACCAGCCTCCAGAAGGTTTTCTCTGAGCTGTCAGGATATTCTGAAGCTCCCCCATGCAGAAGCAACTTTCACCTCACACCCCAGCCTTGCCTATCATGCAAAAAAACCCACACGAATCCTTCTGATGTCTGCCTTCCTCTTCTTCTCCCATTTGACCAAAGAATATTAGTAAAATATTAAAATATTAGTATATCTGTAAAACATAGAATATTGTTTTATTAGGAAAATATAGAATATAATTTTTAAAAGGAAGGGGTTTTATAGGCAGAACTGAAAGGCCAGCTGTCCATCTAACCTTAAATCTACCCTGTATTTAAACTCATTATTCCATCTTTATTCTTTCAATCACTGAATATTTTCTCCCTAGGACTTTCACCTTATCCTGTACCTAATGGTGGAATTTTTTGAGAGTGGACTGGTAGCAGAGGACAGTATTGTGGGACAGTTGTTTCATTTTGTGCAGGCAGTGATCTTTTCTCTTTTGTTCTGTGCTGGCTCCTCTGTGACCCCTTTGCTCCAACTTTTATTCCTGCTCCTGCTTTCAAAAGTCAGCAGAAGAAAGTGAAAATCCCACAGCCCCTGTGGTTCCAAAGGTGTGACCCTCCCTCCCCAAACTCCCCAGCAGCCGTTCCACCACATGCAAATTTTTACAGCCTATCAATAAAAGGATCTCGAGGCCAAATGGAAATTGAGCAGCTGCTTAAACTGCTTGAGGGGAAAGAAAGGCATTCAAAGAGAGTTATTATTATTATTTTAAACATTCAAATGAATGACCCAATCGATTTCAGGCCTCTGTTCTGTGAGTCCTCGCCAGGAATCCCTGAGCATTCCAGCTGCAGGACTGGCAGCTCTGCCTTGGATTGTTCAGAGCATGGCTGAAGCCCCACTTCTCACCCCCTATGTCCCTCTAGCCCCTCTGGGATTGTCATTTCCCCAATCTCCTGTACCTCCCAGGCCACAGCATTCAGAGGATTTTAGCAGACAAATGTATTTCCCTGAAAATCCCTCTGCACTGGATACAAGGGGAAGAGTCCTGGGAAATTTTCCCTCTTGTCAGGGCAGAGTGCAGGGTGAGACCTTATCACACTCATGGGGCTGTAAAAAAACCTTTTGTGGGAAGGGGCAGAAACAAGTAGGTCAGCAGAGGGGCTTCTCTTCAGCCCATGACAGCAGAGTAATCTGAGTGTTGCTGTGTCTAATATTGGCTTTGCATAATGTGATTAATTGATGGATTTTCAGAGCGTGTGACTAGCACTACACTGGACTTGAGTGCATTTCCACTTTGAAGACTCTAACTAGAGACCCCCAGCTTAATTTTAGTAATCAATACTCTGACTGGAGCGAGGCTAAGCAGGCCACACACTTCTCTCAAAGCCACGTGTGCCATTCTCATCTTTACTCTCCTTCCCAGCCCCTCACCGCTGACCTCTCAGCAGCAATCAGCCTCTCTGGGCCTGTCATTATCCTTGCTGTAGTGATGAAATAACAGCTCGCTGCCTCCAGCCTGCCACCAGGATGGTTTGGTGTGCTCCCCAAGCCAGGGGAAGTGCCAGGGGATGCATCTCTGCCTGCAGGAGCATCCGCAGGTTCAGTAGTCCAGCTCTGATGTCTTTCCTCGGTGGCACTTCTGCCCAGCCCTCAGGGACACAGCTGCCAGCAGCCAGGGCTCCAGAGCCATGTGAGAGTGCAGGTCCACTCCTTCCCTCAGTACCCCACAGAAAAGTCACTCTGAATGGGTTTATTGAATGGATTTATTGTGTTTATCTATTACTTTTTTGGTGAGGTGCTGGATCCTCATCAGGAGACTCTTTGGATTCCTGTGCTGCCCTTGGGGAAAAGTGCTTTTTGTCTCTGTGCATCTGTTTACCTGTGTTATCTTCTGTGTGTGTGTGTGTCTTATTAGTGCTGACTGCAAACTTCATTAAGACTGAGGTTGTCTCCTGGAAATATTTGCATAACACTCAGCTGGAAGAGACACCCACAGCCCTGTGAGTGACTGCACAGGCTGCAAGAACAGGGCACTGCAGGGCATCACACGCTGCCCTCCCTCCTGAAGAGGGCCTTTCTGCAGGGTTCAACACCTGCAAGAACTTCACTTCCACCTGAAATGACCTCATTTCCACCTGAAATGACCTCGTTTCCACCTGGAAGGACCTCATTTCCACCTGGAAGGACCTCGTTTCCACCTGTTTCCAGACTCCATAAAGCTGGCAGCCCCTGCAAAACTCAAACTAACTTCTCTGCTCATCCACCTCTTGTTTGTTTGTTATTTTAATCTTCCTCCCAGTTCGCAGTGCGAAGAGAAAGGGCTGATTGACAGCTAAACTGTTTCAAATCAATAGAAAGAGCACTTGGAGATTAAAGCAATTTAAACAAGGTGTTTATGTGGAGCTAAAACTGCACTTGAAGGAAGCAAGGCAGGAGCAGAAGGAAGTGGGTCAGGCACAAACACAGGGAACCTGCCTGAGCAGAGGTAAGATTACAGCAATAGGCTGGGATGGCTTTTCATCACAAAGAGATCACTGCTTTCCATAAAAGAGGCCTAATCTCGAAATTACTTTAGCTTTCGGCTGATTGTTCCATCGATTCAGACATGCGGGCCCTGCCCCTCCTTCTATCCGGGTGCTCTAATCTCTGGCACATCTCTCTCGTTGCGATGCGCTGTTTGTGTAGCCGGGCTGCGAGACATCCCTGGCTGCACCTCGGAGCTGTCCCTGGTGCCCAGGTTTGCTGGGCTGCAGGGCAGAGGCAAAGCCCAGCAGTGCTGTGACTCCTGCCTCTGGCTCGTCAGGTACCTCAGGGGCAACTTTGAAACCACTACAAAGCTCCCATTACATTTTTTAATCAATGCAAAGGCCCTGTCCCCTTGCTAAATTGCTTGATCTCCTCCCCTGCCCAGGCTTTTAGGTAATTGCTGTAGATGAGCACTACTGCCTAGCAAGGATAGCTGAGCCAGGGCTATTGATCAATCCAAATGTGCTGTTGGCATGGTTTAGAGGAGCTTTACTAACTCACCCCGGGGCAGATCGGGTTTTTCATGCAAATCAAGCACGTTTCACGTTCTTAGGGCTTTTCATAGCCCTAATGAGGTGGTACCTGAACCCTGCCCTCCCTGACACCCACTGGGTGATGGCAATAATTTGGAAAATGCCAACCTTTCTCCAGTGATCAGAGGAAAAGACCAGACAGCTGGTTTATATTTAATGTGCTCGATTTCTGGGCAGCTGAAGTTGGAGGGGAGGGATCCCATGAGGGAGCAGCGCCGTGTGAAGGTGATGGGTCAGTTCTCCCTACACCCACTGAGGATGTGACCCTGTGTGGAAACAATCCTGCAGAACATACACAACCTGCTCCAACGAACTGGAACTGGAGAGAGAACAGGTGCTTGGGGAAGCTCAGTGTCAAGGACAGGAAAACCTGTCATTACAATGTTCAAATCTCCACTAAAACTGCAGGTGTAGACCAGCAAAGCCCCCTGGCCTCCATCCAAACACAAAGGATGACAGCTTTTGGGGCCACCACAGAAGATAGGAAGTCCTCAAGCCAGTTTTTACCAGGCTGCCATGGAGCAATTCCCTATTTCTGTCAGTCTCAGGGAGGTAATGTCAGGTCCCAAGTCCCAAGCAAAGATGTGAGAGCAGTGTGCAAATTTTTGTGTTTATTTTCTGTGTCCCCAGGAGCATGCAGGGGGATTCTGCCTCTCTGGCTTCACAAGAGCATCAGGTAGAAGCACCTGCTGCTTTGGTGGGGTAACTGAGCGTGTTTTGAAGGCCACCACAGCACTGCTGTACCCTCCTTCCAAGTGTTTATGATTTTCTCAGTGACAGGTGACCAGCTGACAGAATAACTCAGGTGGTGCCACAAGAGCTGTCACAGCTCTGTGCAGTTGCTGTGCCTGACAGGGCGAGGCTCATCTTCCTGGAGGATGTGCTGTTTGCACTGAGGCTGTGTGGCTTGGCTCCTGAGCTCCGTGTCAAAACTTTCAGCTGCCCTGTCCTATGCTCCAGGCAATGCTCTGGGGCACAGCCAGCAAAGCTCCTGGATATTCCAGGAGAGTGGGTGAGTGCATTTATCTTGGTATGGGACCTGACCAGGGCCAGGTTGGAGCAACCTGGTCTGGTGGAAGGTGTTCCTGCCCATGGCAGGGGCTGGAACGAGATGATTTTTAAGGTCCCTTCTAATCCAGACTGATCTGAGACTGATCTGTGGTTCTATGCCTCAGGTAACTGGACAGGTTTGCAAGAGTTCGTGTTCCTCCTGGCACAGATACAAAGAGCTTTGCTGTGTTGTCAGTGCCGTGGCTGATCTCTGAGTCAGGGATCACCATAATTACTTGCCACAGCATCTCTTGGAATATGTTTTGCTGGGAGTCCTGCCTGGTGCCTGACCCATGCCTTTGAAATGCACAGCTTGTTCTGTAGTGAGGGGACAGTGGCCTGTGTGTGCAGGGGCAGGACTTCTGGAGATGATTCATTATAAGGAGCTTTATGTAACCAGAGGCTGGAGGTCTGAGCAGGTTGCTGTGTAGAGTCCAGAGTCACCCAGGCACTGACAGGGACTCACAAGCTGTGAAACACAGCCCTAGCATGGGCTGTCACTGGTGGAAGGTGTCCAGCTGAACCAGTGCCAACTTGGGCTCCTGCCACGCAGGGTCCAGCCTGCAGCTCCTCTCTGCTGTGCAGATGGGCTGGAGCTGGGGACTCTGGGTGCACACAAGCACAGCTTTGGGCTCTCAACACCCCACCAGTCTGACACAGGGACCCTGTGAGTGCAGATCCTCCCACCCGCAGCAGCACTGGGAGCTGGCAGCAAGTGCCACCCAAATCCACCCAGGAGATGGGAGATACACTCCTGGAAAGTTGGCTCTGCCCCAAACACCCTGCTTCTCCTTTTCTGGCAGCTGTCGGCCATGCGGGTTGCACAGAGGGCAGGGGGACTTTTCATGGAAACCGCAAAAATTTGGGATTAGTTCAGCATCAGCAGATCTTCTAAAAACCACCAGCCTCCTGTGGGCTATTCCCTTTGAAATGGGCTGGAAGCCTGCTGGAAATGGGGAGGGAAAAGCATCACATTTGCAGCTTTTACCCCCTTCCCTGAGACATGCATTGGAAATCCTGGGCCTGTGCCATCCCTCCCTGCCCACCGGGAGCCAGAGCACATCCATTATGTGCCAGCTGACAGATTCAGCAGTGACAGATTAGCTGAGCTGGAGAAAGGCCATTTGGACCCTGGGATGCTGGCAGGAGAGCCCAACATCCAGGGAGCACACGGAGCAGAGAGGTGTGTGCTCCTCTGGGAGTCTCAGTGCAGCAAGAACACCCAAGGAAGCAAGAACAGACATTCAAGCCATGGGGATGGATAAAGGATGTTTTACTACAGGTCCTGAGCTGGCTGCTCCTGCCTAAGGCATTTTGGGTGGCTTGAAGGGTGATCTCCCACCTGGGAAATGCTCTCCAGCACATTTTCACTCTTGGCATCCATCCGTGCTTCCCCACGAGCACGGGCAGTGGCACGGCAAGTTTTCAGCCATGCAGAGCAGGAGGGGACACACTCTGGGAGCCCCTTCCCCACAGCCCAGATGCTGGCAAAGGCTTTCACGTGGAATGGAGAAGCCATAGGGAGATGCAGGTGTGATTGCATGGGTTGGGAGCAGTATTAGGGAGATGTGACAGCAAAGCAAGGTCAGCTCTGACACCTCTTCGTGCAGCATCAGAGGATGCTTTTGCATTGCCAGCCACTCATCTGTGCCAGTTTGCAGCAGCTGAGCACTTGGGCCGTGAGTTTTGTGTGCTCACGGCATACAAAATGTTTTACGTTTCACTGTGCTGCTTGTAAGGATGAAAAAGGATTGTATTGGAGCTAAGGATGGGTATCTTCAACAACATGCTGAATAAATAATCTGCCTTATTTATGGGACTTTAATTCTCCCCCAAATTAGAACCTGACTAAAACATGAATCTATTCCCCAGTTCCTCATACAACACAGAAAACAATGCCTGTTTAAATGCAGATTAATTCAATTTTTGAATGTAAAAGCAGGTGGAAAACGCACTGAATTCCCACGTGTGTCTAATTCTTACGACTGTGACATTCTTAGGAATGTGGCATTCTTAGGGATGTCTCCATTTAGCTGCTGGGGAGAAGGGGCAGCTCAACACTTGATGGTGCAGAGGAACCATAAGCCAAGGGAGATGGAGATACCCAGTAGAGTGTCCCAGTTGCTCACTGTGAATGCCACATCCATGACGTCTTTCCTGGATTCAATATGCCCTCTTGTCATCACCTTCCTCACCTAAACATGAGGAGATTTTGTGTAGACAGCAGGGGCACGACACTGGGAATGAAATGCCATGGCTTTCCCTGGGAAAAAGCAAACTGTGACAAGAGCTCCAGATTTCCCAGCTCATCTCTCTCATGGATCTGTGAAAATCTAGAGGGTGAAATGACTTGCACAGAGGCGTTAGGCTGCTCCTGATGCTCTTTGCCCCTATGGAAATAGAGTTCCCTCCTTGCTTTTAGGAAGCCTGGGAAGTATTGCCCTCTCTGGAACTGGCTCCCTGTGGGGACAGTGCCCTGCTGAACACCCTTTGCTCTCATTCAAACCATGAGGCCCAGGCTGTGAGATGTCAACTGCAAAAATCCTCTGTAAGGAGAGGGATTTTCAGTTGGAGGCCACCAAAACAGCACTGACTTTCTCCGTGTCTGCTGCTGGCCAGTCCCACCGGAGCTGGAGGAGTGGGGAATTCTGTGCAAGTTGCATTCCAGGGTGCAGGCAGTGAGGATCTCCTAAACCCAATAAAGCAGGAGGCCCTGGGAGCTGCAAGGAAAGCCAGTGTTGCTCAGCAAACTGAGGGAGTCGAGCTCCTGGCCGTGCCTCACTGCGCCACTGAGCAGCTGCACACACTCTGAGGGCTGCCAGCAGGCAATTCCAGGGGTAATGGCAATAACCCAGCCTGGTACAGCTCCCAGGCGTGTGAAAGGTGATGGAAGAAGATGGGGGAATTTCTTTCCTAAGGCTATTCTTCCTGTGCATTCTCAGGTCTGAGATTTCCATTCTCCCATTCACAGGTATAATGACATGCTCTTAATGGCTGTAAAATTACAGAGCTCTTTCTTAACTCCAGCTCCAGCACATCACTCTCTGACCTCCTGCAGCAGTGAATTACATGAACTGACTACACAGTACATCAGCTCTGGTGGTGGTTTTTATTTTTTTTTTTTGACCTGTATTAAATTTGCCTAACCATTAATCTAATCGAATAAGATCTCAGTTTCCATATTATGATTCCAAGGCAAGAAGAGCAATAAATTCCTTTTCACTAAGACTCTCATAATTCTGCAGTACTCCTGCCATTAACATTCCTCCCCAGGCTAAATACCTTCTGAGAATTCCTGCCACATGGGGTGGCCATAGATAAACCCCATTTAGGTCTTCTGTTACTTTTCTCTCACTTCAATTTTTCAATCTCAATTAAACATTGACATTTTCCCCAGTGTGAAATGACCCAGAACACCCTGTGCTAGAGTCTAAGTATATCCAGGCTAGATGTGGCCAAATATTTTCTTCAACATCTGGGAGCCATGGGCACAGGCTCTTTGCCCCATGCAGAAATTCAAATCCAGTTTCCCAAAGATCAAATTTCTTTCTGTTCCCTGAAGTAGCAGAGCTGTCCTGTGACTGTCCCCTTATATCCTCATACCTGGAGAAATACTTGAAAGCCCCTTTGCCATCATAATTTTGATGATCTAATGTGATCCCATCAGTAAATTCTTATTTTGAGTGGAATGTGTTGCTGGACTAACTTTAGAAGAGCCCAGTACTACCCTGGATGTTTCCCCACTTTGGAGTAGCAAACCCAAAACTGCCGAAGTGTTTCAAAAAGCAGAAAGAGACCCCATCCTCTTGGTGAATAACACATTGGAAAGATTATTCCTGACATAACATTAACCAATAATATAATATTTCCTTTTGCTCATCCTCCTGCTCCTTGGATGCTCTGATCCCTGCTGATCTCAGACCTCTCCTATCCTGTCTGTTGATCTTTTACCCTCTGACCACTGTGCCTCAGTCAGCAAACCCCTCCTTCAGCACCATCAGGTCTCCTAAAAGCGTTTTTGAGCTGGGCAATCCACTCCTGTCTCTACAATAACACTGCCCTGTGATTGCAGGGGACCTCAGAGCAATCTGAGCAGGCAGGAGAGTGTCATTAGCCACGTTTCACAGCTGGCAGGCACAGGGAAGGAAATGATTTATTGGAAGTCGTACCCGAGGCGGAGATGGAGGCAGGGAAGGAGCCCAGGAGCCCCGACTTGCAGGGCCATTATGGAGTGTGAGTGGGAACCCACGGAGTGCTTAAAAGTCTCTCCAGGTACAGAGAACACCAGAGCTGCTCTGGCAGAGCTGGCTGCTGGCCAGCTGAAGAAAGAGAGCACATGTGGGGCTCAGCTGAAAGAAATGAAATCCTCCCCTGGGAGTTCCAGACTTAATTGGCTGCTGTATGACCAAGTCAGCTAACAAAAATCTTGGGCTACATCCCTTTGCTGCAGCTGAGCAGGTTGTAAAGTCCAAACCAAGTCTTAAAAACACTGTTTGAGCCTCCAGAGACCCTATTTCTGTTTTGTGCTTAGCAAAATGTGTCCCTTCTTCCATAAGATTAGGGTTTTTTTCCTTTATTATCTTTTATTTTTTTTTTAATGGACTCACCTCAGTGACATTCACAAGGGAAACAACCAAGAAGAGATTTGCAGGGGCCGTGAGACTTCTGTGTGGATAATGCAAATGTTTTCCTAGCACTCCCCCTGCACACACCTTCCAAACCAGCTCCAGGTCACCAAGAGACACCTGTACACCAGGAAGGCTTTTAAAAACTCCAGCAAGAAACCTGTGACCCTACCAGAACATGACACATGCCCGTGGTTTTCTTTTCTCTGCCCGTATCTCCCATTTGCTTTTCAGTTCTGGCATCACTTTGCTTATAAATTTCCTTTTTCTCTTTAAATCTCTTTTTTTCTCCCTCTCCCCTCCTCTCCTGGGCTGAGCCACAGCACCACTCTGCTGTTTGGCAAGGGCAGCTGTACAAATGGAATATGGGGAGTCATGGAATTTCAGTTATTTTTTTGGTGGCATCATTACAGCCCTTGGAGATCTGGGTTGAATCCTGGGGTCCATCACTGAGCAGAGCATTTATTCCAGTCCAGGGGAGGCTGTGGGGACCAGAGTGAACATCCTACACAGGTGACAGTAACCAGGATAAAATCCAGGAAAACAGCAGGCAGGATGCACAGATCTCCTTGGAGCTGGCTGCTCTGACAAATATGTGCCAGCCCTTGCTTCGAGCAGAGCCCTGTGGCCTTATAATTGCACGAGGTGGTGGCAAAAGGGACAAGGAGGGGAGGGCCTTGTGATATGGTAGAGAGGCAGGAGAGAGGCAGGAGAATGCCCCTGCAGCAGGGAGCTGCGTGGCACAGGGAGGATCCACAGCAGTAAGGAAAGCAGATATCCAACATGCAACAGCCTCGGGGTCAGCCTGCACCCCCAGCACAGTGATCACTGCTGTCACCAGCCTGGGACACAACCCTGTGCCACCCTCCCTCCCCGAGTGTCCCAGCTCCAGGTGAGCTGAACCCTGCTGCTGGAGACACCTCTGCTGCTGGAAAGCAGCTCCCACTCTAAAAATGCCCCTGAATGCATTTTTGGTCCCCCTGACTGGCAATGAGGACATGCCCCTGTTCTTATTTCCCTTTCCCATTTGCACGGCTGCAAGGAGTGCATGAAGCCTCTTCCCAAGTGCAGTGTCTTGGTTTAGGGCAAATTTGGGAGAAAATCTCTAAAAAGGGGGGTTTTCTAGAAAGCAAATTCAAGCGGTCCCTCCCCGAGCTGGTTCGGGAAAAGATTTCCTTGGAGAAAAGTGGAGGAAAAACCTGTTTATTTAACAGGCAAAGCATTCACCAGCACAAAAAAAAAAAAAAAGAAGAACTATANAAAAAAAAAAAAAAAGGCAGTGTTAAAAAATCAAACCTCTCACTGTTCTGAAGAGATGACAAACTCAGCAAGTCCCCTCCGTGGGCTGTAGCTCCCTCAGTCTCTCGTCAGGAAATGCCGCGGCCCAGCCCAGCCTGGTGGGCCACAGGTGGGAGCTGCCGCTGCTCTTCAGTCCAGAGCAGGTTTAAACAGCTCCAAGAAAAGAAAAAAACACAGTCCAGGGAACTTCTGTGCCTCAGCTAGCTACAAACTAACTAAAAGCAAAGGAGAGCTCTGTCCCGCTGTCTGTCCGTGCTGCAGACAGCACAGGCCAGGAGCAGGAATGTGGAGGAGTGAGTGCAGCGTCTGAAAACAAACTCCGAGCTTCTTCTTCCCCTCCCTTTCGCTCTTAGAATTAGCCTTAAAGGTGCTAAACGTATTTCTGGGCTGAACAGATGAACAGGGATATAAGCATCATAAAGTCACCCCAGGACATGCAGAAATACACCCTGCAGACTTTGGTGGTGGAAAGGGCAGAGCTGGGTCCTGCTTCCCACAGTTTGTTTCAGGTTTGTTTGTCACAAAATGCCTTGAGTGTTTTAGACTTTCACTGTTGTCAAAGGTGGCAGACAGGGCAGTGCTGTTATTCTGCCGAGGGAGAGAAATAAAAATAAAAATATAAAAATAATAACAAAAAAAATAACAACCATGTGCCATCAGTGTGACTCAGAGTCACGGGAGACAGTACAACATAAAGGAAGACCTGGGACCTCATCTGCTGCCACCCTGTATGAATCCAGAGGGTTTTGTAACATCTTAAATATCAAATACACCCTCAGGTAATCTGATGAGGTCTGATACTTGCGAGCACTCAGATATCAAGAGACCAAGTCCTTTCTCTGCACAGGTTTGGGCTGTATTTTAGAAATGGCTAAACCGTTGGTGTTACTTTTTTTTTCCCCCAAGGTCCCTAATCGAAATGCTTTAGCACCTCCAGAAATGACACTCAGAGAATCTGCTTCATCAGGCAGCACAGATACCCTCAGCAGTGAGTTATTTGTTCTTCTTTTGCAGGCAGGGGAGAGAAACTGATACCTCTGGGGTGCAATCTATCCTGTGCTGGTGTCCAGAGCAGGTGAAATGAATCATGCCCTTGAGATGCCTCATGCATCCATGGCCTGGAAAAGGCAGCCTGGTGCCTTGGAGCCAGACAAAAAGCACTGTGGACATCCAGAGTGAAGAAAGGAGACTTTCCGGGCTCTTCATGAGAGATACCCCAAAAGAAAGCAACCAGGAAGGATTATTTGGGAACGTTTACACACCTTTGTGTGGATAGTTTGTGCCATTCCCCTCTCCTTTAGCACTCGTCGTGCTGGCACAGAGCACCAGCTCTCCTTTTTGGGGGAGCCTCAAAGGGTGCCACGTTTGGGCTCCAGGTCTCCTCCACCCCACCCTCACAGGGACCTTGACGAGGACACTTGGCTGCTCTTGCAGTGGCCTCATGATGGAGCCAGAGCCTCGGGGAGCTGGGGATCCCACCTGCCGGGGATGGGGCAGGAGCATCCATGCAGCTCTCTGTAATTCCTCTAACGGCTTTCTTTGCCTTGATAGATATTGAAGGAAGCTTGTTGCCGGGGCAATTTCCATGGAGAGATAATAAGAGATCATTTTCAAGTGAGCAAAACTTTAATGGCACATTCTGGTAATGAGGCAGCAAGGAGAGTAATGACCGGAGACCTCGGAGTGCGAGCACATTGTGAGAGGGGGGAGAACTCTCAGTTCACTGCTCAAGGCAGACTTTGGAGGCCTGATCTGTGTCCCCTTCAGTTCAGCCTGGTGTGCTGCTGACTGCAGTGGGAGGAAGATTAAGATGCAAGCATTAATAATGGGGCTGGATGGCTCCATGGAGATGCCCCAGTGAATTCGCTGGGGAAGTAGGAAGACTCTGTAGAGCTCAGGCACCAAATGATCTAATATTTTACTTCAGCAGAGGACAAATTGAATAAAAAAAGTCAAAGGAGAGCTGGGTACTGCTGAGCACAATCATGTGCTTTCACTCTGAAAACAATAGGAAATATTTTAGCTTGTGTGTGTTAAGACACTGTGTTCCTGGAGAGGGGAGGGAAAGGGTTGTAACAGAGGGTGAAGGTCCAGTCTGGTTTAGGCTCTGTGTTCTGATAGACATCTGCAGAAATCCTTAGGAAGCAGGTCTGAAATTCAGAGATGGTGATAGAAGCAGAAGGTGTGAAGGCAGAGATCAAGGGTGCATGGATAGGGAAGGACAATGATAAAGGAAGACAAAAAAACCCCAAAACCACTTATTCCATTAGGTTTTAGATCCAAGGAGGATCTATACCTATTCCTTTGGCGAATTCTGTGAGTGCAAATATGGAACTCAGCAGCCAGTGTAAACATTAAAGCCACTTCTGAATTAGGAGAGCAAAATGTCCCCATGTTAGATAACTGCAAAGTCACAGATTACAAAAGACCATGGAGAACCTGTGTGGGCCCAAGGACACCTGAGGTCCAGGACTGTGCATTCTAGTCAGTTCTGAACGTCTAAACTGAGGAAAACTTGTCCAGGAGTTAAAGCACAGAAGAGGCTGTGGATTTCCTGTCTCCTCCTGGAGGTATGAAGCACTTTCATGCCTCTCCATTCCTTGAATTCATCTCTGCAGCTAGGTTTGGCAGTGATTTTAAGGAAGGCTCTCAGTCAGCTGCTTCTTAAGGGCAGCCAAAGCCAGTTGCTGTTTACCTCCTCTCAAAAGAAGGAAGGTGAAGGGTCTGCTTTGCTCCAGCCTCGTTAAGAGTTGTTTCATTAATCACAGCTTTCCCTTCAAAACCAGAGACAATCTGTCCAATTAACATTAAAGCTCTGGCAGTCGCTTGTGATGCTTGTGAAGGTGGGGAACTTTGCAAGCAGCACTTTGACAACAATCACTGTAAGTTTCACTTTTTTTAAAGCTGCTCGCAAACAAACCAGCCCAGTCTCACCTCGTTAATCCCCTCTGCTCCCTGCTCGCACAGAGCCAGCCTCCTTCCCATTCGCTTTTACAGCGAATCCCAGCAGAGCTGGGGTCCCACAGTGCTTCTCCAGGCCTCTGGGATTACATTCCCTTGTGTTAAACCTGACACTGGACTGCACCTCAGCTGAAGGCAAAAAGAATCATCACATTAAAGTTCAGGTCCAGCAGAAAAGGTCATTAACAATGTCTTGTCTCCAAAAGCCACGTGATCAGAGAACAGTAGAAGTAGCAACGTGCAGAGAAAAGTTACCCAGTTAACTCCAAGCCTCTTAGTGTAACCTTGACTGGGGATTTCAAAGTGAATTTCGAAGGGAAGAACAATTAAACACGCAGAGATAAAGGGGAAATGAGATAAGATGCAACATGGGTTTACGAAATGTAGATTGTGTCAGAGAACATGATAGCTTTGTTTTGATAAGACACCTGATTTTCTAGACAAAGGAAACGCTGCAGATCTCCTTTATCTAGGCTTCAGTCAGGTATCCGATAGGTGCCATGTGGGAAATTATTAGTGAAGCTGAAGGAAAGGAGGATTAGTAAACTGAAAGGTGAGGTGCAACTCTCTGGAGGGAATTTGCCAAAAGACTTTCTCACAGAAGAATTTGGGAACTGATCTTTTCTTCTTGTGGACGATCTTGGCAATGAAAGCAAGATCCTGAGGCTAAAATCGCCCAGGACGAGGAACTGGAAGTTTTGACAACGCAGAGAAGAATGAGAGTACAAGTCTGAAAGAACTAAGTGACCCTGAGAATCAGAATAATTGAAATGAGAGGGCAAACAGAAAGATTGAGATGACAGGTCAGGAATGTGAGGACTTGTGATAGTCTGAGATATAATATAGGAGATATAATACAGGAGATGGTGAGCAGCAAATGGGCGAGGACTGTGTGGTCTGAGTGACTGCAGCCTGACTGAGATGTCAGGCATAGAAAGGCAAATGCTATCCTTGGATGTATCAGGAGGGATATTTCAGTAAATACAGATAAAAAGTGGAGTCACTGACCATGTCTGGCTCTTAAGGTCAGAGTGGATAAGCTTAACTTTCCTTGAATGCAGAGGAGGGCTGGAAGATGGAAACCAGAACATTTGCAGGAGGTCAGAAGAGTCAGGAACAGCATGTTTAATTTGGTAAAAGACAGGTTGGCATGGGAGAAGTTCCAGAGAGGTAGAATGGCTCCATAAGCTGTTGGGATACAGCTCCTGAAGCAGTGTGGCATGAACACAGGGGAAGAGAACAGGGGAACAGTCAGGGGAAGAGTCAGGGGAAGAGGTTCCCTGCCTGCTGGTGGAAGATGCAGAGATAGGAGAGAAGGTTTTGAGGTCTGAGCTTTTCCTTTCACACCTGCAATGACAAGGACCGCCCCTGCTAGCCAGAATGTCCTTGGCATTCCCTTTATCCCAGGCAGGACTCTTTCCCCTCGAGTTTTTCCCAGTACTCTTCTCTTTCCTGATGCTCCGAGAATCCCTCCAGGCTCCTGACAGAGACTCAGAACATCTGCGTGGGAAACTGAAGTGATGATTGCAGCACACATAAGAAAATCTCAAGTCTAATGTAGCCAGAACAGGTGAGAAAACCAGGAAAAACAGGTCAGGAGAGGAGTTAGCCGGGTGTGAGAACACAGACTGTCTGTCCAGGCTCCTGGTGATCTGTCTGCTGTCCTGTGCTATCCCCCTTTTACTGCTCCCTGTTAGCATTTCCTGCCACATTCTTCCTACTTTACATCAACACAGGACAACCCCCTCTGTATTTTGCTGTCTAAAGCTGCCTAAAGCTGTAAACTGGCATTTGGAACCCAGCGTGCTGATAACATTTGAGCAGTGCATGTTTTCCCCTCCTGCCTGTTGCTTCTGTATTAGAGTCATTTTAACTCGAACAAGCTCTTTTCTTTGGCTTTCTATTTGCCTTATTTTCAGGCCTTTTGTGAAACTGGGACAAGTGCTTCCTGATGAACTGGCTATGGATTTGCAGAGCTGCTGGGAAGGCTATTTACCGGGTGGGTATGAACTGGGCTTAAATCTAAAGGAACTGCTAATGCCTTGTCTGGCACAGGGCTACCACACGTGTCACAGCTTTGATTATTGCTTCCTGCCATGCTGGGAGGTCAATGTGAGATGAAAGAAGATTGGGAAATAGTCAGATTTGAGCAATCAAGGTGGTACATCCCCGGATGGGGCTGGGAGGGAGAGAGGGGAAGGCTTTGGTGAGCCTGCAGGTTTTCTTTCTCAGCTTTGGGCCAGCAGCACATATGCTGTAATTTCATGTAGATGCTGGTGTCCTGGGGAGAAAGCTGTTTAAGGGAAATTCTTGCAAAGTTTTTCCCCCTGCTGGGATGATTACATTAGCAGGTGCCAGGCACAGGGGAGCCTGGGCCCTGAGGGAGGAAGAGGCAGGAGCTGAGGTTTAGAGACCCTCAGTGAGTGACTTGTCACCTATTAAATAATGCAGCTCAAGAACTGCATCATGCCTTGGACATGGGTCTGTCTGTCTGTCTGCCCTCCTTTTTAATATGATGCCCTGCAGCCCTTTTGGTGTACCTGCTCCCCTGTGTGTTGGGAGCTCTGCTAAATCCTAATTGTCATTGTTCTGCTCTCTGTCTGCAGCTCCCAGCTGCTGTAATCCAAATTCTTTTCATGCACAGCATGGTGGAGAGGCTGGGGGCAGGACTGGGATTGGGGTCTCAGCTTCAGAGGGGCTGGGGACAGGCAGTGAGGGCAGCAGGGGGCACCTTCACTCCCACACTGTGTCCTCATGCTGGGCCAGTTGTCTCAGCTGGTGGCAATTCTGTGTCCACAGAGTGGCGTGCACACTCTCCTGGATCCACCCTTGCCATACCTCCTAAAACCCACCATAATGTGTATTTTTCAGAGCAGGAAACTCAGGCACAGGCAGTGAAAGTGGTCCAGAGGCAGTGTTTGCAAACATAAAAAGTACCCTGGAGTTTTTAGCAGTTGGTGCTTGAATTAACATTAAATGAATCCAATTCCCATGTGACAGGAGCAGCCTTCCCCCAGTCCATCAGAGGTGTCCTAGCCCAGCCACAGGTATGTGCCTGGTGGCTTCTGTGTCACCTGCTCCTGCCCCTGACCTTGTCCTTGGCCCAGCTCTCCCTAGAGCAGCTCTGGGTGGGGAACACAGCCCTGCTCCTGCCCAAATGTCCTTTCAGATGCTCATGTAGAGTGCTAGGCTTTCTCCCCCTGCCTGTGTGGAGCTGCCAGAGCAGGAAGCCCTCCTCCCTTTCCTGTGGGATCTCTGTGTTGGCAGATGGGTGGTGAAACTCTGAGTGTCAGTACTTGTCCCCTCCAGCAAAGGGCAATGCCCAGCACTTGAGGGCCATGGCACCACAACCTTTTCAAAGCTTGGACAGATGGCAGTGGCTCTGCAGAGAAAGGCCAGGGCAGGAGGGCAGCTGGCAGCCTTTCCAGGAGTCTGTTCCTGTGGCAGGATGTACAAGGCTCCAGACACAGACGTGTTCATGGACAGCTCTTCAGCGGCTCGGAGCTGCTTTACAGCCAGCGCCTTCAGTGGGGCTGTGCTGTTTGAAGCAGTGCTCAGCCCTCCAGCTTCTCTGGTTCTGCCTGAACATGAGTCAGCAGTGCCCTGGCAGCCCAAAGGGCCACCCCTGTCCTGCGGGGGGCACCAGGTCCAGCATCACCAGCTGGTCCAAGGAGGGGATTGTCCCACTCTGGGCTGGAGCAGCCTCACCTCGACTGCTGGGGGCAGTTTTGGGCACCACAGGATTACTAAAGATCTCAAGCTGTGAGAGAGTGTCCAAAGGAGGGACCTGGGGAAGGGGAAGGATCTAGAGGGACCATGAGAGGACTGGCTGAGGGCACTGGGATTGTGCAGCCTGGAGAAGAGAAAACTGGGGGGAGACTCCTTGGGGTCTGCAGCTCCTCCTGAGGGGCAGCTCCCATCTCTGCTCTGGGACAGGGACAGGAGCCAGGGAACGGCTGGAGCTGGGCCAGGGCAGCTCAGGCTGGAGCTCAGGGAAAGGTTCTTCCCCCAGAGGGTGCTGGCACTGCCCAGGCTCCCCAGGGAATGGGCACGGCCCCGAGGCTGCCAGAGCTCCAGGAGCGTTTGGACAGCGCTGCCAGGGATGGACAGGGTGGGGTTGGTGGGGGTCTGGCCAGGGACAGGAGTGGCACTGGATGATCCTGGTGGGTCCCTTCCACCTCCTCCACACACTGTGAGACCACTTAACTCATTTTATAATCACACTCCAAAGGTGTGACTTTCCTCTCCCTGGTGCTGAGAGAGTCCTACCCCCACACAGGAGATGTAAGAGATGGATCCATTTCTGACCTCTCCATCTGAGCCATCCAATCTCATTGTCCATCCTGACCTGGACCCAAGGCTGTAGAGCAGAGGGGACAGGTTTACTGCCTGCTGCTAGGTGTCCTGCCTGAGCCCACTGCTGGGGAGCATGAAGAGAGGTCAGAACTGAACTTGCAGGTGATGCCCCTCTCAAAAAGATGCCCTTCTAAGATATTTCCTTGATATGAAAGCAAAATCTGAATTATATTTGCTTTTCAAAGCCCATCTACATCTCACTCTGTGTCAGGATAAGAATTATCTTTCCCCCTGTATCAGTATTACAAAAATAGGCTGCAGGTGTATGGCTCAGAAAAAAATCCAAAATTATCTAGCCCAGGGTCCTAGCAGCTGTATTTCCCATGTGATTTTTGAATGCCTTGATTTCAGGGCGAGACATGAAGGTCTTTGCTGTGTGTGAACTCAGTGAGATGCTGGTCTCCACCCCATGGATTTAGAAAAGCTCAGATGCACAACAGAATTGGGACCCAGATCCAGAGCTATTCCAGAGCAAAGAAAATACACAAAGCTCTCTAGAGAACCCACTTGGGTAAAATCACCTTCCTGGCCAAATGAGATGAAGCATGGAGTATGTTTAACTTGTGTGTTACATTCTTGTTAATAACAATATCTAATTAAAGCATCTTGTGATATCTTAATGGGCAGAAAAGCAAAAAAATCAAGGAGGCTTTGTTGAATTTTTCTTTCAACTCCAGCTCTCCAAGTTTGAATGAATCCATCACTGGAGACAGTGCCTTGTTTGCCTGATTGTCTCTTCAGCACAGCCATGTAAGTTGCAGCTTTATTGTCTAGAAACTATCCTTAAATTAAACTTGTCATTCTTACGAAGATGATTGCTTGAAGGGGAGATTAACCTTTACGATGTGATGATGGAAGTTGTTGTTCATTTCAAGAGCCCCTGAAGATTGCTGGGAGCTGGAAGTGATGGAAACTGGACTGGGATTTGGCACTACAGATGAGAGGTGGGAATGCAGTTTGTCTTTTTTGGGGCTCCTCACGCTGATTTCATTGCAGGATTATTATTTAGGTAATAATGATAAATAAATAAATATATTTAGAAGAGCCTGAGTCTCATTTATATTATTTGTATGTGTGTCCAGCAACTCATACAATAAGATCCCTATCTCTGTCTGGGAACTTTATGTGGTCCTAAATAAGAGCAAGGTGATTTATCAATAGCAGAGTGGTGAGTTTACTTTGTTACATGCTGAGCATTCCTTCTCTTCCTTCTGCTGGCTTGGAGAAGAGACAACCACGTTGTCCACAGCCTCTTGCAGATAAAAAGCCCTTGGGATTATTCTTCCTATTATTTTTTAATAAGGATGACATCAAGGCTGTGCCTCTCAATACTACAAGCCCTGGACCCTCAGATTGTGGCACCACTAAAGCCCAAAGGATCACCTGGGTTATGCAGCTGGAGCTGTGCCCTCAGGGAGGGAAGCAGAGCTCCAGGACAGTTCAACCACAGCAAACCCAAACCCTCACAAAGGTTCCACAAGCCCAGCAAGGACAGGAGTGTAGCCCTGACTAAACAGCTCTGTGTGAAATGACACAAAGTTGTTTTCAAGCTCTTCTGTGTGTGATTGATCTCCTGTAACAGGACATGTGCAATTAGCCAGCAGCTCTGCTATTAATATCTATCCCCGAGCATGTCGATGAAATGAATTGGTGTCTCTGTGGATTATTGCCTTTCTCCATCTGACACTTCTCTAGATGAGTGATACAGAACAAAAAGGGAATTTTAAGAGTATATAATTGAGTGTGTATTAGGGTTTATGAAGAGATTCCTACAATAACTGTCATGTTCTACCTGATGGAGTAGCTGTTATGTGAACATGCCAAAGAACCACTTTCCTTGCTGTGATCTTTGTTCTCACTTGCTTTGCCTGCATTATCTGAAAATCTCCTTTAGCTGATGCCACTGAATGCAGCCTGAGTAATGACTTAAGTGTAAAATAAGGACAGGAATAAAGAATGAGGTGAAACACTTCCTGTCAGAGGCCTCAAACTGGGCACCAAAGAGAAAGGAGGCCCACGGTTTCAGAGGCAGGTAGCGTGTGCTGCTTCCACTAGTGACAGATCCTCTGGAAATCAGGACACCTTGATTTATATCCTGGTGGAAGCTGAAGATCCAGGCACCACTGCACTGCCAAACCTCTGCTCCAATGGGGACAGCTGCACCAGCAGAGGAAGCAGTGGGAAGAGGATGGAGGCATGGAGGGGTGAAGTGACCTGCTTTGTGTGTCACAGAAGGCGAGTGGCACAACCAGGAGAGCAGCTCTGGGTGTCCCAGATTCTCAGCTGGAGAGTCCTGGCAGGGTTGTGCTGTTGCCAATGTGAGGAAAAGTGCTCCTCAGAAATGAAAACTTACCTATGGTCTTAAGCATGGTTTTGTGGAGGATCCAGGAAGGTGGAAACTGAACCTTTATGTGGCAGTTAGTGTCCTTTGCTGAGGGTGTGCTGGAGCCCTGTGACCCCAGTACAGAGCTGCCATCCTGCTGTGATACCCAGTGGCAGCGAGAGCTGTGGGGTCTCTGGGACCACCCCACGCCAGGGGGAGAAGGAGGAGATTTGCTTTCCCACTCTTTGAGGCCTTGCTGTGTGTCACTGACCTCAACAGAGATATCTGCTGCTCTCACCTACATAATATCCAACAAAAGATCTTGCCTCTGAGGAGTGGGAATCCTATTGGGGTTTGGTGGTGTTGGGGTGCTATCATTACATTTACATCCAACAACACAGAGAAAGCTCCCTTTGCATCCCGGCTTTCCAATCCCAGCCCAGACCTTTTTCCATTGTTGCTCTGGATTTTTCCATCTTATTTTCTTTCTCTGGCCTTATTTCTTTTTCCCCCTCCATTTTTCAGTTTGGTTTGTCACACACTCATGGAATCACACACTCAATCCTGTCAGAGCCTCGGGCCTGCCAGCAGATCTCGAGTGCAGTGGGGCTGAGGGATGCCCTGTCACCTCCTGCCCCTCCACATCCCCCCTGCCCTATTCCCCACTGATCTATTGCAAAGGACAGGTAACCTCAGACAGAAAGATGGATGCCACAATTACATTCCCCTTTTCAGCAGCTCTTTCCCCTTGCCTCTTCCTGATGGAAATCATGGGCAAGAAAAATCTATTATTACTCTCCAAATCATATCAAATATTTATCAGGGTAATTCTCTAGTTATCACCAGCAATTGCAAGCCTCAGTCACGTACTAAATCTTGTTAGTGTCATCCCTGGGAACGTGGCTCGTCTGTCTCCTCAGCCCTGTGCTGCACAAACCAGGCTGCCCCAGGGGAACTGGCTCGTGGAGAAGCTGTGGGGAAGGAGGAGGTGGAGGCCATGAAATATGGGCACAAGCTTCCCACATCCTCCAGAGCTTCCCATATCCCCAAAAGAGATTCCCATATCTCCAAATCCTTCCAGAGCATGAGGTGAGCTCTGCTCAGGACAGGGCCAAGGGTGAGGCAGGGTGGGTGTGGGAAGGGGAGGGCACACGGAGTGATCTGATGGTGATGTTCAGATGAGCTCATTCCTAATCAGAAACTGAAACAGCCACAAAAAGAGAGGTGTGTTCTTGCCAGGAGTCACCCGGGGCAGTGTGGGAAGTCAGTGGCAGTGACCAGAACACAGCTCAAGGTCTCTGTCTCTGGTGACAAGAGACCAGAACACAGCTCAAGGTCTCTGGCTCTGATTGCTCCTTTTGGAGCTCTGTGGCTGGTTGGAAGCAGCACTGGCCTGGGGGTCCTGTAAGTCAGGGCAACCTTGGCAGCTCCAGAGAGCCTCCCCTTCCACCCACCCTGTGCAGGGCTAGCAAATGCAGCCACTCGGGCTGGGCTTTTGTTGTCGTGGTTTTTGGCACCAATGTGTTTCCAGATTGTACCTATTTTTAAACTCTTTGTTGGGTCAGATCTGGACAGCTTGGAGACTTCAGCTCTTCCCTTTCTCTACCCCTGTGCACACAACTTCTTGCTGCAAAGGGAAGAAATGAGCAGCAAATTCCCTCTGCCAGAACCAATCAATCTGGCACCTGTCATCAGCATCACAGCAGCTATAAAATATTTAATTTCTTAATGATGAATTGGCAGATTGTTTAAAAAAGACAACAAGGAAACAAAGAAAAGGAAACAGACACTCGCAATCTGCAGTCACACTCTTTGCCAGGCTGAGCCTTTGGAGCTGATAGCAGGAATGTGTTTTTCCATCCCAGCTACCTGACAGTACTGTCTATTCATAAAACCCTGCTGGCTGTCGTGGGGATTTTCCTGCTCAGTCACTGGACCCTTGATTTACCATCCTAGTGTCCCACCACTGATTCCTGATCAAATTCAGCCTTCAGAGGTTTTTTGTTTGTTTTTTTTTTTTTTTCAGGAGACAGGCAAACAGCTTCTCAATGGCACAGATTTTACCTCCTGCAATGCTGTACACTGGAATAAGTGAGGAAAAAGAATGATCAGGCTAGGTCAGAGCACAGGTACATCCAGCCAGGTATTCGAGTTCCAGCAGTGATCCACAGTTCATGTTTTGGGAAATGTCTAGGAATAATTCAGTCATAAAGTGCTATTTCTCTTACAGCCTCCAGCAATCTGCAGCTCGGGGAGATCCTTGTGGTTTCTAGCTCCAACTAGAATTTTCTTCCGTGAGCTTGCCTAGTCATCTTTTAAAGTTATACAAACTTTGGGCATCCACAAAAATCTTCACTCAAATAGTCCCATAGTTCCCCTGTGTGAAGCTGAATATCTTATTTTGTTTTCAGCATATCTCCTACTAATTTAACTCGATGTTCCCAGTTCCTGCATTAAAGAGACAGTGAAAAATCATTCTCTCTTCACCTCCCATCCCTTGAACATGTTTGGCTCACAAAACAGGGAGAGGCAGAGAGAGGCCTGGGTTAATGGAGACCAGGACTGGGAATTTGCAGTAGACCATCTGATTCCAGAGGATGTCAGCTTGTGTGTGCCTGTGGATTCCTTCTGCCTCTGGTTCCTGCAGCTGTGAGCTTGGAGGGGAGCCAGTCCTCACCTGTATCAGGGTTTTTTTGCAAGTGCTTAAGGTAATTCTGGTGAGAGTCCCCTCAAGGAATCCTAATAAATACAAGCAAGAAAACTGCCTGACCAAACTGAATCCTGTATTGCAAATATTGTGATATTCAGTGGGTTTTATTTTGTTTTATTAACTTCTAAGTCCTGTTACTGGAACCTTTTAGTTACAACAGAGCCGCAAGTTCTCACTAAAGCAAACACATTTCATCCATCACAGAGAAATAAACCTGGAAACCACCTTTAAGGGCTTGTGAAAGCCTCCTGAACCTGGGGGAAATGAAGAGGAAGGGAACACGTGTCGCTTACCAGCATTTATTATTTTTAAGCCAGTCTCATGACGAGGAGCGCTGACGCTCCTCGCTGGCGTGACCAAACCTACACTGTTCCTCCGGGCTGGGGAGTTTGGCAGCCGTGGGTGGCTGGCTGGCAGCTCTCAGGCACAGCCTTCCTGCTCCCTCCTCTGCCTCTCCCGGGGGATGCAGGGCTGCAGCAGAGCTGCTGCTGGGGTGGCAGCGTGCAGGGGACGCCAGGGTCACGCAGCATCTCCGCTCAATCCACCAGGAGATAGCTGGCAGAGCCCTCGAGCTCTGACTGCTCTGGTGGTTTGGTTTAGCTCTGTTGTGTAAATATGCAAACCAAAAAGCTGCTGCTTGTACAGGCAGGGCTTGGCCTGCTTTCCAGAGGGGTTAATGGGATTTAGGAGCACTCCCCAGCACAGGGAGCTGGCATGGTGGCAAAGTGATCCCTCTCTGCTGGTGTGCAGGTTTCCCCCAACCCCTGTGCAAATTCTCAGCCACAGCAGGATGTTTCCATTTAGCACAGGGATAAGATGAAATCAAAGGTCAGCACTTTGGTGTCAGGCAGCTCTTTCCCCTGCTCACTCTGATTCTCTGTCTTTTGCAGCTGGTGTTTAAAGAGAAGTTTGCTCCACTGATCCTGCCTAATGTGTCTTTGGAAGTTCTGCACGGAAAACATCCTGCTTATCTCTAATCAAAGCTGGGTTTTCTCTGCCTCTGGGCCAAAATACTGCAACAGGCTTGGCCCTAGTGGGAGTAGTGGATGCTGAGCAGTGGACCTGCCTGCTGCCTTACCAGGCATGGGAAGAACCTGAAAATCCACCTCATCCCTCCTATGCCACCAGCCGCAGGTTTTTGGGGTACAAAAGGGGAGATTTGACAGCAGCAATCCAGCAGCTCTAAGCTGAAGCATAGGGAGTGTGGAGAGGCATCACTTTCCCATCTATTAAAATAGATCCCACTGCCAGCAAAAAACCTGGGAAGTGTGACTCAAAGTGGGGGAAGGAAAAGGGACAGGGCTGATCAGCAGCTAGACACCCACATCAGGACAGCATCTCAGCAGAACCAGTTGCATCCCACCCTGTCAGCGTGGTTGAACACGTGCTGGAGCAGAGAAGGGACTGAGGGAAGAGTTGCCTGTGGGAAGTTTTTGGCTCACAGTGAAGGCACATGGGGGGGTGTTCGTGAGATGGGCAGTGCCAGAGTCCTCTTCACCACAGGCCTTTCCCAGAAAGCTTTAACAAAGAGCATGAGCTTAAAGAGATTCTCTCTTGCTACCCAAAATCAGCCCTGGACACTGCTCTGAGGGCGTCCCTCTGCCCTTGACTCCTTGCCAGCCATGCCTGGCTGGAAACCTTCCTCCAGATGGAGCAGGCTAGGAAAGGTGTGGAAATGCAAAGAGGAAGGAAATGTGAATGTATGAGCACCCCTAATTGTATGTTTTTGCTGTCATTTAGACTACTATAAAAGGAATAAAATATTGAGTAAAAAATGAGTAAAATATTGTGATTCCTCTCTAATAACTTTTTCATCCACTTGTGCTGGAATACATTGAGTCGAAATTCTTGTCAGAATGTGATTGGGGCAGATCCTTTAGTTTATTATTTGATTGCAAAGAACTGACTTTCTCCCAAATATCTTTTTTCTTTTTTCATTAAAAAGTGATAACAGAAGGTGGTGAGCCATGGCCACGTGTTGCAGTGAAGGCAGAGCTGTGGTGTAAGAGGGAAATGAGAATATTTTGGGTGATAAGGTGGGGGCATCACCAAAATGAATTATAACACTTCCAGCCTAAATAGTTTGGCTCCTTGTTAGTAGGATTTAAAAGGTCAGATTTTCTGAGAAAGCCTTTGACAGAGGAAGGGTTTTGGCTGAGTTTCCTCAGGGGAACGTTGTCCTTCACCTTGGGTGTGTGGTTGTGTGGCCTTTTGCCCCTCTGCCTGCTCCATCCCACAAAACCTGCCTGGGGATGAAGCAGCAGAGCCTGGAAAAGCAGCTTCTCATTAAAACACCCCCTTGCTTTGGTGGGTCAGTGTTATCAGCTCCTGGGATTTCATCCCCAGCCCAGGCAGAGTGCCCTGAATGGTTGGGGTTTTCTTTCACGAGCTCATTTTTCTCCTGCAATGGCTCCTTTTGTCCTTGTAGAATTTTCTAGGGCTTGGTTAGGCTCCAGGGCTTGCTTGCATCCTTGCTGCCTGTCTGAGGTTCAGGGGGAAGGCAGGCTGGAGCTGCAGGAGGGCAGGAGGGATTGACAAAGCTCTGGGCTGGAAAGCTGGCATCAGAGCAGTTGGAGAAAATAGGAGGATGGAAGAAGGCTTCCACTTGGAATTGTGCCTTGGAGGGGGCTTGGGGAACAGGAAGAGACAACAGGCCAAGCCATGGCACCACAATATAAAAAAGACATTGAGCCATTGGAGAGCATCCAAAAGAGGGACACAAGGATGGGGAAGGGTCTGGAGAGGAAGCCATGTGAGGAATGACTGATTTGACTTGGTTTGTTCAGCCTGGAGAAGTGGATACCGAGGGGAGAACTCTTTGTGGTCTTCAACACCCTCAGGAGGGGCAGCAGATGGGCAGGCTCTGATCTCTTCCCTCTTGTAATGAGAGACAGGAGCCAGGGAACGGCTGGAGCTGTGTCAGAGAGGTTTAGGTTGGAAATCAGGAAAAAGTCTTTCCCCCAGAGGGTGCTGGCACTGCCCAGGCTCCCCAGGGAATGGGCACGGCCCCGAGGCTGCCAGAGCTCCAGGAGCGTTTGGACAGCGCTGCCAGGGATGGACAGGGTGGGGTTGGTGGGGGTCTGGGCAGGGCCAGGGGCTGGGCTGGGTGATCCTGGTGGGTTCCATCCAGCTCAGCATATTCTCTGATATGCTCATGGTCCCTCCCAGCTCATGATTCTCTGTTTCTATGACCCTATGATTCCATGATTCAGTCATTCTGTGTCAAGAGTGGAGACCTGCCATGGTTGGAGCAGCTTTTATTAAGCAGCAAGAAGGGCCTGCTACGAAATCCCCAGCATAGGGAATATTCCAGATGAAATAAAGGGCAAAACCCCCATTTTTCCACTCGATGGCTCCTTTGCTGAGGGATCCTTATCTATTCCTCTCCGAGTTCTCAACAGCCCGGTGGGCACGGGGCTGATTCAGCCCTGTGCTGAAGGACACGTTCTGTCCCCCGCAGCTGCTCTGGCAGCGGTGGCCGCAGGGTGCTCAGTGCCGGCTGCAGGGTGGCCGCAGTGGGTGCCCAGTGCCGGGAGCAGGCACAGGGAGGAGGTTTCGCTGTCCCCGGCCGGCCCTGCAGGCTGTGGCAGCAGCGCAGCCCGTGCAATGTGCACCTAGAGCACATGATGGCACTGCAGGAGCGCGCAACGCTCCGCTCCTCTCGCTCCCTTGGCGCAGCCCAAGCCGGGCAGGTGCAGCTGCCGGGGATAAAGTGTGGAGGGACGCTGAGGGATGCCGCACCCAAAGTTCTGCTCTTCCCGAGTCGGGCAAAGCTTTCTGGAGCTGGGATTCCCCATCTCCTGGGGAGCAGAGGGGACACAGAGCTGCAGCGTGGCCGGACAGTGACATTGGGCTGGCAGCTGCCACGATGCCCAGCGGCTGCTTCCCCCCAGCTGCACGCACCTGAGACCTTTCCCTCCTTCCCCAAAGAGGTTCCCAGGCAGCACAGGTCAGTCCAGGGCTAATTTGGGCAGCAGCGCCTGGAAGGCAGCGTGTCCCAAATTCCTCCAACACCGAGGAAAGCTGCCCTGGGTTGGCTCAGCCCCCGTGGCTGCCAAATCTCCGCTTTCCCCTCCTGCGCTCCCCCAGGCACAGAGACGGGCTCCAAAGGCGCTGGGCGGAATGAAGCCCCGGTGCGGGTTTTGCATGATAATAACCTGCTCGGCTGCCAGCTGGAAAAAGAGAGAGAAAGAGGAATTAGTAGGTTGTTTTTTTGGTTTTGTTTTTTTTTTGGTTGTTGTTGTTGTTGTTTCGATGTTTCTGTTTTTTGGGGTTTTTTTTGTTTGTTTGGGGCTTTTTTTGTTTTGTTTTTTTTGTTTGTTTGGTTTTTTTTGTTTTTTAATATAAAGAAATAATAATTTGTTACTTTGCTTCTTCCTGAAGGTGCAGATCCTCCAGCCAAAAACCAGTGAGCACCGCAGGGATGAAGAGAAAAGCTGTAACAGCATTTCCATACAGAACAGGCTTTTTCCTGAAATAATCCCCGCAGGAGAGAAACTCTGTTAAAATATCTGGAAGTGACAATCCTGGTATTTATCTGTTCTTATCTACAAAGGTTTTGAGACGTATAAACGCAGCAAGTTCTGCCCAAATTGTTGTCAGATCGAAAACAGTGTGATCCCCTTCATGGAGATTGTCTGGAATTGTCTGGTGGGCACAAGGTGGGATGGCTCTGCTTTTTCTCATCCTTGTCCCCACAGGAAAAAAAAAAAAAAGTTCTCACTAGGACTTTTTCATAAGCAAGAAGAAATATATCCAGGAGAAAACACACTCAGAATCAGGAGAAGAGGGGAAAAAAACCTGTTCCAAGAGAGAAGAACAGAGGGGGTTTGATTCCTGCAGCTCTCGTCCCTCTCGCTGGATGGAGCACTCTATACTTGATATCTCCCTGTTGTAAATGCAGCTGATTGATTTTCTTTCTGTTTCTTCTTTTGCACTTGTTTATTTTAATAAAGATAGATTTATTTTATTTGGAAGCCTGAAGCAAAATGTTCCCATGTCTCCACCCACCCTTCTGGCACTAAGCACTGATGGTTATTTCAGTGGTTATAATTTGATTTCTGCCTCTCCTGCTGGGCTGATGTGAGAGAAACAATATTTAGAGAAGCTGATTTTTAATTTTTTTTTTTTTTTTTTCTGGAGTAAGAGAGACAGAGGCTGGGAGTGGTATGAGAAGAGGGAAACAGAAACAGCAAGAATGCACTCACATTTTCTAGGCATTTTATTTCCAGGTTTGGAATCTCTGATGGACAAAAGGGACAGGGTAGCTCAACTCATGCATTGCTCTCTGAAGGATGGAGAGTGATGAATCTTTTGGGGGTTTCTGTGTTATTCTTGGTCTATTGCAGGGACTCCTTGTAGCTGCTCTTTGCCAATGATTCCAGGTTTGTAGCCTGAGCTATGATAATTTCCATTCTTCAAGTGGGGAAACTGAGGCACAGAGGAGTAAATCAGTAGTAAATCAGTAGTAAATCAGTCCATTTTCCTTCAGATCACCTGTCACCAAGAATTGTATCAGGAACAGGACTGATTTCCAAATCCAGGGTGTTGTCAACACACACAAACCACCCACTTCAGCACTGCCATCTCTCAATTAAACTCAGACAAAATGAGATTTTCACCACTGCTTAGCAGCCAGACCTTGAGCAGCATATTATTTTCCAAATAATTCAGCTACTCCCCAGCTCTTGGTGTTTCTTAAAGAAAAAAATCCTATATTTTGCTAAGAGGAATTTTTTTTTTGGCAGAGAAAAAAATCTGACCCTTCATTTCAAGACACAGAATAAAAACTTGTCCATCACTTTTTTCCTACTTTTTAAAGGATCAGCCTCTCTCTTTTTCCTTTTGTCTTTAATTTTTCTGGCTTCTAGAAAAAGGGCTAGAGAGTGCCTCTGTGCATAGCTGAAGATAATAACTTAGCTAAACATTTTTTTTCTCTTTTAAAATATATATCAAGATTGCCTGCTGCACAGTTTACATTTCCTGCTGTGGAGACAAATACTTTAATTAAAATGGGAGGAAAAAAAAACCCATGCAGAAAAAGAAAAAGCCTCTGTGAAAAGAATCCTAAGAGGCTTGAAACAGGCAAATGAAGCCCTTTGGCAGCCAGGCTGCATTTACATATATGCAAATATAAATATTTGGGACTGTTTTGCTCAAGGCAAAGAGGTGTTGGTGAAAGCCAGGCTTTGAGAAAGACCTTTTTGAGAAAAGGCCTCAAACTGCTTGACCTCCACCTCCTCCAGCCCCTGCTCCAGTCCTGGTGCAGGACAGATGGAATAGTTTTTGATAATCATGTCTTGAGAATAAAAAGAAAAGAGAATTTTCTAAATGCTTTGGCCTTTTCTCTTTCCTTCACTTAAGCACAAAGCATTGAATTAATTCCTTGTGCTTGCTCTATTTGATTATGGGACTCCTTGTAGCTGCCGTCCCTCCCTGGGCTTCAGCTTGTCCTGGGGAAAAGCCCAGCAGGAACAGCCAAAAACTCCTCAGTGTGCCAGGCTGGCCCTGACTCCAGGGACAGACCAGGGGCAGGGGAACCTGCAAGTACAAAATTACTGCTCAGACCTCAAGTTCTTCTCCCAGTGTGGAGTTACAGGCTGAAAGACTCACATCTGTTTGTTTTTGGTTTTTTTTTTTTCACTGCAAATTTTGGCAATGCAGGAAAAAGGGGAAGCCCTTTTTATAAGAAAGAGCACAATGTGAGTCTGCAAGCTTTGTCTGGAGGAAAAATGCCCAGAGAGCCCTTTTCTTGCATTTTTAATCAAAAGGAGCAGCCTGTGAAGAGCACCCCTCACTCCACCCCCATACCTGCAGTAGGTTTACAGCCAGCAGAGATCAGCTTGTTCCCTCTAAGATATTTCTGGGAAACACTCCCAATATCTTTCCCCTGCAGTACATCCATCCATATCTGGCACAGGATTTCAGGAAAACACCCTGCCTTCCAAAGCACACCGGGCTCTCAGGGCTTCCCGTTTAAAGCCAGCCCCTGGGGGATCGCTGGAGCTCCTCGGGTGACCCGGGGGAGCAGCGGCTGCCAGCCCTGAGTTCCAGAGGGTGCTAGTGAGCACTAGGATTTGCTCGGATGAATTAATCAGACTTCCAGAAATCTTTTTCCAGGCCAGGGTATAGGTGGATTGAGAGCATCGTAGTGTGCTTCCCCTGCTAAGCTGGGATTTGTGTGGAGCTCATTGAGGATAATTAGATGATCACCATCAGATGGGGAAGCTGAGCTCTCACTTTCTGCACCCTTCCTCTAAGAGAGCAGGATATTGTTCCTGCTTCTCACCAGCCTGATCCAGCAATTGTCTCTTTGAGCTGTGATGCTGTCCCTGTATAATTAAGGCTGTCAGTCAAACTCAGACACCTAAACACTATAAACTCCATGGCTTAGCAGGGCTGATCACAGGACTTCAGTGCTTGGCAGTCAAAGCAGCAATTGCAGGCTCCTTTCCCATGCTGGTGGGGCTGTGAGGGGGAAAGATCCCTGGGCATCAGCTCTGAGCTTCCTGGACAGCCAGGACCAAGGGCCCTGTGCAGGTGCTGGGAGGAGCTGAGCTGATCCTGAGCATCCTTTCTGCTCCAGAGCCTGATTCTTGGGCTCAGGGTATTGTGGGACCTGCCTGCAGGGAGTTTGGGTGCTCACTTATTGTCTCAATGTGCCAGAGCACCCAGAAAAACGGGGAGAGAAAGGCTTGACCCACCCAGCCCCTCTACCCCTCACATATTTTATGTGGCTGGAGGACAGCAGGATGAAGCAGAGTCTGTGCCATGGAGATGCCTCAGCTGGACTGCAGGACCAGCTGGAATCTGCAGCAGATTCCCTGGTGTTGATGGTCACTTCCAGATGCCTGGTGGCCATCCCACAGCCTGTTCACTGCCTGGCTTTATCTGGAGCAACAAATGAGGCTTACCTGAGGCCAAGGATTTTCTAAAACTCAAGCTGTTCAAGGTCCTGAACAGCTTGACATAACTTTGGCAGTAGCTCTCCATCTGTTTCCACCTAAATTCCTCTGTGCAGGAGCCCTTTATTTGCTTGGAAAGAGGCTGGCTCTTCATGGAACTGAAGTGTCCAGGAGCTGGGAGACAGCACAAAATGGTCATGAGCTCAAAACCCTGCACTTCCAGACCTCTTTAAAGGATCTCCTGAACTATCACTGATTCTCAGGCCACAGTCTGAAAGCCTTTGGGAAGGGCTAGAATGAAATTAACTTGGTTTCTTTCACAGAAAGCATTCTTTGTGAGGAGAAAGCCTTTCTTGGAAGGTTTGTTACCCATTCCTTGTGTGTCTGGGGAATTTTGTTGAATGAATCACTGTCTCAGTGGTTGCTGACGGGTGGCAGCAGCCTGGGGTTTGTGTGCAGATAAAAAGGGAAGGAAAGAGGGTTAATTCAGTTAAGTGTTGCCCACTAGCATCTGGATACCGTTCCAAGTGAGCCAACAAGGCAGCAGAATGTGGGATGAGGACAGTGAGGAAAATGTCCCCTGAAGGGCAGTCAGAAGATGCACTGTCCAACTGATCAGTGCACAGTGAAGCTTTGTCATAGCTGTCACGAGCTCTGTCATGAAATGAATGAATAAATGAAATTAGAAACGGAACTGGAATCCAGCCCCTCTCTCCTCTTGCAGACAAGCAATGGGAGGATGAATAAGTGCTTCCCAAATGTGCACAGATAGAGGAATAACCAGATATAAAACCCTGCTGCAGGTTTGGAGACCTGCTCCTACCAGGAAAGAAAATCTCTCCCCCCCTGTCACAGCATTGCAGTGTAATTCTCATTCCAGTCTGCCCCAGCACCATTCTGCAATCAAATCCCTTTTCAGAATTACATTTCTGTCCCTGCTTCCAGACCCCAGATAACCTGGTTCTCCCCTGATGAGCAGCTGTGCTGTGTGAGCCCTCTCACACGTGTTCCTGTGCTTCCCCTGCCTGAAGACCATTACTGATAATTAGTTAGTGTAAAATGAGGGGAATTTTGTTTGGCATTCCTTAGAAGACTCTCTTCTCCCAGCTCTCTGGCCTGGGGCTGGCTGTTGCACCCACTGCTCCTGGAGCACAGCTTTCCCACGGCTGTGTGATGGAGGATTATTTCATTAATGGATCTAATGATACTTTGTCTTTGGTGCTGATGATCTTTGTGGCGGTGCTGTGCAATCTTTAATTAACTTTGAGCCTGCCAGGCACTACGAGCATGTTGATAACCTGCAACAAATGCAGCAGAAGCTTGAAGGCCTGGCGTGGAAAAATAACCTTGTCCGAGGTCACACAGCAACTCTTGGCTGGGTTGAGGTTTGATGCCAAGTCTCCTGGTGAAGCAAAGCTGTAAAAAAAGTACATTTCCCTGCTAAAAAGTGTGAAGTGGGGTAATCCAGGCGAGGAATGTGCAGTGCCTGGGGGACCAGGGAGCGTGTTCAGGAGCCTGGTGGCTGCACTGCTCAGTCCCACGGCTGTCAGGGCAGTGTTTGAGCTGGCATTTGGCCGTGTTGGCTTTGCATGAGCAGGAGCAGAGTTCTGCAGCACACGGGGCAGGGACAGGCATTTAATGTGGGGATTAAAAGTGAGGTGTCACACCAGGGCTGCCTGCAGGGAATACACACGCACAGGCACACGGGGAAGAGGGAGATGCAGAGACCTTGTACAGGCCCTGTGGATGTGGGTTTGTTAAAAACTACTGATTTCTTACAGGATTTGTTAAAAAGTGTGGTGATTTCTTACAGGATTTGTTGAAAACTGTGGTGATTTCTTACAGAACTTGTTAAAAAGTGTGGCAATATCTTCCATTCAAAGCTTTTTGATTCCCATGGAGCTCTGTCTTACCAACCCAGAGGCTCTGTGTTCATGAGCCCTCGTCTTCTGACCACCTTTCCATAAGATGCTCTTTGTTTGAGTTTTGGAGGTGCTGTCCATGCACCTGCCCTGTTTTATTTACATATTTTCTTCATATGTTGAGTGTGGAAGAAGCTGCAGGTCCCAGCTGCAAGGGTGTTGCTGGTGTCAGTATTGTAAAAGCATGAGTTTGAAATCCTGAACAGATGCTTGCTCTTTCCCCTTCCCAGAGATCTGCTGCCAGGGGAATCATTGCTTTGGACTCAAACCCTCCATATGTGCCCAGAGGTCAATGCTGAAGCTTTGGTTACCCTGGAAACCAGGACAAAACTGCACCAAGCCATTATTGCAATATGGGTCACTCATGATTAAAAAAAAAAACAAAACCAGAGAGAAAATCCCTCCCCTTCCAGCTAAGGTGATTTCCATGGCGGAACCTGCAGGTTTGAGCAGGTCACTGCAGTTTGTCCTGTCCCCTGTGGGGTGGGAGGTGAAGCCCTGAGATTCAGAGCACTTTGCTGGCCCCTGGTTTCCATTGCTGACTGCAGAGGTGGAGGGTGGGACGCTGCCCAGTCCTTGGGCAATCCCCTCCTGTTTTGTAGGCAGCCACCCTGTGCTCGTCACTTCTTTGGGAAAAGCACCAAAATGAGATGCTAAGGCCATCCTTAGGCCCTGAGAAAGGGAGGGGGCATGGGTGCCATATCTGCCATGGAATTTCAGATTTTTTCCTAAAGATATTGCAGTGAGGTAAAGTTATACTCATCCCTTTGGAAAAGGGCCAGGTTGAACACTCAGAGATTTCAGTGATTTGCTAATTGTTGGGAAACATGACTGCAGGAGGCAAGAAACGTTTTCTTTTTTTATTGTTCTATTTGAGAACAAACACACTTCTACTTTCAAGGAGCTGACACAGTCTTGTTGGAGGAGGATTTTAGGTGAGAACAGGTGAAAATTACCTTCATATCTCCTCTGAGGTCTTCCCATGGCTTCATGACCCTTCTTTTTTTTATTTATTATTGTTTTCCTTGGCATGCTATCAGAGCATTCCATGTCTCTTCCAGCTTGTTTTAAGCATGGAGCCACCTTGCCAAGTCTTTGTGTGGTGAAGGTCTTCCACATTTAAGGAGCCACCTTAAAACACCACTTCTATGTGCTGGCTCCTGTCCACATTCCACCTCTGGAGCCACATCATCTCACCCTCGTCTGCTTTCTTCCAGGATGCAGCTATGTTACATTTATGTTTCCCCTTCTTTACTTCCCTTGTTGCTGCTTTATTCCTACCCTGTCACCTTCATGGGTTTACCTCAGTTGCAACCTCTCCAAAATATTGCTTCTACCAGCAGAAAGGAGCTACAGTGATGGATTTGCAAGCTGATGTACAAGCACCTTGCTGCAGCCTCTTAGCTGGGTGTTCCTTGGGAAGAAGGAACCTCCTGCACAGCTGTTAGAGGGCAAACCCTAAAAGTGGGGCTGGTTTGCTTTAGATCAGGCTGTGCCTCTGACAGCAGCTTCATCTGGGCTGTGGGAACATCAGTACAGCACCCATAGAGCTGCTATGTCCATGGGAAGTGAAACTTCTGCTTTTCCTCACATTTCCTTCCTACCTCCCTCCCCTTCACTGTGGTCAGGCTGTCAGGACATTTGCTGTGCTCTTTATGCCACTCCTTTTCCTGGGTGACTTCCCTTTTGGTATCTCGGCCCTGCTTCCTGACAGCTTTCCATAGCACTCAGTCTTGTGATCTGCAAAGGTTAATGCCTTTCTTATGATCCCACTGCTTGTGGCTGCTTGGTTCCTTCTCTCTTGGAACATAAGTGGTTTTGTCCTGGTTGGTGCAGGCAACTTAAGGCCAAAGAAATGCTAAAAAAATCCCCCCAGACATGCAAACTGAACAGAACTGAGAGAAAGGGGGTGTTTGAATAAATTCCGCTTTGTCAGGAACACTGCTTCAGGTTTTACTCTGTGCACAAAGTCTTTGCTCTCCAAAAAGCACAGAATAACCCCCCAGGTTTTGTAGATTCCAATATACAGCCCTCCAAGTGCAGGCAAACCTGCCTCTGGATCTGGCTCACCCACTCTTTTGGAATTTATTGCTTTGCAAGTAATGGAAATGGGCTCTCAGCAGTGCAGACAATTAATATTCTGTGTTCTTCTCCAGGAAAATGCCATAAAAGTGTTAATGTCTGGGAGCTGATGCCATGCACTAACCCCAGGGAGGGTTTGCACTTTCTCTCTGGGCAATGTGTACACAAGAACTTTGCCACGGCTTGCAGGAGCTGGGTCTGCACTTTCTGCTGCAGCCATTGCAACATTTTCCTGTCATCCAGCGTCAAGTCATGGCAGTGAAACCACAAACATGAGGCTCAAGAGTCTTGGCATGGTCAGTGCCTGTGGCAGTGCTCTCAGTATTCACAGAAAGCAGGTCTGATACACAGCTTTTTGCTCTTTTGTTATGGTTTTCCCTCAAAACACGGATCTGTAATCTCCCAGTTCATCATTAGAGCTGCTCCTTGTTTCAGGTTTTCCCAGAGTGTCACAGCAGTGCTGTAGGGGCTCAATACTTAACCATGCTTCAGTTGTGGCACTGAGTGCCCAGATCAGCCTTGGCTGTGTCCAGTTTGAAAAGTCTGAGCTCTGCAGTGCTCCATGCCCTACACACCTTTCATGTTTGATAGTCTGAATAAATCCTTGCCCTACAGCTGACTCCTTACTAAGAGAAGTGAGGGAGAGCAGGTAGAATAAGCAGGATAAGTCAAAGCCACAGTAATACAAAACATGTAAATCAGGCTATGAGACACTATAATAAGGATGTAATGGAGGCAGAAAGAAAATAAGTCCTACTGTTGCTTCAGTAGAAAAGCCAGCACCAGTCTGAGGTGGCCAATCCACCTCTCTCAGGGCCGTGGGAGGAATTTATACTCCCTCTAAGCACAGTGTTCCATGCCAAGGCACTATGCACACCCTCACCTCCATGGTGACAGTGAATCCCTGGCTCTGGCCAGCCCAGGGGTGACCATGGTTCATCCCAGGCAGAAGGACAAGGTGCTGCTGGGCTGTTTGGTGCCAGCCTGCCTCTCTCCAGGGGTCCAGGGAGCTCCACTGTCACTGCCTGCCCATGACTGCTTGGCAGGCGAGGCTGGATGTCTCCACCATCTGTGTGAAATCCTTCCAGCCATTTAGATTAAACAGTAAAATGTAGGGCTCCTAATGACCTGACATAATCCATATGGAGTAGCTGCCACAGATAGTGACTATCTTGACACTGATTAATCACTTCTTCTAGTAGTGTATTTGTCCCTGGTTACTTGACACAGTTCTTCCCTAATAGCTGTGGAGCAGTTCTGGGGTGTTCATATGATGCTGGCTTTGGGGAATAGCCCATCTGATGGCACACATTACCTACTCCAGTGTAGGCTTGGCTGATTTTCATCAAGCCAACTCGGACTCTGGCTTTTGGCTTGTTATTTCTGTCCTTGTGTACGCCAGTCTCAGTCCTTCTCTGTAATGGGAAACACCTCAGCCATGCTGAGCTCTGTTAGGTGCCACTGTTGGCAGTGGGCTGTGCTGTGCAGCATGAGGAGACTGTGATTTCACCTCCACGCCCTTCCTGGACACTCAGAGGCACCACAAGCAACCTGCAATACAGCTGCTCCTTGCTCTGGAACTGCAGCTGGCCTCAATCTCTGCTCAGAGAGGGGAGTGATGCTGGGTCTCCTTTGGGTCTGACACCCCAAACTGAATGTGCAGTTTCTCAGTCTGAGTGTGGTTCTTTTTCAAAACTGGGAGATCCAGAGGCAGGAGGTCTTCCAGGCTGATCTTCCATCAAGTGTGAGTTGTGGTTTCCCCATTCCTGGAAGTGTCCAAGGCCAGGTTGGATGGAGCTCTGAACAAGGCAAGGGTTGGAATAAGATGAACTTTAAGATCCTTTCCAATCCAAACCAGTCTGTGATTCCCTTATTAGACTCATTTTGATGCCTTAAGTTTTAGCTTTCATATTAGTACTGAGATTTTATAGTACTGAGATTCTGTAGTGCCTCAGTGTGTGACTCTGAACTTCATATAAAGTGTCAGCAAGTTCTCTTTACAGTTTAGTCAGACAAAACAATCCTTTTCCAGCCTGAGAACCAAGGACACCACTGCAGCTTTAGACTCAAGTATAAACAAGAGAGAATTAAGGAGAATAGTCTGGGAGGATGAGACTGCATAACCTGAATCTGTAATTGGACAACTAACCCCAATATGTAAATGGACAAAACTCATAAAAGTGTGAAAACTCATGACTCTAGGTCCATCTTGGGCAGAGCTATGGCCAGGCTCTTGTACTGCCCAAGGTGCATCCTTTGAAGGCCTTTTAATAAATCCCAATTTGTTCCCTTAACTCTGCCTAGCCTCTGTCCCAGGTCAGCATCTTTAGGCACCAGCTTCACATGGGGAAGCATCACAAGTGAAAGTTACAGGCAGGCAGGCTCTCTAGGACCTGTTCTGATGAAATCAGTGTCTCAGCTCCCTCCCCAGCCTTGGGGCAGGCTCTGTGTGCTCCAGCACTGCCTCTGTCCTGTGCCTGCCAGGTCAGGCAGGGGTTACTGTGCAAGGCAGTGACTCCCCAATTTCAGGAAGCAATGTATTCGTGGAATGTGCAGCAAAAAAGATCTTAAAGATGTTTTCAGATTATTCTTTCCGCCGTTTTTCCTTGTAATTTATACAAATTGTTTTTCTCAGCAGAATGGCTGGGAAAATTCAATTTGCTGTTAAATTTGTGCCACATTTCCTGTCACTCTTCCTTTCCACTCAGACAACCTTTCAGACCTGGACAGGTGACTGACTTGCTGAGTATAAGGACTGCCAGGTGAACCCCAGGGACTGGTAACTGCCTGCACCCCCTGAGCCTGGATCCCTCCTTCAGAGTGGCTGATCTCAGCCTAACTCACCACAGGTGACTGCAAGGCTGACTCTGTGACAGTCAGAAAGGGACATGTGGCCAGCCCACCTGAGAGCAGTGCTGGCTCACCTGGTGTATCCTGAGCTTCTCAAGGACTTCTGGAACCTCTTGTGGTGCTCCCCATCTTCAGCTCCACAAGTCCTGTGCTGTGAAAGTGCCAGCACCTCAGGAATGCTCCCCTCTCTGATCCATCAATCTCTCCCCTCTGATCCATAGCTCATAAACAAATAGCTGTTAGAGATGGTTCTTTCATATAAAATAAGACCTGGTTTTGTTTAACCTTGAAACAGTTTGTGTCATGTTCCTCAGCCTCTGTTTGCAGACAGACTTGGGGAATGCTTGAGAAGACTCCTGAGAAAAACAAAGCCTCTCTCCAGGATAAGAGCTGCTCATCCACATGTGGTACTGGGCTAACTGTGACCTTGAAAGCGCCCTAGGGACAGACAATCCTGTTTTTATGGCTCTCACCACTTGTGTTGTCCAAAAGTTTAGCTAACTTTGCTTTTTGGCTGGAGTTCACAAATCATTTTCTTTTAAAATAATCAAGTACAAGATGTTTTGTCAGTCCAGCTACATTGTGGCTGTCTTATGCTCTGTAATACCTTGCTTGAGATCACAGAGGCTGCATATGCACTGTCTGCATTGTGTTACTTATATTATAATCATGTTCAGGAGCACGAAGATGACTCAGGCGTGTGTTTTTGGAAACAAAGATTCTCTGTAACACCTCCTTGCTGAGAGATCTTTAATGATAACACCAGTCAATTGCCAGAGTAGTTAATCATGTTTGATTTTAGATGTCATTCTTGTCGCTTTAAGGGATTCCAAATAATTCTTTTGTTTTTTTTTGTTTTTTTTTTTTGTGAACAATCATACAGACATTATGGCTTTATCCACATTGCCAGCCGAGCAACATGAACTTAAACCAGACTTTCTAAACTGGTGGCTGGGTTTGATCTGCTAATTTGCATGTTTTCTGATAGTGCCCCATCCCTTGCAGTGTCTGTAGGATTTGTCCTTGAACAAATTATGATGTTTGTTGTCAAACTGTCCCTTGTGCCAGCAGCAGCGCCTTCTTCGAATGCCCTTCAAGCTGCACTTCCCACTTGACCTCTGAGCGTGGCTGTGGGAGGGATTTTGTGATGCTCCCAAACTCTTCAGCATCTTCAGTAAGTCTCCATTGAAATGGTAATTTCTAGAGCACACTTCAGGCTCATCTCAGCTTTAGATAAAAATTAAATGTGGATTGCCTCATTCCGCATATTGAATACTAAGGGATGCGCTCATTTGTTCTCTCTGCAGACACACGATGCTCTGCCAATTTCCTTAATCCAGGCACAGAAGCAGTCAGCAATTGTTTCCATTCACTTTTGATTCCATCTATAAAAGGAAATACCTGCAATCACCAGAGGCTTTTCAGAGCAGGGATTTTGTAGAACTTGCCCAATTTCAACAAACTTTTTGTCTGCTGGCTTAATGGGCACTATCTGGCTGCACATCAGGGTGTCGGTTTTAGCTCCCATTGTGCTGCCATGTGTTTTTTTATTGCAGAGATCATCAGTTATTTTAGGATTTCCCCATCTCTCCTAGGCTCTCTACTAACCTGTCAAAAAAGTCTAACCCCCACCTCTGAAATATTTTAAACTTTTCTTTATAAGTGGATTGCTCACTGGGCTGATATCGCATCTTATATTTAATATCAATTTTCACAGGTTTTCATGAGTTGTTACACTTTATTCCATCTTCCTCTGGACCAATATTCCACCCTTGTCTCATATTTTTGCCACTTCTCTGTCTATGTGGTGTTGATAATACCCAGCAACCCTATGCCTGGATTCCCAGTAACATTTCTTAGTTATCTCCACGAAGACAGGAAGAGATACATGAATGCATGACCATTTATCAGAGTAAATGAAGGCAAGGAGCTTTATTAGAAGGCTCACAGCTGACTTAAATTAATATTGCCCACTGTGAGGTTTTACAAGGCTTTTTTTCCTGAAACAATAGTCTGCACTGGGAATTCAGCATTGAGATGTTCTGTAGCCAGGCATCAAACAGAGCTTCAGGCATGACCAGGGCAGGGAGAAGCTCTAAGCCCAGCTCAGGGTGTTTGTGCCTCTTCTTTTTGCTGCCCCCAGCAACTTCTCCCACTGGAAGGGTGGGGAGGAGTAGAATTTCTGTGACCACAACTCTGATCACTCTGTGAATCTCGTTGTGTCCGGCCATATTCCTGCAATAATTGCAATAAAGGTCCAACCAGATGGATAAAACCTGGATGTTTGTTCACAAGAGCTTGGCCAGACATAAACCTGTGCTTACCTGGCTTAAGAAAACCTCTGCCACAGCTGAGCTCTTCTCCAGTACTTGCCAGGGTGAAGCTGGGAGCATGGCAGGAGTGCAGAGGCAGAGAGTCACCCTCTCTAACCAGTGCATTTGAATTATGGGATGTGGAGCATGAAACTGGGCTCAGAATTGCATGAAATATTCCATTGTTTTGGGGTTTTTTTGCCAATTTGACCTGAGCTAATCAGAGGCAATCAAACCAAGTGACAATTATGAAACCCATATTCCTCTTTAATTTCTAGCCCAAGCTATATCTGTCACTACTTATTTTTTTCTTGTTGGCTTTTTTTAAAATGTGTTTTAAAAACAATTTCAAGAAGAGCAGTTCACCCAGAGCGTGTGTAGAAACAAGGCAGTGACCAAGTTTCACTTCCCTTCTCGTTCTCTGCAACCCTCAGAGATGTGCAGCGAGAAGCAGGAGTGATGAAACACAACCCCTGGCACTGCAGGAGGTTTCTGTCTCCAGATTTCTCTCTCCATGCTCCTTTCTCCTGCACTCCTGGCCTCCTGAAGATGCCCAGGAGAGGAGCCCTTCCTGTGGGGACACTCCTGGTGCTGCTGCAGCTGGTGTTTGTCCTGTCCCCACTGGCAGGCTGCCTCCTTGATCCCTGTTTGGAGGTACGTGAGCGCCGAGTGAGCACAAACCCTTCTCTTTCTCTGATGCAGCTTTTCCCTTTGCTTGGGAGATTTGTGTCTCAAGCCTCTTAGGAAAGCCCAGCTTTTTTTTTTTCACCAAGGTTGTTATCAAGGTGATTGAAGTGTTTGAAGTAAATTCTAGTCTCGAAAATATCTGAGAACCAGAACCAGCAGCAAGAACTTTTTCTTCTCGTTGGCTTTCTGTACCTCTGAGGGTGCTGCAGTGCAGTTTTTGTGATAGATTACACTTCCCTTGAAAGGGATCCAAACTTTGTCTACTTTCTCCAAAACACAGATTTTTGCCTGGTTTATGCAGTAAAGTGATTTCACCAAATACCTGACACTGACCAACTGGCTTTTGCAAAGTTTTGCTGACAATTATTTGCTTGCAGAATACCTTTGGTGCAAGCTGCCTGGTTATGTGCAGGGCTGGACATGCAGAGCATCCATGAGTGATTGTCCTGCTGGTTCTCTCAAAGGTTGCTGCTGGTTCATCTGTAACCTCAAGGAATGCTGTCCTGTAGTTTTGTCCCAGCTTCAGTCAAAAAGAAATGCAGATCTGGAGTAGGACTGGTTTTATCAGAAGTGAGAAAAATGCTTAGGGTATGTAAGATTATTTCCTAAAACTCAGGGCTCCTTCAGGAATGAACTGCAAGGGGGATCATTCTGCTCCTGCTTTCCTGACAGTGACATTTTCTGGCACTTCATGAAGAGCAGGTGTTGACCGTGATGGGATCTGCCTCTGTTGCAGGTCACCCCTAACACAACTTTCAGATGCACTGGTCTGAACATCTCTGGAGTTCCTGATGGAGTCCCGAACACCACCCAGAACTTGGACCTCAGTTTCAGCAATCTGAAATCTCTGGGGTCAAATCATTTTTCATCAGTCCCTGAGCTGCAGTTACTGGATCTTTCAAGGTAATGAGATCTATTTTGCAGATACTGGTCAATTTTTCTTCACCAGCTGGGTTACAATGGTGGCTTATTTTGGGGTCTGTTGGTCTTGGCTGTTTATTTTTTTTTTCTTGTGACTTTGTCCCTGTGTCTGTCATTTTGCACATCCCCATGGTGAAGTGATGTGCAGCTTTTAGTCCAGCCACTGAGTGCACACCCTCCACTCAGAGCTGGGTCTGTCAGTCTGATCTTGTAGGTTGGAATGTGAGAAGGAGGAGGAAGATGTTTCACTTGTCTGTGAACAAGAAAAATGTCAGGCTTTTCACTGTTACAAAAACTCTGAAGTGGAACATCTTGGGTGAGATGTTTTTCTAATCACAGTTTTAAAAAAAATAACATGAAGGTACATTCATTTTCTAAAAGGCTGCTTTAAAATATCAACACATTCTCTTTTCCCTTCTCCTCACATTTCTAGGGGAGGAGATGGGGGAGGCCTATTAGCAAATTTGAATTGATGTATAATTTCCATTGACTTCAGACAACAGTTTCCCTGGGTAAATTGTTTCACTGAGAAATGTCACTCAGTCCCGTCACAGCTCTGGCTCCAAAGTGGCTGAGTGGCAGAGCACATTTGCTGTGAGGCACTGGCTGGATTATTAAACTAATTCTGCTGGGATTCACTGCAGAATGGATTTGGGTCTCAAATTCTGGATCTTCCCACATTAAACAAACCCTAAGGGGCCACGCTCATTTTCCCCTCCTCCTTTTCTCCTTCAGAGCCAGCACAACCCGGGGTCTGCTCCCTCTGAGCCATCACCAGATATCAGCTGCTGACAGAGCTGTGAGCTCTGCCACAGCTGCACTGCTCTGGTGCCACTGGGGCTGCCCAGATGTGGCTGAGGTGGCAGTCTGAGGGCTGGGGGGGGTGCAAGGTGTGAGGGAATGCTGGCTCTGGTTGGTTCTTCCATCAGTGATGGTCACCACAATGTCACTTTGGCCTAAACTGAGAGCTAGGATTCTTCTTTCCTGCTGCCTGCACGAATTTTTGATCTTCACCAGGTCTCCAGGTCTCTTGCTTTGAATTTAAGATTAGAGAGGGAGGAGAGGAGGAGGTGAGAGGAGATCTGCTGGAGGAGTGTTCCCTTTGCACATCCAGGGGTGCTGGCTCTGCCCAGCACAGCAAAGCCAAAACACCCCCAGTGTGAGGCTGAGCCTGAGGGTGTCACAGCAGCACTCAGTGAACAAGGAAGGGACAGTGTTTCATGCATTTATATTTTCTTTTCATGCCCAACAGGTGCCACCTCCACACAATAGAAGATAACTCCTTTATGGATCTCCCTAGACTTTCCACCTTGATTTTAACTGCCAATTCCCTCCAGCGCCTGGGGAAAGCAGCTTTCTTTGGGTTAACATCTCTGAAAAAATTGGTTCTGGTGGAAACCAACAGGACCTCTCTGTCTGAGCTGCCCATTGGCCACTTGTATACTCTGCAGGAGCTGAATTTAGGCCACAATAGCATTACTTCATTGAAGCTTCCCAGGTATTTCGCCAACATGACCTCCCTGAGGCGCCTGAGCTTCTTCTCTAACAAGATCACATCTATCTCCAGAGGAGACCTTGATGCCCTGAGGGAAGGGAACAGGCTCAACCTCACTCTGGTGCTTTCCTTGAACACTATAAAATCCATAGAGCCGGGGGCCTTTGCAGGAATTCACCTCGCTGAGCTGGCTGTCAGGTCTGCTTTTGAGAACTCCATGATGCAAACTTCTCTGCAAGGCCTGGCTGGTTTGCAGGTCAGCAGACTCATAGCTGGGGGCTTCAGGGACAGTGACAGACTGCAGGAATTTGGGAGGGGGCTCTTGAATGGACTGTGCCAGGTACAGATGGAAGAGTTTGTCCTATTCTGCTTCAGGGACATTGAGGATGACACAGACACTCTCTTTAACTGCATAGGCAACGTCTCCACCATTCGCCTGGTGGGCCTCGAACTTAAGAAGATAACACAGGTTCCTATGTGGTCTAAAGTGAAACAGCTGGAATGCAAGAAATGCAGTTTTGATGATGTGCCTGCCCTAAAGCTGTCAGTTTTCAAGGAGCTGAGAGTGCTTCGCATTACCAAGAACAAAAGTCTCAAAAACTTCCAGGAGAATTTTGAGGGCCTCAGTAACCTGGAGGTCATAGATTTGAGTGAGAATAGACTCGTCTTCAGTGGATGTTGTTCCTCTCAGTTTCAAAATTGTCCAAATTTGAAACACTTGAACTTAAGCTTCAATTCTAATATCAGACTTTCTGGAGATTTCACTAGTGTGAAGAATTTGTTATATTTGGACCTTCAGCACACAACTTTAGTTGGTCCTGGCTCCTACCCTGTCTTTCTGTCCCTTCAGAGACTGGTTTACCTTGATATTTCCCACACCAAAACCGAAGTTAAATCCCAGTGTACATTTTGTGGCTTGAACTCTTTGCAAGTGCTCAAGATGGCAGGAAACTCCTTTGCAGACAATAAGCTGGCAAACAACTTCAAAAACCTAACTCACCTCCACACCTTAGATATTTCAAGCTGCAAATTAGAACATGTGGATCAAAGTACTTTTGATGCCCTCTCTGAGCTAAAAGAGTTAAACATCAGCAACAATAAGCTCCTGACCTTTGACCCTGGAGTCTACCAGCCACTCCGAGCCCTCAGAGTCCTGGATTTCAGCAGAAACCAGCTGAGTGTTCTGTTGGACTCAGCCAGGGAAATCCTGCCTGACAGCCTGATCCTGTTGGATATCTCTCAAAACCTGTTTGATTGCTCCTGTGTGTACCTGGACTTCCTGAAATGGATCAAGGAGAAGCAGGAGCTGCTGCAGAACCAGGAGCTGATGCTGTGCCACACTCCTTTGTACGTGGCCAACGTGAGCCTGCCAAGTTTTGATCTCTCCTCCTGCCACGTCAATGCAGGCAAAGTTGCCTCCTCAGTGGTTGTGTTGCTCTGTATAGTGGTGCTCCTCTTCCTGATTTACAAGTACTACTTCCAGCTCTACTACACTGTGGTGCTGCTCAGTGGGTGCAAGCACTCGGCAGAAAGAGGTGACACCTACGATGCCTTTGTCATCCACTCCAGCAAGGACCAGGAATGGGTGACAAAGGAGCTGGTGGAACCCTTGGAGGGAGGAAAACCTCCTTTCCACCTCTGTCTGTACTACAGGGACTTCCTGCCAGGGGTACCCATTGTCACCAATATCATCCAGGAAGGTTTTCTCAGCAGCAGAAATGTCATCGCAGTCATCTCCGCTGATTTCCTGGAGAGCAAGTGGTGCAGCTTTGAGTTTGACATTGCCCAGTCCTGGCAGCTGGTGGAGGGAAAGACTGGGATCATCATGATTGTGCTGCAAGATGTGAATAAAGCCCTGCTGAGGCAGAGGCTGGGGCTGTCTCGGTACCTGAGGAGGAACACCTACCTGGAGTGGAAGGACAAGGAAATAAGCAAGCACATCTTCTGGAGGCAGCTGACAGGAGTGCTGCTGGAAGGCAAAAATTGGAATCATGAGGAGGCAAAACTCATGTGAAGAGAAAGAAAGGTTCTTCCTGCCCTGTCTGCCATCCTGGTCTGGGCTGCTGGATGGTGCTCAGAAGCTAAACAGGTTCTCCTGTTTCTCTTCAGAGTCAGAGGGAGTGGATGGAGGCACTGCCAAAGCACTACAGAAACTCCTGCCTTGCTGGTCACCTTCTCTCAAGGAAATCTGCAAGTTGAGGGGTGACAAGGGCCAGAAGAGCTGCCTGAGCTCTGTGTTTGCCCATGGCTGTCACCCACAGGTGGCCCAGCAATACCTCAGGTTTGGTGGGTGTAGGAACAGACCAGTGCTCTTACTGTCATCTGGCTGCTTCTGAAACTGGATTTGGGTCCTGAGACCATTTATCCAGAGGAACTTCACAGTTTGTTGCTTTGAGTGGACCCCAGAATCTCAAAGGCAGAGTAAAGACACAAGATTTTCAGCTCTAGAAACTTTGTGAAACAGAAACGAGGTTTGGATTCCAAAAGTCTTGTCTGCCTCCGTGGGTACCATGTCAGGGGACAAACCCTCCAGGGAGCAATGGAGTATCCTACAGCTCAACTGGCAGCTGCTCAGGGAACCTGAGTAGTTTTGTCATCAGGGAGGGAGGTTTCTGTGGTTGGGAAATTTGCCCAACATGTTTCTTTCAGTTTTCTTTAGACCATGACCAAATATTGAAACCATCACCTGAAAATCTTATTTATATCCAGATTATATAGCATTTGAGAGGGCACTTTGAAATTTTTTTGGGGGCACAAGACATGTAACACCTCTAAACTGAAATATTTCTTTCCTCTCGCTGCTTCTCCTCATCCAGTGTTTGTGAATATGCTCTGGGACTGCCCTAAACAAGCAAAATTGAGCCTGAACAAAGTGTTTCCATGTTTACAGCCAGCCAGTTCTAGATTAAGCTTTTTCACTCTCTGCACCAGCCTTAATTCACTGTTGCAAGGTGCTGCAAGAGCCTCCAGGGTTTGCAATGGGGTTCAGATCTGCCTCTCTGCATCCCCAGGGGTCAGCTGGCCCCTGGAACAGCACTGGGTGGGGGAGTTTTGCTTTTGTTTCACTGAGAACATGCCTGACATTTTTCAAGGAGAAGAGATAGAGGGGAAAAGTTGGGATTAGCTGAACTAAGTGTACCCCAGCACTGCCCTGAATCAAGGGAAAGAAAGTCTAAATGCCACGGAATCCTCTCACAGAGCATGCCATTGGCATGTGGGGTATTGGATGGGGAAGGAGTTTACTCTCTTTTTACCAAAGGCTTTGGTTGGGATTAATCACTGAATTACTCTGGTGTTAATCTTGCAAATCCTTCTATAATCAGTGATGTTCTGCAGAGGTAAAACAGAAGTAACTGAGTGGTGAATCAGATCTGATATTTATCCGCTCACTTTTCTAAGCAGCAGACAGGGACATTTCCATGGAAGCAGGATCAGGGATCAACATCAGACATTATTGGATAGAGAGGGAGAGCCAGTTCCAGGCCTTGTGCTGGCAAAAGTTGAATCACAGCTCCCTCCCTGTGTGCTGTGTCAGACAACACTGCCAAAACCCCCCACAGCCCTCCCTAAGCTTTTTTTGTGACTCAGGAGGTGAAGATTTAATAAAACTACTCTTGATGCGGCGTTCCCTTCCCCAGAGAGTTTGTTCTGCATCTGCTAAATACTATTCCAGCAATTCCCAAAGTGAAGTTCTCCTCACCTCTGCTGGCATTGATGGGTCCTGCAGACCTTCCTCCTCACCCTTCCTCCTCCAGGGACAGAGGCTGCTGGAGATGGTGGGGGACACTGAACCAGGGCACAGCTCGAGGTTCCCTGGACTGAGGCCAAAGGAGAGCACAGAGGACAAAGCAAACATTAGCTTGAATTTCAGCAGCTCCAAGTTAAATTGGGAAACAAAAGAGGAAAAATTAAATAGAGTGGGAGTTCCTGCTCCTGAATTGAGTAGCACTGAAGCTGCATTTCTCCTTCACTCTTTCTCTCTGTGGCTCCTCTGCAAACAATTCAGTGGATGTGTATTTCTGGCACAAAGCACAGAGTCCAACGATTCTTGATTGTAATTATAACAATGAGTTTCGGAAAGCCTGCGAGTGGTTCTGGGCATTTATAAAAGGGATTTAGGACAGTATTGTTTAAAAAGTCAGTGTTTTTTTGAATATCAAAGCAATTTTAGGAGAGCTGGAGTGATGCTGAGACGAGGCTCCCACCAGTACAATTTTAAAAGAAACTGGTCACTTGTTTTTCTCTTCCTATTCAGAGTCTCCACAGCAGATGTGAATATGTGAGTTGCCCCTGGCTTCCTTATTGTCCAAGACAAAGCCACAAAAACCATCATAACTTCAGCTGCCTCTCTGTGGTCCCTTCCAGCCTGACCCACTCTGTAATTCTGTGACCAGCCCAGGCAGTGCTGAGGTTTAGGAGTCCAAGATGGACAAGACTGTGTAAACAATTGTACTTTCACCATTTACCCAGCAGAGAAACAGTAGATCTTTTTTTGGAATACTCAAAAAACCTTTCCCCAATACTATAAATGGGGGAATATTGTGGCTCCCACAGAAACACACGTCCTCCTCATTTGCCTTCATTGTAGGAAGCAAATGTCCAAAGGAAAACTCAATGTTCTCATGTTTCCAAAGCTGCTGGCATGAGCTGTTTGAAACTGCCCACTCTGCAGCAAGAGGCTTTGATAGGATTTACTCACTGGGTGAAAAAATGAGCAAACACCCCTGCAAGTCTGCATTCATCTCTCATGTAAATATCTGAAAATATTCCAGATATTAAAGCATCTCTTTTGCCCAGGTCATGAAAACAGATGGAGACAAAGCTCCAAAGGGCTGTTGCATCCAAGCTATTCCATTTGCAATGGGGACGTGCCCTGATTTCACTCTGAGCTTCATTTAACCCATGCAAAATGCCAGGACAGATGCAACTCTGGACTTCTTTGCCTTGTGGAGGGTGCTGTACTGGGGTAGGACATCTTGGTGTGCTGGCACTGTCACGAAGCTGTGCTTTGCAGCAAGGGCTCTGAGCAGAGCGTGCCCTCATTAGTGTGATTGCCTGGGTGCTCTGTTGGAATCCAAAATGCAGGGAATTCTCAGAACTTTGAGGCTGTAAGCTGAAGCTTAGAATTAAACCCAGGATTCGATCTGAGACCTTGGAAAAGGCTCCCAAACTGAGGTGCTAGAAGCAAGAATGTGGATTTATAGTTTAAAGCAGAGACACATTAAGCTAAGTAAAGGAAAATTTAGAGTTTTCAAGTTTAAAATATAAAAATGAAAGTAGTTACAGAGGTAAACAAGGAGTTTAGAATACAGCACTGTAGGTTTGTGTGTCATAACATGACTGGCTAAGAAAGCTTCCACTGTAGCATGGGTCTATAAGACAAAATATTTAAGGATTGTGTCAAAAACATAAATATCCTTGTTGGCAGTGTTTTATTGGTCAATAAATCCTTAAAAGGTCTTGTAACTGGGGTCTTGTGACCTTCTGAACCATACAGTAAAGATGTGAGCCAAACTCACCCTTCCTATGTAGAAGAACAATAAACCACATCATCAAAACCAATTCAGAGATCCCATCTCTGACTCATGCAAAACTCCTTCAAAAATCCCCATAGTGCTCCCCACACTGCAGCAGCTGGAAAAGCTGGAAACCAGAGCCACGTGCAGCCCTTCTCACCTGGATATGGCTGGCTGCAGGAGCAGCACTGCAGGAATGCTCCCCTGGCCCCCCTGAGCAGGAGCAGATTTGCAGTGTCACTTAAAACCCCAGCAGAACGAGGAAAAGCAGCTGGTCTCCCTGGACTGACTGGTACTTGACAGGAACAGGTTGAAACTTCTCAGGGAGAGAGTTTGTCCTTTGGGAAATGCTGTTTCGTATGTGGTTCCTGCAATTTAATGAGGTACCATGGTGAATCTATGGAATGGGAATTGTCACAGCAGAGTTTCTGGTTTACTGTTGCATGTAATTTTGGAACAGATATTTTTTATGGAATTTAGTGACTTTAAAAAACGGCTTGGAGAGGCTGAAAAAGGGATTTCTAATAAAAGTTAAATTGCTCCACAATGTCATTTTAAAAAATGTCTGCTTAGGTTTATGCTGTTGTTTTTCAGAGTACCTTTTAATTTTAAAATTTGTTTCTATTTACACAATCTGACTAGCCACCCAAAACAACACCAAAACGTAAAAATATTTTCCACACACCCAAACTAAAAACCCTGGATACCCTGCGTTTAATTTTGTGGATTTTTTTTTTTTCTGTAACATGCTGAAAAGTATGTTTGGCAAAATGGAAATTCCTCTTCTTACCCTGACCCTCTCAGAGTCAAACCTTCACCTGCCTGTGCCCCACGTGCAGTTCAGGCAGCAAAAACCACTGACGAGCCCCTGGAATGAATTTCCCTCAGTGGCTTTTGCAAAACATCTTGAGTAGGTGCAGTGGATCGATAGGACCTGCCTGAGAGCAGCTGAACAGGGGAGGAAAGAAGCAATTCCTTAATAAGTTGTTCTTTGCCATCACCAGCTCAGGCTGGGAATTGGCACAAACGACAGCAAAGCACGATTTCAGAGAGGAGCCCATCTGTCAGGAGCTCTCACCTTCCTCAGCCTCAAGGTCACCCTGAGGGCACAGTGGAGCATGCACCACACACAGGAACATTGCACAACTGAGGACAGCTCTGCTAAAACACCTGGAAAGCAAGAAAAAGGAAGAAAATGAGTAGGGAAGGTATTAGTGCAGCATCTCGGGGTGGGAAAGAGGCCACAGTTTAGCTGGGTGGATCCCAGGTGCTGGAGGTGGCTTGGTGCCAGGGTTTCCAGCCCTAACCAAGGCACCCACACGCAGAAGGTTCGTGGTGAGTCTGTAAGTGCTGCTTTTTTCATAATGATAATCAGAGGGATGGAAATGAGCATTGCGTGGGTACCAGGCGTGTTTGGAAGGGGACAGGATGGAGCCCTGGGGTCCAGCAAGGACAGGTTGGGATGAAAGAACTTCAGCATCTCTGGAGGGCAATAGAAGCCCAGCCCAGACCTGCCTTTGTGCCTGCCAGCCTACTCAAAATATAGAAGGAGTGACCTTTGGTCACACACCTTTTGTGTGACCAAACCCTTGGCCATGTCTACAAATCAAACAGTGGGGAGAGGATATTCAAACCCCACACTTCCAAAATCCTTCCACCAGAGCTGTTCAAAATACAGTCATTATTTGTATATATTTATTTATACATTTATTATTTGTATGCACATATATTATTGGTGATGGGGAGATCCTTAGCTGAGGTGAAGGGTCACCCCATAGGACTGGGGCCCAGGGCTCTCCAGCCAGAGGATTTCCAAGGATAACAACTGCAGCCTCCCCTGCCTGCAGCTCCTTCCTCCCTTATCGCCACATCTTGAGTACTACTACGCAAATAACAATAGGATATTGTTAGGCAAAAGAGATTTAATTGCAGTCTACACTCCCTGAGAGGGTAAGATCGGCTTTTCTCCAGATCTAATCTTCATTCTTCATCTTTTCTTCTCTCCCTCGCATTCCTTCCCTCTCCTGGAAGTTTCTCTTTTCAGTCTTTCCCAGCCAGCAGCAAGTGACCAAACTAAAACGTAAGAAAGAGGGAGGGGTGTCCTTGTCGCTTCTTCTTTTTCTACATTTTTGAATAGCCTTCAAATCCTTTGGAGTGTTGTGTCCCACAAGAAAGGATTAGCAGTAATTCCCCTGCCATCTCTTGCTTCCGACACTCTGACAACTCATTCTCCTGAGATCCCCTAAACTCACCGCTGAATACATTAACCAGAGGACACGGAGCGGGCTTTGGGGGAGTGACATCCCGTGTCTTCCCTTCCTACAGCCTGCTGGTCCAGCTGAACACACCCACCCATCCACCCCGTGCTCCTGGATCAGCACTTCTACTCCTTAGCGACCCGAAACAACCCCAAACTTGTCCGATGTGAGATGCTCTGGGTGGTTCAGTCCCCCACTGCGAGATGCACAAGGCAACGCCTGGAACTCCCTCTCCTTTCCCCGTCTCACGATGGATGTGGTGGGATCCTGTGCTCCCTCCCCTCTCCTTTCCCTGTCTCACGATGGATGGCTGGGATCCTGTGCCCCTTCCCCTCTCCTTTCCCTGTCTCACGATGGATGTGGTGGGATCCTGTGCCCCTTCCCCTCTCCTTTCCCTGTCTCACGATGCATGGCTGGGATCCTGTGCCCCTTCCCCTCTCCTTTCCATGTCTCACGATGGATGGCTGGGATCCTGTGCCCTCTCTCCTGCTCCCACACTGCAATTCTTGTTTTCTTTTCCAAGCAGTGCAGTCTGCTGGGAAGGGCTCTCTACCTCCCCTGCCTGGCTCCGGATGCTGCCAAGCCCCCTCAGATGATGAATGCTGCTTGTTCTCTCTGCCCTGCTTTGCTTTCCCTGTTGGTAAAATTGGGGTTCACAACCTGCCCACTGTGATTTACCAGAGTGGAGCACTAAGAGACAGACAGAGTCTAGCTCAGAGCCCGTGAAAATGCACTTTCTGTTCCTCAACTCCATTTCCTCATCCCGGGATTTTGAAATCCTCCTCTACAGCTCTCACCCAGGCCAGCAGACACCCGTCTGAAGCCAGACCCTTCCATCCCCTTTCCTGTCACTGGTTCTGTTTGTGGTCACTTAAGTTTTGCTTTCTTTAAGGGAAATAAGTGCACTGAGAGTAGCACAAAAAAAAGAGCAGTATTTGGTCCCCAGGACCCTCTTTGCAATTCTGCATAGCAGAAAAACCCCTCCCTGCCCCGATATTGTTCCTGCCATCTCTTCTCTCGTACTGTGAGTATTAAAATAAGCTGTTAATAAGAAAACCCAGAGGCTTCCCTCTCTCGGCTCCTCTTGAGATTGTGGCCCACGCCTTTCTATCCTGCATGGAGCCAGCAACTTTCAGTTCCACACCTCTTGCCTCCTCCAGCAGCCTGGATTTTGCTGGGTGCTGAGCAGCCAGCCCCACCCTCTGCTCTGCTGGCTCCCCATCTCTCAGTGCCCCAGTGAGGGCATGTGGATGACAGGATTCACCCCTCAGCCTCAGCCAGAAACTGCCTGAGCTGTGCTGTTCACAGCCCTGATGGGAATTACAGGATGTCTGCCTGCCAAAAGAGCCCTGGCTGAGATGCCACCCTCTGCTCTGGCTGGGGTGATTGCCATAGGGATCCCCTGTATGATGGGGAGGTGCTGTGGGCTCTAGAGGTGCCCCCCTGTCACCTCTGGGGCAGTGACAGGGAGAGATGATGGGAGGGAGGGAGAGAAGGATGACAAAATGCTGGGACTGAAGCCTGAGCCAAATGTGTGAAGCTTCTTGCCCTCCTTGATAGCCATTTCCCCTGGAGAAAAAAAAAA
>VWZV01003803.1:575440-683402 GCA_013397155.1 Irena cyanogastra | reverse complement strand
GAAAAAAAAAAAAAAAAGAATGTTTTATAAAGAGCATCATGAAAGCAAAGTATATCATGATTTCAGTGTGAGCAGACAGCAAGAGAGATAGGAGCATCCCCTTGGATTTGCCTGCCTGAGGTTATTTACCTCAGGAAGCTCCTGAATAAAAGATACAAAAATACAGCAGAAAGTAGTATTATTTGCTCATTTCAAAGCATGATGGGAGGCAGAAAAACATTATAAGGGGTATCTTTGAGTCTTGCCAGCCTGGATTTGTCAGGGCAGCGTTTTCATGGAGCGCTCTCCGGGTGACCCAGTTTCTGAGACACAGGCACAGACACACACACGTCCACACACACAGAGCCCAGCCACAATCCACAACTTTAATAGCTCTGTGACATACAAAGGAGATTTTGATGCAAAGTGGAGCTGACAGAGAAGTGGAAGAAGTATTTTTTTTCTTTTTTTTTTTTTTTTTCTTTTTTTTTTTCCATCCAGTGCCAAACCAAGATTACAGTCAAGGTGGTTTCAACCTTCAGCAAGGACTGATGTTACCGTGGGTTCTGCTTTTAATGACATTTAGCAAAAAGCAGCAGCTTGGGGAGGGGGAACACGGGTTTTCTTTTCAGGAGGAATTTACTTGGGCTGTCAGGATTAAAGGCACGAAGCGAATGCATATGGGGCTACAAAGGGGGCTTAATGGCTTTGCTGCTGGTAAGGACAGCACATCTCTGAGACAGGGTGTGCCAGGCCTGTCAGGCAGCTGATAAAACATCTGTGGACGTGGAAGGGTGCAGTGAAGAGATGTCATGGTGGTGTGGTCACGCTGGGGTGACTGTCACCAATGGTTTCCTGGCTGTGGTGACACGAAGGTGTCACTATGTAGCAATAATCTCTGTTTCAGAAAACATCCCCCCGAGGGTGAGGTGGCTGCTCCAGTGCAGCTGATGGCTGTCACTTCTTGCCATGGCTCCATCAGACTCTCCTGCAGATCCTGCAGGGAGCAGGCATGAGCCTGGTTGGGCCTGACAGGACACCAAGGCAGGCTAGACTGATGCTCCAGGTTGGGTACCCAGCCTGGCATGGGCCCAGGCATCCCCAAAAGCTCCTCAGTCATGCCAGGTTGTGGGGTTGAGTGCACCCAGGCTGATTCCATGTCCTCAAAGCAGCACAGACTTCATTATTGCAGCAAATGGTCTTATAAAACCTGGGCTTAGCCAGGAGCTCTGCTTGGAGAGGAAGGAACAGCAGGCAAAACACCCAGAGAAGATAAATGCTGGGCCGTTTTTTTCCCCTTCTTAGGCTGCATCCAGATTGGTTCATGTTGGGGAGGGTCCTTGGAGTGGTGTTTTGGCTTGGGCCTCCATTTAGAAAACTACAAATCAGCTGGTGATGCCTCCAGGGAGTTGTAAGTGCCTGGATTCGAGCAGCAAAGGATCAGTGGGTGAGGCAGCAGTACCATAGAACAACTGCAGCCCTGATGGTGAGAGCTGGCAGGGGGCAGAGGGCCCAGCTCAGTAGAGATGGTGCCAGATAAAGAGGAAAATGAAAGGAGAAGGTGCTGCTGTCTGTGGGGTGTGGGGGTGCTGCAATTCCCCACCTGCACTGCAATCACCTGAACTTCAGCAGATGGAGGCTGGTGTCTGCTGGGAGACCTTGTCAGAAATCCCCTGGTGTGTGGAGGCCTCCAGTCTGCTGCTCTGCAGAGATCCAGATGCAGAGGCTCTGGCAGGGACCTTCTGCTCCTGGGGACTGACAGCTCAGAGTGAAGGGACCTGGCAGAAAGTGCTCAGGTTCAGCAGGAGGCTGTGGTGAGAGAGAAAACGAGCCAAGCAGGTCCCACACCTTGAGCAAGGTGCTGGCAACTTGCTGTGAGAGGAATGTGGTGAGCTTGACTCACCTTTGGGAAAACTGCTTGTTTTGTGACTTGGGGTATTTTTAACGGGGCAAGCTGGGGCTGTGGTGGGGAAGAGCCAGTCCTCAGTGGTGAGTGCAGAGCCACGCCATGGCATGCAGTGGGGAAATGCAGCCTTGAGCTCCAATTTCTCTGCTAGGATGGGAAGTCCTCTCCCCTCACCTCTGCAGCTGGAGGGGACAGCACCCACCAGCCCAGGGAGCCTCTTGCCTGTGGGATGAACTCTCTGGGGGCTCAGAGCAGAAGCGTCAGGCACCAACCAGGCTGCTCTCCCTGCCTGGATGTGGTGGAGCAGTGACAGCTCCATGCTTTGTGGCTGCTCTTTGCAGCAGCTATACAAACATGGCGCAGGGAACTGACAGCAACGTGTGTCCCCCTGACACCCAGAGAATAAAGTGATATTGCTGTGAAAATGAGGCTGCTGCTGCACGGCTCGACTCTGAACCTTCCCTCTGAGAAGGAGCTATGATTAGAATCTCATCTCGCTCTCTGTTGCACAGCACCTGCAGAAGAAAAATCCCACCCAGCAGCAGGGAACTATTTTTAAAAGGCCTTTTTCCAACAGGCTGGGAAATGGGGATGGTGAGAATTCTGCTGGAGCCGTGGAATTCTTTCAAACCCCCTTGCAGAAGGGCACGGAGCTAGACTTGGGGAATGTGACTCAGAGAAAGGAAGAGGCAGAATCTTCTTGCCAAGTCTGCAGCTTGTGCCAGCTCTTTGCCTTGAGAGGCTGAATTTCAGCATCTTCTGGGTCTGTTGAGGGTTTTTTTTTCAGGTTTGCTGTACCTGGCTCAGTGAGACACCTCCAGCTGCCAGAAATTTGCTGAGAGCTATTTGTGTGCTTTGAAAAGAGGGGTACAGGGGTCCATGGCATGGGAATTGTGGGCAGGAACGTGTCCCAGGGCTGCTGTGCTCTCACCCAGGGCTGTGGGAAGGGGTTGCCTGCAGCTTCTGGGCACCACAGAGTAGGAGGTGGGGGAAGCAAACAGGCAGAGAAGACCAAGAGGCTGAAAGAGTCAAGTCCTTGGGGTGTGGGATATGATAAGCCGTGAATTCTGGGCTGTCAGTGCCAAAAGGGTTAATTCACCTACATTTTGGAGGTGAATAAATGTACCAAGAAGCCTCAGAAGTGTCTGGGGATAGAGAGGGAGAGTGAGGTGAGGGCTGGTGGAAGCAAAGCCCCACTTTCCTCTTGCTATGCTGCTCATGGATGGGGTTTGATGCTGTTCAAACATAATTTGCTCTCCCTGTATGAATGGAACCAGGGAAGTGTATTACATTTATCCTCATAAAACAAGGGGCTTTGGGAGCAGTGGAACAGAGGAATTCTGGTTTTCCACGGTCGTTTCCTGTGCAGATTCTCTGGTTCTGCTCATATCACACCCTGGGAGTGGGATGGAAAATGGAAGGGCAATGGCACAAAATGCTCATTTGAGAATATCCTCCTTTATAAAACTTGTTAGGGCTTAATTCCTCAGAGACACTTCTCCTTCCATCAAATCTGATTGCAGGCCAGCAGGTTTGCAAAGCTACTGTGCAGTGCCCATGGGCAACAAGCCCAATCTGGTAAACCTTCTTTCCATGGGGAATGATGTTAAAAAATAAACAGAACTGACCTGAAATTCCTACAAACTCCCACAGAGTTTGACCCACATATCTGTGCTTTTCATGCTGGCACCATGGCTCTGGAGCTGGAATGGAGATTGGCATTCACCTGATGAAAAGCCCCACTCAGGATGTACCATGGACCATACAGGCTGCAAGTTTAAATTGATGTACCTAGCCACAAAACCACTTCCCATTTTGTATAACACAGACCAACAGGGATTTGAAAAATGTTCCCTTTCTGTATAGAATGACTATTTTTAAAATCGAACAGTAAGTTAGTCCTCTATTGACTTTCAATTTCCATCTCTCCCATTTCCATAGCAACTCTGGCCATTTATGCATTTGTCTTCATATTTAACTTTCCCCTCTCATATAATTTCAAGTGGACTCAAGAGATACAAAAGGGTTAAACCAGTCTTTGAAACACCTCCCTGTTTTGAAGCAATTACTTGAAAATACATATATGTATGTGTATTTATATATACACTAGGCTAAATTGACAAGTTTGTGGTTTAATAAAAAGTGTCGCTGGAATATTTGCCCTGAAAAACCCTTCAGGGCAATAACAAGAACGCCTCTCTCCTCTCACCTTTCCTTGTGTTATGACTATGTTCAAAATTCTCCTCTGGAATCTAAACTTGCAGCTGAAAGAGCTGTGGGATTGGCTGGGGATTGGCTGAGCTCACGATCTGGCAATTTGGGCTGGTTTTCACCTTTTTTTTTTGTTTTGATTTGTTTATTTTTTTGTTGTTGTTTTTGGTTTTTTTTCCCATTTTTTGAAGTATTTGTATGTGTATTTGGGAACAGTCAGAAGGCAGCAGCGCTTCACAAATTCTGTGGTTTTGGGCTTGGGGCAGAGATGTGAGTTCACAGTGACCATTGACTGATGGAATTGTCCCAAGGATCTGGAGGGGTTTTGGTGGGAATGCAGTGACCTTCTCTGGGATTTTGCTGTCCAGGAGAGCAGCCAGGCTAGTGGTAGCCTTGGGGAATCTCCAGAGAGCCCCTCCAAGCAGGCATTGCTCCTTGGAGAGCAGATTGGTCTTGAAGCCTTGGTACTGTCTGTGTGAGGCACTGGGAAGAAAGCTTTGAGGTCAGTAATTCTCTTCTAAGTCCACTTGAAATTCCCTCCCTATATCTTCACAGTGTTTTTAGCTGCAAACTTGTGTGGGGTTTTCATGCTGGGACTCTCTAGACTCTCAATTTCCATCGTCATCCTGCCTCTCCTTCAGTGCCTTCCCAGCCCTCCTCCATCCAGGTGATTATTTTTACAGGGGAGAACATGGATGGCTTAATTGCAGCACAGAAAAAATGGGACACATTTCCCTGGAGTGCTGGTGACACATTCCAGGGGAGCACAAGGTGACCAGGCTGTTTTGGGACAGCTCTGTCACCGTGGCTCTGTTCACTGATCACCTGCACAAGGACCTGCCCAACTGACCAAGGTGCTGAAGTGCCAAAGGCATTTTAAAATTTTTATTTTAATGGGCCTGAGAGTCTAAATCTCATTGACTTTCAAATAGACTGTGCAGATCAATGCACAATGCCCTGACGAGGCAGGATGGTTTCCTACAGAACGTCCTCCTGCACTCCGCCCTCATCCTGCTCCAGCAGCTTGGGATTCAGGGCTGATCTTCTCCTCCTGGGGGATTTCTGCTGAGTCCTACAGCCAGACCTTCCAGTTGTTTTGTGCAAGGATATGAGTAAGCAACTGGTGGAACTGCTGAAGTTATTTAAGTGCCTAATTCCCGTTGAAACCTGCTTAGATGCACTCGAAAATCCTATTAGAGCACTTGCCTGCACCTTTAAGCACCTAAATACCTTTGAAAATGCATTCTTTGATCATTTAGGGATTGAAGGGCAGAATTTCCACAGGATTTGTGCTCCTAACTCACTTGCTGCTCCCAAAAGAAATCTCTGTTTTTTTCTGTGTTGTGCCATTGTCCCATGTCACCTTCCCCTTTCATTGCATCACTTGTGTTGTTCCTTGGGGAAAGACTCTAAATAATTCCTCCCCCTGCCTTACTGTTGACACCTTCCTGAGTATTTGCAGGGCATTATTAAATCACCTCTTTACTCATCCTTTATCTGAGCTGTACATAATTAGTTCCTTTAATCTTTCTTCATAGGTCAATCCTTCTAAACCCTTAATCATCTTTATCTCCTTTTGCTGGAGCCCCTCCAATTTGCTGACAACATTTTTTCTTCTTCATTTTATTTTGCATCAAGAAACAACAAAACTTCCAAGTCCCAAGGGCTCTCTGGGCTCCCTGATGGCACTGTGGGGCTGTGGCTTTCCCTGTGGGGTTGCCCCTTTCTGCTTCTGGCTTAGCCTGGGGAACAAAACTGGTGTTGAGAGGGAGAAAACCATCCCTGCCCCATCCCTGGAAGTGTCCAAGGTGAGGTTGGACAGAGCTTGGAGCAACCTGGGATAATGGAAGGTGGCCCTGCCATGGCAGGGGTGGAATGAGAATAGCACAGCCTGTTTTGCTTGGCTGGCAAAAATCCTCTTTCTGTGCTTCACATTTTTAAAAGTCTTTCGTTTGGATTGTATTTTCCCTCAATTCTTCACTGAGAAGAAGGGTCTGAGAACCCTTCTCTACTGATACGGATACGATCATCTTCACAAATTCCTTAGCTGGCACCAACAGGTTGAGGAAACTGAAGCATGATGGAAAAGATGGGAGGCAGAGCCCAGCCTGGCAGCAGCTGTAGCCTTGCCCTGTCTGAAAGCACAGGATGACCCCAAAAAGAGCAGAATTCCTGAGGGAACAGAAAGGATCTGTGACCACTTGGAGTCTACTTAGGCAGTTTTTTCTTAGTTGTCTTATCCAAACCAACACTTGCTATTCCTCAGTGGGAATATTCCTCAGTTTCTGTGTCCCTTGGTGCCAGGGAGCACTGACAGAGCCACCACAGTCACAAGTGTGATGATAAAACCTGCACCTGGAGGGATCTCTCATTCTAGAATGACTTCGCTTTCCCTTTTCCCACCCAGCAAAACCTTACAAAAGGGCTGTGATAGCCATCCTGAGCCCTCAGAGGACGGCTGGAAGTCAGACCTGGGCTGGCGCATCACAAGCAAGGTGAGATGTAGCTGGCTTGGTGGAAAGGAGCTGGGCTTGTGCTGTGCTCTGCACAAGTGGCTCCCAGATGTGCTCCAGGTGTGGTGGGAAGGATCAGGCTGTGGGAGTGGACAGGTGGGGTTGACAGAGACTGTCCCTTCAGTGTGCTGAGAGGTGTTCAGTGCAGAATGAGGATGGAAAGCTGCATGTTTATGCAAGTGCTCCAGGAGATAGTGGGGGAGCTGCTGACAGGGAACTTTCTGCTTGTCAGGGATGTGAAAAACTCAATCAATGCAGCAAGAGTCACCCTGGAGCTCAAGCCGGGGGCAATGTGACCCTGGAGAGGAGATGAGAAGTAGTTGTGGTGCTGCCATCCTTTTGTTGTGCCCCTCCCAAAGTCCAACAGGACAGTGCAAAGCCCCCAGGGAGCCCACTCCTCCCTGTTTCCTGGCACCAGCACAGGCAGACAACCCAGGGATGTTTCCATTGCCCTGCATCACTGGAAATTCCTAAAGCTGAACAAGGCTGGGAAAAAGAAGACCTCCAGGGCATTTCCAGGCTAGGAGCCATGTTGTTGCTGGAGCAAGGGGAGATGAGGACTGCCTTTGTCACATTCTTGCAATGACTTTTATGGAGCCCCATCTATCTGCCTCCTGCAGCTTGGAATTGCCACAGCTGTTTCCAGCCCTCTCTGAGCTCTGATGTTTCCAGATGGAATATCAGACTCCCTAGGAGTGCAGCTGTGCAGAAATGCCACCCGGGCACTGCAGGAGCAGGGCTGCCACCAGCTCTGCCTGGCTCCTGCTCTGCAGTCACGGGAGGGGCTGGGGCTCCCTGAGGGCTCCAGAACCAGCAGAGCTTTGCAGCAGCTCCATTAGCAAAGGCTGCACTCCATAGAATCACAGAGTGCTTGGGGTTGGGAAGGACTTTAAGGATCATCTTGTACCACCCCTGCCATGGGCAGGGCCACCTTCCATTATCCCAGGTTGCTCCAAGCCCTGTCCAGCCTGGCCTTGGACACTTCCAGGGATCCAGGGGCAGCCACAGCTTCTCTGGGCACCCTGTGCCAGGCCCTCACCAACACTCATAGGGAACAATTTCTTCCTAATGTTGAATCTAAACCTCCTCTCTGTCAGTTTGAAGCCATTCCCCCTTTGAGCTGAGAAAACCAATAAAGCAAAAAGAATCAGGGCATGGCTGGAGTGGGATGGAGCCACCCCTGTCTCTGCCACTGCTCTCTCAAGTGTCCATGGTCACCTGGATTGGTTTGGAGTTGCATGTCTGTGAGTCCTTGCCATGTGGGAATATTGTCTGTAATGTGAACAGCCCCCAGACCAAGTTTTTAGTGGAACCTTTACCATAAAGGGAATAATAAGCTTATCAGTGTATTATTTTTCCATTAAAAGTAGCATCATCTTGCCCTTCACAAGATTCTTTTTCTGCACATTTCCCTTCAGAGGAGAAGTGTAGTTGTGCTGCTTCTTCCACCCAGAATGTGTTCTGGTGGCACTGTCAGTGCTGGATCTCTGGAGGCAGCTCACTGAACGTGAATCCACGGTTTGTGCAACGCAGCAGCCGTGCCAAGAGCTGGCTCTGTGTCCCTGAGCAAGGGCAGGCTGTGGTTTCCCTTCTCCCCTGCTCCCCTCTGCAATGACTGCCTGCAGCAAAGGGGGAAATCCCAGGCTCTACTCAACTGGGCTGTAAAACTCCCCGAGTTCAAATCTGAATTCGGTGCTGTGGCGTTGTAGGAGCACAGCAGGGAGAGTCAGCAGCAGGTGCCTCACTCTGGGAGCAGTTTCTTGCAGAGCATTCAAACTGTTCAGTTATGTTTCACTTGTTCCACAGGGCTCCTCCCTCCCCTCCCTGCATCACAGCACCAAGTGGGGTGACTGTGATCTTCTCCTGACAAGCAAAGGAGGGATTCTCCCGGACTGGGAATGCAGCATCCTTGTAGCAAGCACTTTCCAACACAACACTTGCTCCCAAATCATTGCTGTCTCACGTAATTTTAAATATCTATGTCCATCTCTCCAGGAGAGGGACCCTGGACAAGGCTCTTGAGCCAGCCTGTGGTTTAGGAAAAGCTGTTGTGTCTACCAGGATCTGCAAGACACCAGGACACTCCTTACAGGATCCTCTTTATTAAGAGTGGATTTTTTAAAATAGCAGTGAATAGGGGAAATGAGTAATTTTATTTATTTGCAACCTGAGAAACAAATTTATTTTAATGCAAAACTTGCCACATTTCATAATTACTCAGAGGATGGATTTGTCAGTAGAAAGAAAACCCCTTCCCTTCCCTTCCCTTCCCTTCCCTTCCCTTTTTCCTGTACTCATCATTAATTTCTTTCTTTTTTCTTTAGGTCTCAAACATATTCCCATCCCTCCTGGAGCTGCATTTCACTGCACATCAAACGGATGGATGGACAGCACGANCTTCCCGGAACTTCCCTTCCCTTCCTTTCCCTTCCCTTCCCTCTTTTTTTCTTTTTCCTGTACTCGTCATTAATTTCTTTCTTTTTCTTTAGGTCTCAAACATATTCCCATCCCTCCTGGAGCTGCATTTCACTGCACATCAAACGGATGGATGGACAGCACGATTGACAACAATTTAAAACTAATTTAAAAAGTATAAAAGGATAAAATCTCTGGAAAAGCCTAACTGGCCCCATCCTGAAGGACAGAGGGATGGATCAGTTTTTTTTTTCTACGTGCAGTGATTCACCCANACTGAGGCTCAAATGGGCCCACAACAAACAGGCTCAAATGGGCCCACAATAAACTGAAGCTCAAACAGGCCCACAACAAACTGAGGCTCAAACAGGCCCACAACAAACTGAGGCCCAATTGGGGCCCCATAACAAACTGAGGCCCAATTGGGCCCACAACAAACTGAGGCTCAAATGGGCCCACAACAAACAGGCTCAAATGGGCCCACAATAAACTGAAGCTCAAACAGGCCCACAACAAACTGAGGCTCAAACAGGCCCACAACAAACTGAGGCCCAATTGGGGCCCCATAACAAACTGAGGCCCAATTGGGCCCACAACAAACTGAGGCCCAATTGGGCCCACAACAAACTGAGGCCCAATTTGGCCTACAACAAACTGAGGCTCAAATGGGCCCACAACAAACAGGCTCAAATGGGCCCACAATAAACTGAAGCTCAAACAGGCCCACAACAAACTGAGGCTCAAACAGGCCCACAACAAACTGAGGCCCAAAGGGGCCCACAACAAACTGAGGCTCAAATGGGCCCACAACAAACTGAGGCCCAATTGGGGCCTCCTCACAAGCCAAACTTCTGGAAACAGCCTTTTTCTAAATCAGCTTCCATTCAACAGCACAGAGCTCCCAGTCCTGTCCCCGTGGTGTGGGCAGCAAAGCTGTCAGTGACAATATCAGCAGCAGCTCTGGCTTTAGAAAAGCAGAAGTCACCGGTGAGCCCCTCAAATCCCTGATCCTGCAGCGAGGGGCAGCGGGGATGACCCTGGGAGCTGCTCCCCTGCCTGGAGCAGCTCCCCCTGTAAATACTTCCAAACAAAGGGCTGAGCAGCGAGAGTAGAACGGGGAGATGCCATAAGCGAGGCTTTGTCCCCTCCTTCTGGGATTGATGTGCAAATAGCGCTGGGGCTCGCAGCCGAGCCGAGCTGAGCTGAGCCGAACTGAGCTGAGCTGAGCCGAGCTGAACTGTTCTCACAGAAGCCCGGGAGCTCTGCGGGAACATTTCCACCCACCCTTCCTCACAAACTGCTTTCCAGATGGGCTTTAAAACACACCCGGCCCCTTCGAAAGGCCACTTTGAAAGCTCAGACTCCCTCAGCTCTGTAGGGCTGAAGTGAGACAATCTCACACCTTGGAGAAAATTATTTATAATATATTTACAACAGAGAAATAAAAGATAAAGACTATTCTCTTGTCTATCTTTTTTTTTTTTCCTTCTCCTTTTTTCTTTTCCCCTTTTCTTTATTTACCAAAAGTACCTCCAGGGCTAATGGCATTTACTTTGGCCGCTGGGAGCAGTGGAAGATAGAAGTCTGAAATATGAAAGCTTTTCTCTTGGTTTTTAACAACTTTGGATCACTCTAGTTAACTCTCAGTCTCAGTTCAAAGCAGAGCTAGAAACTAAAAGGCTGGTTCTGTTTTTCTCTGAGAAATCTACATTACTATAAATGATTGCTTATCCCAGAAAGAAACACAGAGGCTTAAAATTCCTTGTCCTGGCATGAAAAAAGTCAAAATCACTGAGACTTTTGTGAGCTGTGACAAAAAATAAAAATAAAAATAAATAGTCTGCAATACTTCATTTTGATGGCATCAAAGTGTTTCATGCATGACCTGTTTTTCATTTTTTAAATATATTTCTATTGTAATCAGCTTAAGTTTCAAAACAAAATGACTTTGAATGAAAGGTTGAAATAAGTTGTCTTAGTCTCATTTTTTTTTTCCCAGAAGAAGAAATTCATCAAACTGGGTCTCTTTCTTCCGAACATTTCAGCTGAGTTGAATCTGCGTTTTCCAAACTGTAAGAGATACCTTAACAAGATATTTCTGCCTGGCTCTTGCTGTTGCAGAAATAGTGAGTTTCTTGGGACACTGATGCCTGATGATGGCAGTGCAGATGACAGAAGTTTTGGGACAAGCAAGGTTCAAAATGTAAAACTGAAGTCTTAAGGAGCCAGGGATGACAGGGATTTCAGCCTTTCCCAAACTCTGAGGTCCTGGAGGTCTCAACCAATCCTAAAACCCAGGGATGGGAGTGTAAATGCTGTTGATCAAGCTCTGGGATTCCCAGCTTGCCTGTTCAGGAGCAAGCAGGAAATTTGTCATGAATGGCCCTTGATATTTTGGTATTCTCTCTCAGGATATTAAAGTCCAAATCTAGAATATTTGGGCAAATTAACAAATTCCTTTTAGCTCCTGAAAAACACTGTGATTTCTCTTTGGGCTGGCTGGATTTTGGCCTTGCCTCTACAGCAATTGTTTGGCTCAGGCAGCAGCTCCTGAAGAGAAGTGCCAGTATGGGAAAGTAGGAAGGAACAGGTTGCTAAATCCTAAATTTGCTAAGTTCATTGTTAGGAGGATCATAGATTTTTTTTTTTTTTTACCTCACAGCTGATTGTATCACCACTTTATTAAAAAAAAAAAATTAAAATACAGCTTGCTTAGGAGCCACCCCAAGGTTCAGAGATAGACAGAGGGATGACTTGATGCCCTAATCTTTGCTCTTCTGACCAGAATTTGTTCCACCATCATGAGCTGCTCATTTAATCCCCCTTGGATATAGGTTCTTCAGGAGTGGAACAAGTATTCAAAATACCCCTGGAGTTAACCTGTCCATCCAAATGGTGACCAAAGATTTGATCACTCCTGAACCAAGTGGATGTAGAGATTGAACTGATTGCAGGAGAAGATTAATTTTTATATTACCCTCTTCTTCCAAGTTTCAGGATTTCTGGTGCATCAACTTTAGATTTCATGAACTTGAGCCTTGGCAAAGTGGACAGATAGAGTGAGAGACTCTTTCTCCAGAGGGCATTGCATCGATGTGTTTCATCCTGGCCATGACAGATGTTCTTGTACCCAGCATCTGCAAGGGGAAGATTTATCCAGAGTCAATACATTCATTTTTAGCTCTGGTTGAGTTTGTGGGTAATCTAGGTGAAGTGATTTTTTTGAAAGATGGGATGAAAGAACCCCAAAAGGTTTGACAGGGAATTAGCTTCAACTTAAGAGAAGGGCAGTGCTAGGAATAGGAAGGAAGATGGTCTCTGGGGGGTGAGAAAATAGAAAGGAGAGGAAAAAGGCAGATTCTTAAGGGGATGAGGCCTTGGCCTCAGCTATGGAAACAGGTAATTTCCCAGTACAGATAGATAATAGGGATGAGGATTCAGGGAATGTGGCATCAGAATCTGGTGAGATTCAACCTGGCAAGCTGACACTACTGAAGAGATCACAAATGCTTTCCCTCCCCTCCTCGCCTTCGCCTTCACCAAAGTTTAAAGTTTACCTGCTAATTCCCTTATCAGAAGTTTGTGCTGAGAACTCTTATCTGGATTTTACAGGCAGTTCCTGGCACCAGACCAAAAACTGGAGAAAAGTGTTTCATTCTTCTCCAGTTGTTCAATGAAAGCAACATTTTAAGCCAACAATATTATTGTCATTAATGGGATGGGACTGTTAATGATGGGAATGTGTGTGTTTGGCTTCCAAATGAGACTTGCCATCTATCCCTGCTCCTGACCTGCTGCAGTTTAGTGGGGCTAAATTGCTTTTTAAAGCTGATCAGAATGAACCTTAATTGATGCATTAAACCCAGGTTCAGTGGATCTTGCTGTCCCCCAGCCCTGCCACTGCTGGTGGCTGCCCTGGGCTCATCAGGCAGATGAGAGGAGAGTCCCCAAAACAAGGCCAGAGCTCCAGAGTGTCTGGGTTTGGAGGAGTTTTTTTCTATCATTCCCCCCAGCTCTCCCTATTTTTCTCTTTCAAATGTAATTAAAAGTCATTCTTTTAAGTTTATTTATTTATCAGCTTGCTACATTTGAACTTGCAGGCGCCTTCATCTCAGCATTCATTTCCTCGCCCTTTAATGTGAACCTGACTCAATTCCCCATCCCCTTCAAAGCTCTTTATTAGTTCTGCAGCATTCCCCCACCCCCAGCTCCTTCTCTAATTCCACCTTCCTCTTCATCAGCCCTGCAGACAAACAGCCCAGGGCTCTGGGCCAGGCTTGGCTGGAGATGTCACCTGGGCTGTGAAGTGGTGACATCCCCCTGTGCCCCTCAGGATGCAGCTGAGGGAAAAGGCAGCCCTGAACCCTCTCTGCCCAGGTCCTGTTGCTGATGAAATCACCCCCACACTTCATGGTGGAGGAGCTCACCTTTCCTTCCCCTCCCATGGTTTGAGGTGCTGCCTCCCACAGGTTTTGGGGGCAGCTGGGTCTCTCTTCCCCTCCTGTCAGCTGTAGTGTGCCTGACTCCAAAATGAGTCAGGGTTGTTAGCCTTTGTTCCCTCCTTGCCAGCAAGCCCTCAGTGCCTGAACCCACGAGGCTTCTGCCACGAAGAGCAGGGGATTCAGGGAAGTTCAGCAGAGGAGCCAAACACAGAGAATAATTCAAAACACCACCCGAGAAGTCCTTGATCTCCAGCTTCCTTCACATGGAAGTTTGATGTTGATTTTCTCCTCCAGCTGAGGAAACTGAGGCTTGGAGCAAGGAGATGCTCTGGGACTCCACCCTGGGCTTATTTTCTTCTAAATACATCTGCCTCCCCCAGCAGGAGCTGAGGCCCCAGCAGAGAACCAAGGGCTTATTCCTCCAAGGTTCCAGGCCCTGGCCCTGCTTGGCTCTGCCCTGGCACAGAGTTGGAGCTGCCTGCAGAGAAAATAAACAACCTGCTCTGGATTTGTCTTGCTGGGAGTTGAGTTGCTTCACTGCCTTGTCGCTGAGATGTGGTGATTAAAGAGATCAACTGTGGAGCTTGGGGCACAGTGAGGGGACTCAGACACTTTGTAAACTGTCACCTCACACTGCCAGGGTGAGTCTGGAGCAGAGGAGAGCTGTGATAAGGCAGCTGTGTGATGGGACATCAGTGCCTGAGGCACTGTGAAAGAATCCATGGACCTCTTAGGACTGATGAAAATGAGTCTTTTACTTTCTTCCATTTTATTTATTTTATTTGATTATTTTATTATTTTTTTCTTCCCCACCAAGCCTCTTTTCATCCCCTTATCTTCTCCGGTGGTTAGTAGATTAATGCATGTCTCAGGAAGATAAATGCACTTTCAGATCTTCAAAAGGCAAGGCAGCCTCTGAAAGCAGTGTTTACAACCTCCTCGGCTGGTGCCAAAGCAGGCAGCATGACATGACCTTCAGTTTAGCTTCCAAGGTCAAACTGAAATGCAGATCCTGGTCCCTGGGAGCACAGTGGGAACCAGCGCTCCCAGTAGCCACGTAGAATTTGGGTTTACCTCTATTCCCTGCCAGGGCAAACTCCCTCCCTCTGCCTACTCTCTGTCCCCAGGCACTGAATGAGAGTTTGGGGATGGACGAGGAAGGGGAGAGGGGAGACAGAGTCAGGGAGAGGGAGCAAGGCAATCCTCCCCAGGATTCAGCACTACGCAGATATTGAAATTTTTATTGGCCCTGAATCCCGGACCACGACACAGCAGCTGAAGGTGTTCAGCTCCAAAGGGCAGCTCACTGCTGTTCTCCACCAGATCACACCTTGAAGGTTCAAAGCCCAATACAGGTTTGTCTTGGCCATCCCTGAATGTCCCATTACACATTAGGATAGTCACCCACAGGCCCATGATCCTGACTCCAGCCTGGCTTTTCCAGCCATACTTTGACTTTGCAGCTAAGCCACACACAAAGCCCTGAATTTTATATCTGAGTGCCAAGGTGGTTTGAAATATCTGTTTTTCACTCCAGCTCTGTCCTGCACCATCAGGAGGCAGAGTTTGACAGCCCTGGCTGTGGTTTGCCTGATGGCACAGGGAGCAGGAGCAGGGCTGGAGTTGGCAGGTCCTGCAGGGTCATGGAAGCAGGGCTCATGTGTACAGAGCTTAAGTGGTGGCTCCAAGGTGGGAGAAAATGTGATTGTGTTTGAGCTGTTCTCAGGCATTTCCGAGCTCATCCCTGTGAATTAGGGGCCGAGTGAAGTCATTAAGCCCTAATCAAAAGCAGCTAATCAGGAATCAGTGGGAGATATTCCAATTAATTGCAGCTGGAGCAGTGGAGCTGGAAAGGGGGGTGGTCCCAAGGAAAGGACAGCAGGGTCTTGTGCCAGCTTGAATGGTGGGGCCCAGAGTCTCAAAAGTATTTAGGGGATCTCAGAAGACACTTTGCTGTTGGGAGTTCCTCGTGATTTCCAAGATGCACTATGAAACAGCTGTGGTGGTGTGGATATTCTGCTGCCCATGGTGATACAGGTCTTAACAAGGCTTCTCTGCCTGTTGGAGGGGGAAAGCTCTCACTCAGAGCTCTTAGCAGAGATCCATTCCCCCACATCTTTTTACAGCTGAGATTCTCCAAGTGCTTTATGGATTTCATAAGTAAATAGCAGCATCTTGACTTTACAGGAAACTGAGTGATGTGCAAGAAGCGCTCTGACATCCCAGACTTTGCTCAGGCTTTGTCTGCAGCCCAGTGAAGATTTCACTGCAGTTAAAACAGAGGTTTAGGAGCTGGGTGCAAAGCAGGCTCAGCTGTGCCAGGATGCCCTGCAAGGCAGGACACTCTCAGCTGACATTTTCCTCTCCTGCAAACCCATGTTCAGAGCTGAGATGAGAAGCAGGCTCTCTGGTGGGTCACTGAGAGTTAATAACGTCCCACAACCCCAAGGCACTGCTCTTCTGATTGGCACCATTAATGGGAGCAGCGTTTGTATTGTCTGTTCTCAGTTCAGCCAGGGTTGTGCTTTCCCACCATATCCTTCCAGACCTAAAGTCTTTCCCCTCACCATCCCTGAAGTCAGTAAACAATTGTGCCCCATGAAAGCAGACAGAGTGTGGGGTGCAGAACTGGGGCATTGAAGGTGCCAGGACCCCTGGGCACCCTGTGCCACTGAGTCACTGGAGCATAACTCTACTTTGTGCTCCTTTCTATTTGATGATAAAAACCCTCAAGGACACCATCGACTCCTCTCACCCTTAAAGGCATCTGGAGAAGAGCAGAGGTATTCTGCTGCTTTTGGAAATTCCCTTGCTTCCCACTCCAGAGAAATGTCTTTCTTCAAAAATCTCATTGAACCTATAAAATGCCTTCCTGTTCTTCAGCCCCTGCAGGGCTCCCCTCAACATGCCTGTTCCACCATTACATTCAGGCTGCTCTATAAAGAGAATAAAGTGCATAGTGCCAGATCAAGTTCTGCTGTAAATCCCTACCAGCCTGGAGTCAACACAAATTGAATTCCATCATGGCTTTTCTTGGGAGGGTTTGCTGGCTGCCTTTTAAACTTGCCAGGGCAGAGATGCAATTTCATTTAAGTAACTAAAGTGGAAAGGTGCACAACATTGTTGTAGAACTTTAGCTGAGAGGTTCAGGTCTGCAGAAGAAGGGGCACTTCTCTGTCCAAAGAACCGCTGCTCTGTCACAGCACGTGTCACAGTTGAGATGGCCACGACACACCGAGCATCACCATACAACATCAGAAAGCTCCAACCCATACAGAGCAACACCTTACCTCATCAGAAGGCTGCAAGTATCTGCCCTTCTTGTTCTTCAGCCCAACCTTTTATACCCTCATGTTCATGCCTTACACCTGTGTGCCCTCTGTTCCCTTTGGTGGTTGTCAGCACACCTGGGCACTCCCTGGCTCATTGCTGTCGGTGCTGCTCACCTGCTGCTCACAGCTGTGCCCATTGGGGATGAGACTGGGGCAGCCCCACTCCCAATCACCACAAGCTGTGTGCCTACACTGCTCAGAAATGCAGATGACTGCAATCAGCAAGCCTGAGTTCAGGTTTACAGGTATGATCCAAGGATTTCAACCCCAAAAAACAAGTTTCCTGGAAAGCCACCACCTCAGACAGCAGAGTGGCAGCAGAGTCTCACAGAACCCCCAGCATCTGCAATCTTCTCCCTGGTGTCTTGTAGGGTGTGTGTGTGTCTCCATGAAGGTTTTCCCTCTGGCTTGAGGTAAAGATTTCAAGGCCAGCTCATGATCTAAGCAAATTCCTGGGGCTTGCATAGCCCCACGTTGGCCTCACTGAGGAAGGTGCTGGGTCAGGGATGAGGGATGCCTCCGGTACTCACTGTGTGACCAGGACACTTCGTTGTGAAGCTGCTGCTTGAGAGACCTCTTGACTGTGATGCCTTCAGGGACTACCTAAAAACAGAGGCCAGACAAAATTAAGGGAATAAAAAGCAGGTATATTTATTGAAGGCCCTTCAGGCACATTTCGGACAGAAGAAGCCCCCCAGGGGCTACACCCAAAATGGATCACAGGTCATGGGTTTTCACACTTTTATAAGTTTTGTCCATTTGCATAATGGGGGTTAATCTGCCAATTACAGCTTCAGGTAATGAAGTCATTTACCCCAAATTTGCTCCCCCCAACTCACTTTTGTTGTCATCTCTCAGGCCTGAGGCAGTGAGGTGTCCTTGATTGCCAGGCCTGGAGAGGAATTGTTGTGTCTGTCCAGAATGGGAAAGCAGCAGCTCACACTGTGTGTGGAGTTTAGAGTTATACACTAAAGAGTTGCAGGATTACAAATATATGAAAAGTATACAAGGTATAATCCTAAGGCATCACCATCCTTGTGATAACATCCGGACAAATTAAAACCAGAAGATTTTTACACACATGGCAGGGATGGCAAATCATCCTCTGGCTGCTGGAAACCAACCTTTGGGGAAGGGAAGACATGTCCAAGTCAAAGAAAAGCTGCTTTCCCCACAAGGCTTTGTTTCCTACCTACCCCCCTGTGCCTGTGCTACTTTCCTCCTCCTCCTCTCTGTGGCTGTGCTGAGCTATTGATTCCTGCCTTGCTCACTCTGTGGATTTGGGAAGGGGGAGGGATGTCCCCAGGGTAGGTCAGGATAAATCAGCACTCCTCTCTACCTCGGCTTCTGCATCCCTCACTCCAGGTCTCCATTGCATCCTTGTTCCTGTCACAATTTTTCTGCCAAATGCCATTTTTACCCTCCCCACACGTCCTGGGGGAGCTCTTATTTATGGCCAGTGCAACAAAACTGAGCAACACCAGCTGTTTCCCAGCCTGCAGGAGCACATCCATCACGGGGGCTTTAGAGAAAGCCTTTTGTTTAATTATGGGATCACTCCTTTTCTCTCTCCAGTCCCTTGCCCCTCCCGGCCTCCCCTTGCCTCACTCCAGTGAAGAGGCCAGGAGGTATTTCATTCTCTGCTGGCAACTCCAATGATTTCTGGATGTTCTCAGTTCACCTTCCTGCTGGTGCAAACCCTTTTTCATTGCTCAGAACATTTAACACCTGTGAGGAGAGGGTAAAGGGTCCTTCTCTGCACAGGCAGTTTGGGAACAATAAATATCATCCTACAAATATTTTTGCAGAAGGACATGTAGTGGCCCTGATTTCTGTCTTCTTCCCCTTGTATGTAGTCAGGGTTTTCTTTTGAAAAAAACAAAAACAAAAATCCTAAAGGTTTCACCAAAGGAGGTGAGAGCAATTTTCATCCAATCCTTCCCTATTTACTCAGTTTCTGATATGGCAGATGCCTTAAATGGTTTGGGGTTTTGTTTTTGGTTTTTTTGTTTGTTTGTTTGTTTGTTTGTTTCACAGATCCCACTGTCTGGAAATGCATCTTGAAGCAGGCTGAAGTTCATCCTCTGTGGCTCAGACTCTGGGAAGTCACCCACCAGTGACACCACCCAGGTAAAACACCTTTTGGGCAAGTCCCTGCACAGGGCTGAATTCAATACCTCCCACTCCCTGGCAGAACATGTTTATTAGGAGACTTGTTTATTCTGAGAGTTATGAGGAGGAGGAGGAGCAGAATTTTCTTGTCTGGACCTCTCAGAGTTAGAGAAAGGGATGGTGCTGGATGGAACATTTGGTTCCTCTGAGGCGCTGACATTGCCTTGGTTGGTGATATGAGACAACAGGAATGGAAATGCACTTCTCCAGGAGAGGGAAAAGCCTGTGAGCTCAGCCTCCACAATAATTCACCTGCCTGCGTGTCTGGCCCTGTGCCCCAGGATCCCTTCCCAGCCCTGCTTTGCATTTTGCAAATTGTTTCAAGAAGCGGCCAGTTTTCACGGGGCTGTCGCGAGGTGATGGATGGCTGGGGACGCCCAGCGAGGATATCTGTCTCCACCGAGGCTCTGTGAGTCAGCTACCCCATGTCTAGCTGCTACTTTTCTGCCTTAAAAGCCTCAATATTCTCCACTCAGCTCACCTTCCTGCTCTTTCCTGGTCTCCAGATCCATTAGTCTGTCTGGGCTGGTACCCATTAAACTGCTGAACATGGGCTGCTCCGAGCAATCTTATCAGAGCTGCTGCTATTAAAGGCAGAAATAGTAAGAAACTGAGTCACCAGCGCAGGCAGTCTGGCACTTGGATTCAGACAGAAGTTTTGTCAGGGCTTGTTCTTGTTTGTGGAGAACCACAGAAGCTGCTGTGGACAATTTTTGATAGCTATGCCAGTGGTGATTAATGAGTAGTTGGCTAATGCAAAACAGCAGCGCCCTGGATCCAAAAGTCTGAGTTTTGCAAGGTTTCTGGTACCAGAGGCCTCTGTGCCACCTCCCAAATGCAGAGAGGCTTCTGTGGGGAGAATATTGCTGTCTTTAATAGCAGAAACTGAGGCACAGGGGTTCAAACTGTGATGCCAGGTTGCTCAGGCAGTGCCTAAGACAGGTAGATCTGCAGATGTGCCAGGAGGCTCATCCCTGACAGAGACAGGTTTTAACCTGCCTTGTGTGTTTTTTTTCCTTATACAAAGATTTCCAGAGTGCTTTTTTTCTGCTGCTGATGGTACCAATAAAAGCCCTAAATCCTCCAGAAACCTTTGAACCCCGTGTTTGTTAGTGCTCTGGCTGGGATGTGTTGCTGTGTTTTGGGGTTGGTTTGGGATGTAGCTGCCCACAGCCAGATGCTGCCTGGCCCTGGACCTGTCCTATTTTGCCCCATCAGCCCAGCTCTTGTCAAGTGTAAATGAGGCTGCAGGCAGGGGTGAGGACACCACTGGGTTCCATGTGCCTTAAAAAAGCCCTGCTGAGCTAGCCATGATTAGAAGCATCCTTGTTCAGCTCAGCATAAGCAGATCCCAGTGAGGCTTCCCAGGCTGAGGTCAATAATTTGATAGTTACGGGGTCTGATGAGAAGGCAGGGTGGAATCTGCCTTTCATTCTGAATTTTCACCCATGTTCATTTAAAACATAGCTGGATAGTTTCAGCCCTGAATCTTCTGGTTGTTCTGTGCCACCCTTACTCCTGTTTGCATGCAGATTTATCTTAGATTAGATCCCACCTTTTCTTGAATATATTTCTGTGCTTATTTGTTTGCATCATCCAGTAAATTCCTTGCAATGAGGCTCTTCAGGAGGGAATGTCTTTTCCTTCATGTGGTGTAAAAGAGAGAATTTTAGTTGATATCTCTGAAAGCAAGAAAAGCAGTTTTACAAATCCCAGCTCTCCCTCTGGGTTAAGTGTAAGAGTTTGCCTGGATTGCCATCCTCGAAAGCAGCTCTTCTACCCTAGGAAAAAAATTACTTTGTCAGTTTAATTTGCTCTCAGTTCAGCAAAGCCATGGAAAACTGGCCAAGAGTTTTATTGGCACATCTGAGCCATAAAAAAATGAAATAATTAAAAAAAGCTATTCCCCCTTTTAACTGATACAGTTTATGCTGGCCAAACATTTACATGTCCACTTGGCCTTTATATGAGAACGTTTTAAACCTGCAATAATGGAGTGTTGAAATGAAGATGTGGGACCATAGGTGTGCCCCTGGCTTCGAGAGCTCCCAGGTGAGAATTCGCTCACTGGTGACATCCCATCCATCAGCGATGCCGAGTTTTTGTCACAGTTCCCAGGAGAAAATTGTCACATAAATCAGCAAAGGTGGGGCCAGTCAAGACGTGGGACCTGTCGGTATTTCTTGTAAAATGAGGAGCTGCACACTGGGAAGTGCTGGGGTTTGTGCCCTTGTGTAAATTTAAAGAGAAAATAAAGCAGTTAATTCCCATTTTGGATGGGAAGGAGTGACTGGAGACCCTGCTCCCCCTCACCCCCTCCCCATGGCACACGATTTCGTTATTTTGGCATGTGCACATGATTTAGTTATTTCACACTTGGCCTCTGGGAATTATTGGTACAAATCCCTTTGCACTGGGTGGAAATACATAATCACTGATGCCTGAAGATGAGTTTTTCTGCCCTCCCAGATGGTGTGGGAGGGACCCTGCTGGCTGGGCTGTCCCCTTGCACAGCACAAGCCACAGCCCTGGGACACTCTGACTGTGAAGGATGCTCATTGCTTGGTTTTTCATTTTGTTTTGTTTTGGTTTTTTTTTTTTTGAGGGGATCTTTTTAAGTGCAGGGTTTTTTCGGTATTCAATATTTTTCTTAAATCCCTGCAAAGAGGCTGCTTTCAGCTGATGGGCTGCTGAAAGCCCTCACCTCCAGCCAGAAAAGCAGGTTTGAAAGATTTGCTGAGGGAGGTGGAATCAGATGTGCCCAGAGAAGCTGGGACTGAATTTTCACCATTAAAGCCAGATCTCAGATGTGACCAGTCTGAATCCAGCAGGAAAATTAATTCTGAGTTTAGAAGTCCTAATGAAAGCTGGAAATCTGCCTAAAAGGGCTGCTGTATGGTGAGTGGTCCCAGACTTTTAATTGGTGTTCATGCGAGACCTTTTCACTCTTCGGGGAATTTGCTTTGAATGCGGATGAGATGTGGAAATTTGGAACTTTTGTATGGAACAGAAGTTGTCACATTTTTCAGATTCAGAGCAGCCAAGAGTTTCATCCAGCCCATTTGTAATCCCTTCATTTAGATGGAATGAAACGTTTCGTCCTGATAAGGTCAAAGCATGAAAATATGAATATATTAAAATACCTGTCAAAATGAAGGTAATCAAAATGAGAACTGGAGCAAACACTGTTGAAATAATTCACTCGGTTTTTTCCCCCCCCACTATAAATTTCAGTGCTGTGGACATATCCTTATGAAATGTTTTCATGGGAAAACTCTATTTTTCCAGGAGATAGCTACCCTGACCAACGTAATAAGATTTGATCAGCTCTTGGAAAAATACAGGCTTTGGGAGAGTGATGCCTGAGGTTCCTCAGTGCTGCCATCAATCACGTCCCTGCCTCCAGGCTGCCTGGCAGAGGAAGCTCTGGTACTGCTGGTGTGACCTCTGTCACTCAGAGGTCCCTGGTGACCCTTGAGCTTGGGGTTTGTGAGAGGGGCTGCACAGAGCCGGCTTGAAATCAGCAAATCCCAGAATGGTTTGGGTTGGAAGGGATCTTAAACTCATCCTGTTACACCCCTGCCATGGGCAGGGACACCTTCCACTGTCCCAGGCTGCTCCAAGCCCCATTCAGCCTGGCCTTGGACACTTCCAGGGATCCAGGGGCAGCCACAGCTGCTCTGGGCACCCTGTGCCAGGGCCTCACACCCTCATTGTAAAATACTTCCTGCTATCTAATCCAAATCCTCTTCCAGTTCAAACCATCACCCCTTGTCCTACCACCACAGGCCCTACTAAAAATTTTATCCCCAACTTTTTTATGAGCCCCATTTATATACTGGAATGTGCTAGAAGGTCTCCCTGGAGCCTTCTCCAGGCTGAACAACCCCAGTTCTCTCAACCTTTCCTCACAGCAGAGCTGCTCCAGCCCTCTGGTCGTTGTTGTGGCCCCCTCTGGACTCTCTCCAACAGGTGGATGTCCCTCCTGTGCTGAGGATCCCAACGATGCTGGGGGTGGATCTCCCCAAAGCACCATAGGGATAATGGGATTTAATCCATGATTCTCCTCTGGCATCTCCATAAAGATCTTCTGGCCTCATCAGACACCATCTCTGAAGCTGCACATGCTGTCCTGTACCCTGCAGGACATTTGTTCAAGGGGAGGGAATGCAATTGCAAATGCACCTGAAAATTGATCCAGGCTATAAGAGTCTGCTATAAAATACAGTATTTTAATTGTGCCTCTCTCCTCCTCATCCCATGGCAATCAATTCTCCTCCATCGAGGCTGTCTCTTCTCCTTTTCTGTCTCCACTTTGTCCCTCTTGGTCTGAGTCCAAACTCAATGCATTTCCCTGCAAAACATGAACACTGTGTTCCCTTCCAGGGGTGCTCCCTGGCTGCCCTTTCCCAGCCACCAGCAGCATTCCCAGCGTGGAGGGGGATCTATAAAACGTGGCTTGTAAAGAGAAAGAGCTGGCATTTCATTCCTGAAGGGAAAGAGATGGTGGAGAGCTGCGAAAAAGATGGATGCCCCCCTCCCCGAAATATAAAGAAATATGTGCAGAAAATGAAAGAGATTTAAAGCAGCCATCAATCGGTCGCTGTTCCAGCTTTAAGAGCTGTTGAAACAACATAATAAAAGGCAATAAACAAGAGATTTATGGCCTACCTGGTGGAAATAGCTCTCTGGATCTCTGGTGTGGGGTGAGCACAGCATGCCAGGCTGGGGGGAATCGGTGTCTGGTGAGCGCACATGCCCCCAATTTGGGGCCCTGCACGTGGCCACAGCTCTTCCTTCCATTTCCCTCTCCCTCTCCATCCCCTCCCCTGTGCCTCTGAGCCCTCGTATTTATGGCTTTGGCATTTGGTGTGTTAAAGACTCGGTTTTGTTCAGTTTGAGCAGTAAAACCCAAGACGATTTGTTGCGATCGATGGCAGCAGGCTGGAATTTTAAGGGCCAGGTATTTTACCATGGGGGCTGGACCCTCAAGCTAAATCTTGAAGGCAGGGAAGGTGAAAACACACGGTACTGCCTAAGGCAGCATCGGGAAAGGCTTGTAAACGTATTTAAATTCCAGGAAAATCACCGGGGGAGGGAATAAATCTACAAAAACCAAAACCTAAGTGAGAAGAAAGCGAGCAGCTAAACATGGAGATTTCTAATGCCTTCTTCAAGGCTGAAACTGTCCTTCAAAGAAAATACAACTTTCACTCCTGCCCCAACCCACAGAGGGCTGAAACTGCAGACATTTGCAGAAAATTGTGGTGAGGCAGCGTGTGTTGGGCAGGATCTGGGCTGTGCGGTTTGAGGACCATGGACACAGCACAACTACAACTCTGGAAGTCTGGGGAGACAAAACAGCTAGAAAATGGGATGGGCACTGGACATTTACCTTCAAAACACACTTGCAATAAAAAGTGGTTCCACATTTCTCAGCCCTGGGTGTTGCTCTGCTTCTTTCCAAGCCACAAAGCCTTCCCTTGTAAATCGTTTTTCTCTCTTTCCTTCTCAGGACAGAGTTTTCCCCTCCCGCCTGTCACTCCGGCTTTCCGGCCAAGAGTTCCAGGATTTTGTTTCACAAAGCACAGTCTCTGAGCGGTGACACGAGGAGCTCTGGCATATCTGATGCCGTTTGTTCTTGGGGAGGAAGGTGAGGAGGAAAGCGAGCAGGCTGAGAGGGGTAAATCAATCCACTTTGTGGAAGGAGGGATGCAGAATGGCACCGTGCCGTAATCCAGGGAGTGCTGGGGAGACAGATCTGGGACAGAGAGAGGAGGGGCTGCCCTAATCCTCTGCTCCTCCAAAATCCTCAGCATGGAACAAAGCCCTTGTTAGCAAATAAGGATGGGGGAGTGGTAGCAATAAGCTAAATAAACGCCCTTAAATTCAGCTATAATGAAAACCTGGGAGCCAGCACTGGAGTCTTTTCATAAACGCTGGGGAACAAGATTGTTCTAATTATAAAAGCCCAATCAGGGGGACCAGCAGGCATGAAACTATGGATTAATTCAGCTGCTTGAATGCCAGTGTGTGGCAGAAAGGCAGCAACAACCTCCTCCCTCCTTCCCTCCTCTACCCTGGAAGAGTTTGAAGGTTCTTTATTTGGCCTTGCTCCTGAAAGGTCGCCTGACAACAAAAGGAGAAAGGGCACAAAAACCAAGAGAAGAAATGGCTTTGGTCCCAAGGCTTTCTCCCATGTGCTCAGAAACCTCTTCTTGGTGTTTCACCAAGATGATGTGCAGGAGCTTGTCCCTCCTCTGTATTTTCCCATGTCTGTCCATCTCAGCAGGGTCATGGACTATCCTCATCCATTCCCCTCCCTTTTCACCCTCTTCTCCCTCAAATTAGTTCCTGTCTCTGTAAATGCAGTGAAAAAAAGAAAAAGAAAAGTTAAATTTTTGAGGGCTCCAGGTTTGAAAACTGTCAGGAAAGGATTTGGACTCCTTGAAAGGAAAAAAAAACAACAATTTTCCTTAATTTCAAATTCAAGGGTCATGTGCTCCTAAAGCAGTGTCTCTGCTGGAAAATATTTAGGATTGATTAAATCATAACCCATGGTTTCTCTCAAACAGTTCTAGTTTCAGGGCTGGCTTTCTAAAGCTTCTCTTGGAGACTCCAAAGGTTATAAAGTTCCTGCTTCACAAGAACCACAGAGAAATGGCTCAGTGGGAGTGGTCAGAAACTGCAGGAAAATCCCCCTTTTCTCCCCTAATCACACAACTATGAAAAGATCTTCAGAGCTGGAAACGATCTTGGAAAAGATGTTTTGGAAATTTGCGAGAGGCTATTCCACACATGTGGATGTTTGGAGAAAGCCTCGTTGATGGTTGAAGAACCCTCAAAAGGAGGAAAATCCCACACCAGGTCATTATTTCTACTTCCTCCTCTGCTGCTGCCTCTGGAGATTTCCCTCATTTCAATTTTTCACTATATATACAACAAATAAAAATAAACCAAACCCCTTCTCCTGTCCCAGCCATTTCTCCTGCTCCACCTGCAGCAGTCCAGTTTTGAGGCAAGAAGCACAGAATTAATGGGAATTCTGTAGATTTACAAACAAGCACTCAGAGAGGAGACTGTGCCTATTTATCTCCTAATACAGTGGTTTAAAAAAAGTCCTTCTTTAATTGCATTTGGGATCTATTCTAACGATTTGCCCAGGAGAGTATTAAGATGTCAAGGCTTTTTCATTAGTAATATATCCCCAAACAAAATCTTTGTTAAGATAGGTTAAAGCAGTAAATAGACCATTAATTTACAGAACATAATTAGTACCTTGCAGTTATTCATGGAAATAGTTGGATTTCTTTTGTTGTTATTCAATGGCAAGATTTAAAACAAATATAGCAGCAGCAGGTCAAAAAACAGAGGCAGAAAGCATCAAAGGTATTGATTAAAGTTTCAACAATAACCTTAACTCTGCAGCAGTACCCAAAACAACATCATTTACACCACCCAAATACATTCTCCCAGTGGTAAATAATGAACACAGAAAACAGCAGCAAGTTTTGAGCAAATATCAATACAGAGCTGTAAAATAACTCATTTTAAGGGCTAGAGACTATAGCCCACATCTAAAATTGGAAACAATATTGAGGCTCTTCTTTTCATAAGAGATTGTTGGTAATATTACTGTATCCAATGAAAATATTTTATTTGTTACTATTTATTTAATTGGATCTATTATCTTTGCAACTGTGGCATCATTTTGATTAGAGAAAGAAATAATTTATTTTGTAGGGTGCTCTACTTTACAGTCTGAGATTTAAAACAAATAGAAAATTTTTCTAAAATTGTTCTTAATTATAGATTATTAAAATTAAGGCATTTTCAGTTGACTTCAGACTGACTGAAAAACGGATTTTATGAAGACTTTGATATCTTCTTATCAACAAATTTGATTTTACATGATCCAGAAATCAAGTCTGAGCCAATTTCAGTGTTTTACGTGTATTAATGCAGCTTGCAAAGCAGAATGGAATTTTCGGGGGTCAGGAGCTATTCTCACAGGACAGTAAGGTCCATAAATCATGGACAGTGCTCAACAGGTAAAATACCAAAGTGTGTTAGACAGCAGTTAGTGCAGCACTTAGAAAAAATAATGAATTATCAAACAGAAAAAAATGAGGTTTTTATGTGCTGGACCAAGTAGTTCAAAGTTCAGCTGCATCATGAGATGAATGAATTATTGCTTTCTGCTGCCTCTTGGTAGCAGCAGAAATCAAAACAGAATGAATAAAATTTCACTGGACACAAATAAATAAATAAATTTTAATTTCTTAAATTAACTTCTGTTACTTGTTTGTTACTCCTCATAATGTTGAGGTGCCGTACAGATGGATAGAAAATAGTGTTTCCTTTACGGGAGTTTTGCCAGTACTATTAAATACAGAAATTATAACTCCTTTTTTAATTAAAAAAAAATTCTTCTGCCAGAAGAATTTCTAGAGAAAATGGTCTTGCAAAACAAAATATTCAAAGAAATAGAATAGTTTCCCTATTATTTGATTTTCTGGAATTGCCCTTCTAATGACATTTAAAAGGAGTCCAAACTTAATTTTCTCTCCTTACAGCTGGGGACTGCCCATTTTTGAAGGCAAGACCAAAGCAAGTCCCTGGGACTGGGGAAACTGAGGCACGGAGCGGTTTGGGATTGAAAGCTGCAGGGAGAGGCAGCAGTGTCACAGCTGGACAATCCCAGGCCAGCTCCCTGGTGCCACCAGGGGTGACATTTCCCAGTGCCACCCTTTCAGTGCCGGGGAGCTGCTTGGAGAGCCCCCGGCAGCGTTGGAGATGCCGGGATGCAAATCCCGGCGCTGCCTCGCCTTTGTCACCTCCACTGCAGCCCCTGTGACAGCAGGACAGATCCCTGCTGGGACAGGGCCACAGCGTGACCCTGCAGATGGTGACGGCTCCGCCAAGGCTCCGTCTCGCAAAGCTCTGCTGCAGGCTGGAGAATTTTAATAAGGACAGGAAAAAAATAGCAGGAGACAGGGAGAAAGGGAGACATGGCGAGGAACCTGACCTTATTTCCTCAGAGTGTGTGACTAAATCACACAGCTAAAAATAGGTAAGTGATTTGCTTTGATGCTGGAGGATTTTGCTGATACCACTTTTGTTACACGTATAAGTATAGAGATTTAATATAACATTTCCCTTACTGCCGTGTCTTCTATTAAGACAGTGCTGAAGTCTCCAGAGCTGCTGTCTCTGCCTGCTCTTTTAAGCTGTGAGCTACAGCAGAAACTTCTTGCCTCTGAAACTAATATGCTGCTGGCCTCTGGGAAAGTGCAGAAATTTCTGCCAGGAGGGATATTTAGTGTCAAGCTTTGTCCACTCCTGCTTCTCTGAGACAGCCACTCCAACCCCAGTGGGAGCTGCCCTGCTTATTTGTTATGAGTGACTTCTTTGGAAAGTTTTGGTCGCAGTCTCCACTGTCTCTATAATGGGGAGAATAAAAATCTGCCTCTGGAGGATGTCCAGCAAATTGGCTGGGGATGGCTGTGAGGGGATAGGGGTGAGACCTGTGAGCTCACACAGGGGATGGAGAGGACACCAGTGATGGTGGGGAGCACAGAGGTCAGTCCTGGGGTCAGCGTTGTTTCACAGAGCAGGAGGATGGCACACAGAGCACCTCTGAGGATGCAGGAGATGAGAAACTGAGGAGTGTTTGATGGACTGGATGGTTGTGGCACCATTCTGAGGGACCTGGAGGAAGAGGCCAGCAGAATCCCAGAAAGCTAAATAGGAGAGGAATAAACCTTTCCTTGGAGGGGAATCACCCCAGGCAGCAGCACATGGAGAGGAGGACATGAGGGTCCTGCTGGGCACCAGGCTGGCCATGAGCAACCCGTGTGGCTCTGTGGCAGAGCCAGACAACCTGGGGACCTGGGGCAAAGTGGGCACAGGGAGGGCTCCTGCTGCTCCCCCTGCTCCCCCCTTACCTGAAAGCTTTTCTCCTTTTCTGACTGAGCCGAGTGTCAGCTCTCTTCAGCATCTGAGGCTGGAAGGGTACAAATGGAGAGGATTATTCAACACTAAACAATTATTCTGTTGCATAAAACTCTCAGTATTTGTTGCTGAGGAGCCTGTGCTGAATGCAAACCTCCAGACAGAGCTGTCAGGGAGCAGGGGAGAAGAGATGGGGCTTTACATGCATTCAGAGCAGAGCATCTCACCAGGGCCCATCTTTTTCCTTTTTACTTTTCTCAGTGCTTTCCCTCATTTCCCTCCACTTTTCCTCTTCTTTGGCAAACTCTGCTTGCACACAAAGGCACCAGACCCTCCACCTTCTGCATGGACCCTGAGGCTGAGGTGTAGATGGGGAAACTGAGGAAATGACCACACTCTGAGGCTCCAGGCACTCTTTCCCCCCCTGGCCAGCTGGGACAGTCCAAGAGGATTGTGCTGCTCTCCCACATCTCCTGCTCATTCCGTGCCTCTGGGAGGGAGCGATGCTCGGATGAGCCGTGCCCCTCTCAGAGGGCTCTGTAAATAAAGGCTCCAGCTGGGGGATGCCAAGAGCTGGCACGGCAGGGACTGCCACTCTGTCAACATAACCCTGCTCCTGACAGGCCCTGCTTTGTTGAAACAATTCCTGGCGATGGACTGAGTTTATCTCTAAGTGCCTGGATTTACACCGGAGATGAAAACAGCCTGGTAAATCTGCCACCGAGGCACGGGGGTGGCATTTATCTGAGTGTCCCCGTGTGCAGCTGGGGATTCTCTGTGCACTGCTCGGCCTGGACGTGACTCTCTGCCCGTGCAGCAGGCAGCTCTGTGGCTCAGGGGGACTCTTAGCAGCCATAAAATGTGCAATTAACCCCCCCTTCCTACTCCAAAGTGTCTCATCAGGCTCCCAGGCCGGGCGAACGCTGCAGCTGGGAAGAGATGAGCATGCTGTGTTCAGCCTCCAGCTGCAAGGCAGCTACCCAGTGTTTAAAAATCACAGCTCTTCCCTCCTCTCTGTGCCCAGCCCCTGCCCTCTGGCCACCATGTGCCCTCAGAAAAGCCACCTGCTGCATCCCCTCTCTGGCCATCACCTCTCTGTGCCCGTTTTGGGGGAGCAGAGCATCTTCTTACAGTCCTGGTGCTGAGCAGATACAAAAGCACTAAATTAATTTTCGTAGAGCCTTTCGGTCAAGCAGCTCAAAGCCTTTTAGAGACTTTAATTGAGATTTGGAGTTAATGAAGCCTCACTAACATGCCTACTGGATAAAGAAGTGTTTATGGTCCTGTTTTGCAGAGGTTGAGCAGGGAGCCAGGCAGGTTGCTGTGTGGGTTGGGTTAAGGTTGTTTTCCCCTTCAAAACTAATAATGAAGCATAGAATGGTTTGACGTATCAAAATAAATACCTCCAGCACATTGTTCTGGAGAACGGATTTTTTTTTCTGGGATTTTTTTCCCTCCTTGTTCCCTAAGGAAATTGCCAGTGAACTTTGGGACTTAAATCACTTTTTTCACGCAAACTAAGTCAACTCTTCTAACTCCCTTGACAGCAGCAGCAGCCCCCCAGGAGCAGAGGCCTTCTGTGCTCAGAGGTCTCAGGCTCTCAGAGCTGTCAACGCTGCATCAAACAGGAGAACTAAATAACTTCTAGACACTGTGCAGTGGAACAGTCCACAAGTTCTAGGCATTTCCTTCTCCAGCACTGCCAGCATCCCCAGGATTTCTGTGTGGATCTGAACACCTGACCCTGCAAAGTGCCTCCCACTGATGGTGGTGAAAACCCCTCATTCCCTGACCACCCCCACGTAATTCCTTGGTACCCGTGGCCAGGACTCTGCTGTGGCTGCCCAGCACAAGCCCTGGCCTGATGCAAATTCTCTGTTTTGCTGCTCTCTGCCAGCCCTGGAGAGCAAGTCCTGCCTGAACAGCAGCACTCCTGCAACATGCTGACCTCAAAGCACTTCAGTCAGTGCTTTCAGAGGGAGCCTTGGTGGCCGTGAGAGCTCAGGGAGCTTGTTCCAAACTTGCCTTCTCTGTGTGTTTAACTGTGGCTACTGCAGCTGTCACCGGGCTGAGCAGCTCCCTGTGCCCTGCCTGGCTCCTTTTCCAGCCTGGGCATCCCTGGGACTTTGCTTAAAAACCAATTCCCTTTGTCACCCTGCAGTCCTGCTGCCCACATCTGCTGTGCATGGGGCACAGGGGACTCAGGCTGCCTGGCATTTCTCAGGTGGGAACCTGTGGCATCCTATGTAACAATAAAATGAATAAAGTGGGCAAGACACGTGTCCTGCTTCCCTGCTTTCCCCTTGCCAGGCTCCCTTTGTCTCGTGCTCGGTGTGGGCACAAGCAGAGGACAGCACTGGCATGCTGTGGGCTGGACCAAGCAGCAAAGTTTAGGGAAGTGTGCGAGCCACACTGGCCTAGAAAACACACAGAAACCACAGGGAAAGACACCTCCATGAAAAAATCACTGTTTTTCCAAGCGAAGTAAAACATCTGCATGGACACCATTCCTCTGGCTCTCCTCACAGGGCTCCCCAGCTCCACAGGCAGTGCTGGGGTGACCCCACAAAGAGCAGTGGGCATTGTCACTGTGTGGGGACACGAGAGGGAGAGAGCACTGCACAGAGGGAGCTTTCCCACACCTCAGTGAAGGCTCAACGCTGTTGCCTTTTGGGACACACTGAATTAGGATCAGCCCTCTCTCCTATCTCCATCTGTTCTTCCTGCAGTGGATTTCCTTCAGGATTTAAAGGAAATCCTTCAGATCCATTGAAAAAAGTTACATATGTATATATATAGGTATGCACATATTTATACATCTATACATACCCACACACATGTACACATGTACATATATATATACACACACATACAGATGGATGGATGGATAGATAGACAGATAGAAAAAATATGTATATGTATATAAAATCGTGCTTCCTGGCTGTCCCAGGAGCAGGCTGGCTGCATCCCACCCCTATAACTTCACAATCCCCTCCCGGCACTGCCTGAAATCGGGCTCGAGGAGGGGCTTGGGCGTTTCCTGGCCGGACTTTGGTGGCCTTGGGAGCAGTGTTCTGGCGAGCCCCGTGCGCGGCAGGTGGCGTCGCAGCTCCACGGGAGACGGGCGGCCGCGGGTGGGAGGCGGGGATGCGGCTCGGGGATGCGGGGATGGGGCTCGGGGATGCGGGGATGCAGGGATGGGGCTCAGGGATGTGGGGATGGGGCTCGGGGATGCAGGGATGGGGCTCAGGGATGCGGGGATGGGGCTCAGGAATGCGGGAATGAGGCTCAGGGATGCGGGGATGGGGCTGTGGGATGCGGGAATGCGGATCAGAGATGCGGGGATGGGGCTCAGGGATGCGGGAATGCGGATCAGAGATGCGGGGATGGGGCTCGGGGATGTGCAGAGGCGCTCGCGGGGCTCGCTCGATCCCTGCTGGCACCGGGAGTTTCTTGTGCCTCCCCCGGTTTGCCCCTGCGGCACCGCTGGGGTTTGTTGGCCTCTTCCCCTTCGTGGTGATTGGGTTGTTTGATCCCAGGCAAAGCTGTTCGGGGTTATTTCAGCTGAATTGTAGAACCACAGGGCAGTTTGGGTGGGAAGGGACTCTGAAGATGATCTAAACCCAACACCCTTGTCATGGGCAAGGACAATTTCCACCAGACCAGGTTGCTCCAGCTGGTCCTGGGCACTTCCAGGGATCCAGGGGCAGCTCCAGCTTCTCTGGGCACCCTGTGCCAGGGTCTCAGCACCCTCATCATAAAGAATTTATCCCTAAGAGCCAATCTAACCCTGACTCTCGCAATCTGAATCCATTACCCCTTGTCCTATCCCTACATGCCTTGGAAATCTGTCTGTACTCAGGAAAATCATCACTCCTGCCTTGAGCCAGCATCCCACTTGTAAAATACGGAAAGCTCCTAAAAGGAGTGCTGAATTCTCTGACAGTGTCAGCCATCTCACACAGACACACAGCCCCACTCTAACTGTCTGTGTTTCCATCCTGACTCTGCAGGATTTGTTCCAGGCAGAGAGCCTGGAACACTCAAACCATGCTGTGCCTTCATATTTTTTAATTTTTATTTATTTTTTCTTCTGCTTTTAAACACTGTTCAATTTTCAACTTCAGAAAGGCTGCGGGGACATTGCCAGAACCACTGCAGTAGGAATTGCACTAAAACTAAATATAGAAACGAAATTTTGGATGAAATACAGGCTTGGGTGCATTTTGGCAGGAGCCTCAGTGTTTTCCTCACAGTGCTGGCTCTGTGTGGAGTAGAATATTCCCAGGAATAGAAGTGGATGGCGCTTGGGGCTGCTGTTTTGAAATGTGGAGGGAAAGTTTGCATCAGCATGAGAGGAGTTAGCAAAGTAGAATAGAACTGAACACAGATTTTATGTCGTGTGAAATTCCCAGGGTTTATTTAATTTCTAAGTAGAATAAAACTTTTTTTTTTTTTTTAATCTCTCTATAAGAAGAGAATAACCTGGAGATAAATACTCGTATTTAGAACAATTAGCATCACTGTTGAACTATGTGGGCTTCTGGTAGTTGATAGCTCATCCTGACACCTCCATCTTGACTTTTGATAAGGTGGCAAGAGTCCAAAATAAAGCTAAAATAAATGGCAAAGTAGAACTGTATCAAAACAATAAAATATAAGTGAAATTGTCCTGTTCCTGCAAGCCACTTTGCATTCATGGAATAGCATCCACTGCCTGAAAAAATCTTCAGTGGAGTAACTTTTGACCCAGCTCTGTTTAGATTTTCATTTGCCATGGCAAGAGCAGTAGGCGTATGTAATTTTCAGGTCCAGGTGAATTGTAATTTATAATATTGCTTTTAAATGAAGGTATACTCACACATAAATATTTGCATATAAATACCTGTGTATTTATAGATGAATTTTTAATTTAATTTTTTTTTTTCAGCTGCTGAATTATGATTTAGCAGGTGTAATGTCTATGGGGTACCCTGCAGTTATTCCATGGTTCATTGCCTTCAGCCCTTCCCAAGGAGCAGGGCTTTGAGGGGATGCTGCTGAAGGAGCTGTGAGGCACAGGTGCTGCTGGTGAGAGATGTGAAGGACCTTGGAAATCAACCAAATGAAGGCCTGTCTCCTCACACAAGGACTGTCTCCTGCAAGCTTTATTTTATTGAGGAGGTTTCTCATGCCTGAGCACTGCAATACCCATTCCCTGCAGGGGGGGAAGGTGGCTGCCTGTGGTGGCCTGCTGTCCTAGATCCTCCAGCTCTGTCCCTGTGTCCTTCCCACGACACCCCAAAACCAGAGAGGCACACACACACATCGGGGTGTGCTGATGGGGTGGGAGCCACGGAGGCTGGGAGTGCACTTGTGTGAAAAACAGAATTTATCTCCCTGGTGCTGCTTGTGCGGCTCTTGCGGGGTGTGGCTGGGCACATCCCTGTCACCTGGAGTGGGAGGACACCGTTCCCTGTGATGCAGGTTTCATCACACTGGGTTTGTGTTTATTTCTTGGTTTACCTGTTTTAAACCCCAGCCCCTGGCCAGGTGTGTGGAGCTGCCTGTGAGGGAGCTTCAGCATGTGTTTGTGATTGCAGGGGGTGTCCCCACAACCACCCCAAGCTGTGTGAGCAGCAGAGCTCCCTTTTTCCCTAAATGCTCTGCATTTCACCTTACAGTGCTGCTGTCACATCAGTGCCACCAACCCCAGGACTGCACGGGGACTTCCCAAGGACTGAAACTGCCTCCTCTCTCCTCATCCCCCTGCTCACAAACTGTGACCCAGCTGAACTCACCAGGGCTCTGATACTGAGAAACCTGGAATCCAGCACCTCACCCATTTCCTGAGCTCCAGGGGAGTGGGGAAACTGAACTCCAGCTGACTGAAACTAAAGGGTTCATTTTGGGGTGAGCTGGAAATGAGGAGGATGGGGAGGGAGGAGGTGAAATCTGGGCTCAGAAGGGAGCCTGGGGTTTGCTGTGGCACGGAGGAGCTTTCCTGTGGTGACTCAGCCTGCTGATAACTTTTTGGCTTGCATGCCTTGGTTTCATAGTGCTGTGCTTTTCCTAAACTCCTTCACAGCCAACAAGACGTGTGAAATTTGAGGTTTCTGCTGGCTTTAGGCTTCCTGTGAATTAATTGAGTGCTCGTGAAATAAGCTACTGGCTTGTAAGTGTATTTTCAGCTCCACCAGGATAAGGAACAGGGAGCCTGATTGGGAGGAATGGCTGAGAAAGGCTCAGTGTTTCTGTTGTGAAATGCAGGCTCTGGGGTCCACAGCTTGGGGGGACTCTGCCTGATTTTTTGACTCTTGATTGGAAAAGATTTCTTATATTTTCGGTCAAATTTCTGTTAAAGAAGAAAGAGAGTGGGAGCAGAACATCTGAGAAGCTCTGGAGGGAGATGTTCACCTGCTGCACCAGAGAAACTGCTTTGAATCCTTGGTCTTAATTAGAAGAAGAGGGGAAATGAATCTGAATCTTTCCCAGCTCAGTTATTCCTCTTTATCCCCAGCAAATGGATCAGTAGCACGGACAACTCTCCCTTAAGTGTTACGAGAAAATTAAAAAGGTCTCATTATATTCCACCATGGTAGCAAATAAATAATAATATTATTATTAATATCATTACTTCATTCATTTCTCACAAGAGAGACAATTCACTTGCAACTATAGCCAAGGCTTGTTTTGCTGGAGGAGAATTGGGAATCTCAGGGTCATCCCAGCCTCTGCTTTTGGTGCTTTGCTGCTCCCCTGAGCTCCCCACGGTCTCTGCTCAGTGCCAGGTCCTTGGTCTCAGCCTGTGCTGGAGCTGCTCACACATTCCCTTTGCTTCCCTGGGAGGTGGAAACGGCCCCTAACTGTCCTTGACCTACTCCAGAGAGGGGTTATAAAGCATAATTAATTTCACTTTCAGAAGAGCTTCGAGTTCCCAAGAAGAAAAACGCTGGAAAAGTGCAAATCATGATTAATCATCATTATTATTCCTATAAATTCCCACTTCAGCTTGGTTGGAAAACAGGGTATTTAGGAGGTAGAAAGGGTAGAGTGGCCTGACTGTGCCCTTGGCCCGTGGGGCTGCAGTCTGTGGAGTTACACCCGATTAACACCAGTGCAGGTGGGAAGAGATTCGGAGCCCACAGTCCCCTCTGCACTAATGGTTAGTGCTAAATCGCTGCCAGTCTCTCCCTGAAGCCTCCAGGAGACAGTTCAGTACTCGCTGTTCCTGTCTTTCTCCCCCGTGGAGGGGTTGGAAGGTTTAATTCAATCAGATTCCTAAATGGAAAATAACAGCGCCATGAAAAAACCCGCCACGGATGTCTGTGAAAGGGATTTTGTCTTCGCTGAGTTTTGATCTGGATCCTGAAAGAGCAAGACAAAACCCTGTGATTGACATCCTTGTTCTGCAAAAGGTGCCTTGGAGGAAGCTTTCAGAGCCAGAGGTTTCCTTTGCTGCAGGGGGTGTGGAGAAAGTCCAAGTTTCACAGCTTTTTGTTGTTTTTTGTTGGTTTTTTTTCCTATTTGCAGTGTAAAGATGTGAGAGCTTCTGAAGTTTTATTTTTCTGGAGACAGCAGCTCACCTCAGCAGAAAAAACAAGGATTTACAAATCACTGCTGGTCTCCCTCCTGACCACTGATTCCCCTGGAATGATGCTCTTACCCCATGTGGCCTCTCTCCTGAGAGGTCCCAAAGTCCCCAAACCCCCCTCAGCCTGAAAAATGATGGCAAGAAGAGTCCAAGGGATCCTCCCAAGGTTTGCCAGGAATCCATCCCACCCACCCCCTGGGATGCTCCTCCAATCATCATCCTTGTGCAGGTATTGGGAGATTTTTATTTTCATTCCCCTGCTAGGCTGAAATCAGGGAGGGTTTTTTAACTTTTGCTGTAAATCAGAGATGTCTCCTTTTGGTGACAATGACACTTCCCTGCTGGGCATGTGGCACTGGGCTCGGGCTGGCCGGGTGCTGGGTCAGCAGTGGTGCCCTGTGAGAAACACCCTCATTTTTCACCTTTAGATGAGTTTGTTCAGCCCCATTCTCCGGGAGATCCACAGAAATCCCACAGCCTTCCCTCTCCCTTGCCCCCAAGCCCTGGAGGAGGGAGGAGAGGGATCTTTGCCAGAGCTCTCCCTGTCCATCCATCACCAGGAGAGTGCCATGACAAACAGCCAGATTCATCCTGGTGCCAGCCAGCCATAAATTGATCTGCTGGTTGATGCAGCTTCTCCCAGTTCGTGTTTTCCCTAACGAGGAGCACCAAAATGCCAGCCTGTCCTCAGGGGTACATCAGCCTCCCAAACTGGAGGCACTAACCAGATTAGAGGCCGTGCTGCTCACAAGTGCCTCATGTGCTCTCTCAGTCACTTCCACTTATTTTTTTATTATCTGGGTGTTTTTTTCCCACTGATGTATTTTTTTCCCTTCCTCTCAATTGCTCTCTCCCTCAGTTCTCAGTGAAACAAATGTGATCTGACACACACACGGTGTCACCTCCCCTGTCCCTGTTTGTCATGTCTGCCCTGGTTCTTCCCCACACTGCCCAGCCAGGCAGCACTGGTGGGGGACAGGGATGGCTGCACTCAGGTCGTGCTCCCCAAGGAAAATCTGAGCTTCCCTTGATGAAGCCTTTCTGTATGAATGGGAAATAAGGTGCAGAGCTGCTTGAAATGGAGTACATATGCAAACATGTGGTAGCTGGGAGGAGGGCAGGTTTGTGGCTGGGTGGAGAGGCAGGGACAGTCACAGACTCACAGAATGGCTTGGGTTGGAAGGGACCTTACAGATTATTCTGTTCCACCCCCCTGCCATGGGCAGGGACACCTCCCACTATCCCAAGTGGCTCCAAGCCCCATCCAGCCTGGCCTTGGGCACTGCCAGGGATCCAGGGGCAGCCACAGCTGCTCTGGGCACCCTGTACCAGGGCCTGCCCACCCTCACAGGGAGCAATTCCTTCCCAATAGCCCATCCATCCCTGCCCTCTGTCCTTTTGAAGCCGTTCCCCCTTGTCCTATCACTCCAATCCCAGGTAAAAGAAGAGAAGAGGACATCCCACCCAGCTGGAGGCAGCCTGGGGGCTTGAGGACTGTGAGCACTGGAAGGAGAACTTGTGGAGGGAGAGGAATGACCATGGCAAAGCAGGGGAACAGAAAGCAGACTGATACACCTACAAGGCAGGAGAGGAAGCCTCAGTGCTGGACAGACACCTCCTTTGGATGCAGAGAGGTTTGGGGTCAGAGCCAGGAGAGCAGGGTGCTCAGGGAGCAGTGACAGCCCCCTCCAGCTTGGCAGCAGGGGACAGAAATGCTCTGGTGGTCAGAAGAGCACAGCCTCGAGGAATAAAACTCCCTATACTGCCCCCAAAACCTGAACCAACTCAGCTGCTCAGCTGCTGCCATCCAAGGATGAAGAAGAGAGTTTGCTTCCCATCACACTTGGCTTTTGGGTTTGATTTCCAGCTCCTTTTTATTAACCTGTGGTCACCTGCTGTAGCAGTGAGCTGTGTGTGATTAATGGCCCCAGAGAAATGTTTTTGGGTTTGAAAGGCTGCTTGTTTGGGATTTGCACTGAGGGTAAGTAGCTGGATTTTTGGTTTGTTTTGTTTTTTGCATCTTGGCAGCCGCTTCACACCACAAGTGCCTCGGTTTGGAAAGGCTGGAGGTGGAGGGCAGTGACAAGGAGCAGGATCCCTGTACTGAGGGAAAGAGCTTGCAACTATCTGTACCTCAATCTTTGTAATGTTTGCTTTTCTTAAACTTCAAAGCCACCTTGGATATGTCTGTGGGAGTGACTCACTGAGCAAATAGCAAACCCAGACCCTTTGGAGAAATTCTCTTTCTGGGAACATACAGATTCCCCTGAACACGTGACTCACAGGGGCAATAGCAGAAAGTGGCTAAAAAGTTATTAAACTTCTCGTGGAGTAGAAACAGGAAAACTTTCATTCTCTAAGAATTTATTTTCCTGACTTTTTAATAAAATTTTTGACCTTCCAGGATGAAGTTTCTTTTCTCCCTAGAATTCTAAAAATAACTTGACATTTTTCATGGAAGAAAATGTCTTCCATCCAGATTTCATTTGGTCTTATACCTGCAAAGCACACTCATACCACTAATTCTTTGCATTTCTACGCATGAAATTCACCCATGAAATGAGGGAATTATGAAATTAACTGTCTTGAGAACTCAGCTTGACTTGGCTCAGTCTAATAAGATGGTAGGCACCTATAGATATATATATATAGATATATTAAAACTATCTGTGTGCTGCAGCTGGGCTCAAACTTGGAGAACCCTTATGTTGCATCTCTGACTTCTCTAACTCCTCCCTGAGCAGCAGTTCTGATGAAAGAGGAGCTGTATAACAAAAAGTCCCTTTTCCTAACCCCAGATCTCTGTCTTGGAAAAGCCAGAAAAAAAGGAAAGCTTGGAAAAGCAGGAAGCTGCTTCCAGCAGCACGGCCCACTGACCGTGCTCTCCAGGTGTTGGCATCTGGTTCCTGGGCAATACTGGGAGTTTCAGCCCCTCACTGTGAAATACCCACTGGAGCTGCAGTTGCTGCTGCACTGGGCTTTCTGGGCTGTTTTTTTCAGGCTCTGCCTGTGATGTGCATCCTCCTGGACCAGCCTCTGGAATGTCCTCGAGCCTTTGGCTGCTCTTGCTGCTCCCTGCCTGTGTGAGCTGCACTCCCCCCGGACAGATGTGGTCTCTGCCCAACACCTGGGAAAAGGTGGCTTTTAATTCCTACTTTTATCCCACCAGGAGACCTTTTGTCCCCTCTTTTCTGCATCTCCAAAGACCCTGACTCCACTGTCAGAGTGCCCCACTCCATCCTGCCCTCCTCAGCACAGCCTGAGCCTCTGGTCCCCCTCACCATCCCCTGCCCTGTCCCTTCCTAGTTCTGACAGCTCTAAAGACAAAACACATGAAGAAATGACATTAAAATGACCTTGGAAATGGGGGCCTTGCAAGTTCTTTGGTGATTTTAGCTCCCACCACGGCCTCAGGAGCTTCATCTGCCTTTCTTCCAGCTTATAACTGGGTATGGAATCATTATAGTCTGCACTGGGGTTTGGAGGCAGGAGGAAAAGGAAAAGAAAAACAGATGCTACAACTAAGCTGGGATTTCCCTGAGTAAATAAATTATAAAATTACATTAAAGCACCATTTGAGTTGCATATAAAAGCTAGAAAATTAATGTCTCCTCCATAATTGCTGCAAAGGGCCCCAAACAGCCATTTCTATTTGCAGTTTCATATTTCAATAAACTCCTTTTATTTCTATTTGAGTGAATGTTCCTGTTCATGAATATTCTGAGGGATTCAGAGCACTGTCCAAAACTAATGCCAATTTTCACCGGGGTAAAGCCACATTCCCCCTCAGTCTGTGCTGATATTCCCCCCTCCATGCCCAAGGAAAAGCAGTGAGAGGACTATGATAAACATCTCCAGAGATAATTGCTTTAGCTCAGACACAAAATCAACTTTCTGAGAGGTTTTAAGAAAACAAGTGAGCAAGCAAACAAATTCACTTTTGGCTTTGCAGACCCCTCCTTTTTGCCCTTTCTTTTCTCAACTCACTGCTTTTGTGGTTGTCCTGATTGGACCTACAGGACTCCTCCTGCTCCCTCAGAGCCCCAGGGCTCCTACAGACTTATAAAAACTCTTACCTTAGGGTACAACTCGAGTTGTACTTTTCTCCCTCTTTTCTGGTAGAAATCATGTCATTTGTGGATGGAGCCTTTCCTTGGGTGTTTAAATTGAACTCGGCTTGTGCAACATGCTTAACTAAATTAGGGAATGGAGAAAATCACTTGCTCACCTTGTCCTTAAAGCTCAAAGCCAGGAAATGAGAAGGCTACACTGCTTTTTTTTTTTTTTTTTTTTTTTTTTTTTTTTTTTTTTTTTTTTTTTTTTTTTTCCTTATCCAGGGCTGAAATAAGAACTTGTTCCTTCAGATTTTTCAGAGGGAAAGAGTTTGGTCTAGCAAGAAATCAGCTCAGTCGGGGGTATGAAAGAGACCCAGTTTAGGCTCCTGCTGTGACTCATGCAATGGATATCACCTGGCTTCCCTCATCCTAAAAGGTTTCTGGTCCTTCTGAGTTTTGAGCAGCAATTCCTCTTTGAGAACATTTACTCTTGAACCTGGCTCACGTCTGCAGAGAAATTTCAGTTTAATACATCTCTCAATAAATAGAATTAATTACAGGCTGACCTATTTGATGATTGAGGCTGTGCGGTGAAATGTTGGGCCCAGGAACTTCACTTTTCCTTTTCCTTCAGACTTGTTGCACAAGGACCATGGAATGGATTTCACCTGCAACAATTTCCCTCTTCCCCATGCAAGGATCTCCTTCTCCTCGTTCAAGGACCTCTCCCCATGCAAGAATTTAAAGATCTCCCTCTCCCCATTCAAGAACCTCTCCCCATACAAGAATTTCCCTCTTCCCATGCTTTTGCAGCCCCCCCCCCCTTTTTGCCCTTTCTTTTCTCAGCTCACTACTTCTGTGGTTTTCCTGACTGGACCTACAGGACTCCCCCTGCTCCCTCAGAGCCCCACGGCTGCTACAGACTTATGAAAACTATTTTGCTGGATTGGTCTGTCCCATGGGAGTCATTTAAGCACTGAGAGGATAAATTTGGGATTCAGTTCCCATCAGGCATCCCAGTATCAGCCTGGTGTTGCTGTGGAGCAGCTCTGCTTTGCCCAAACCCCCTCCTCAGGGCTTTGCCCAGCTTTTCCTGTCAATTCAGCTGATGCAGGGCACTTTGCAGACTTTCCAGTGACTATCCACGGAGTCTCCATAACATGATGGCTTCAGGGAATATTCCCTGTGTTGCTTTGGATGGAGAGTTGGTTTTTTGGTGCATAGTCAAGACCTTATTTTTGGGAATCTGGAGTGCTGCTGGCTCAGGACCACTGGGACGGGAAAGCGCCATGAGATGGGGCTCCAAGGGGAGCCATCCCTGTAATTTTTATTTTTGAAAAGACATCACACAACTGCCTGGCTGTCTCCTGCTTTGCTCTGAGCTGGCTGTGGGGAGGCTGAGGCTCTGTGCCTGCTGCCAGGGAGTGCAGGGTGCAGGGGGAGCAGGGGCTGCTGGAGCGAGCTGGGTCCATATGTCCGTAGGCATCCCGGAGACTGGTGCAATATGGAGAGGCTCAGGGTTTGATGAATGTTGTCATTAGTGTTTGTGGCACTTACGGGCTCCCATTTATCCTGAGCTACAGTGATTTATGTCCAGAGCACATATCCAGGCACAAAGTACTTTAAAAACTTGAGGGGGGGCTCTCCAAGAGCTTTAGCCTCTTCCCCCTCCTCTCCTCCTGGTTAAAAACATGCCAGGGTGCCACTGTGACAGGGATCCCTCCCTCCTCCCCATGGTTGTCCTCTCTGCCTGCAGCTCCTACATTGAGAACACCCCTTATCCCTAAAAACTTGACTTTTAAAGGTTCCTGACATTTTTCCTTCTCCTCACACAGCCCAGAGTGCATTTCCAAAGCTCATGCCAGGGTGGTGATGCAGGGATTGCACCTGGCTGGTGTGGGAATGAGCTTGGAAACCTCACAGTGTGACAGTGGAAAATGCAGGAGGGGAACAGAGGGGGAGGACAGGTTGGATTGTTTGGTCAAAAAACCCTGGATTTCTGTCCTCCCTAGTCCCAATTAATTTTCAGCTGGGCAAAAGGAAAACTCAAAGCCAAGAATTGCATTATGATACCAGTAGAAGTTGCCTTCCCTACTTTTGTTAGATATGAATAACTTTTTAAAGAGTCAAAATGAGAAATGCCAGGCATTCAAACCCAAAGTTTTTATTGAACCCAAGCGAGGTTTTTTCCCCCTCTTTCTGTTCCATTTTAAGAAAAATAGACCATTTTTGTCCTGATTTGGATGGGGAAGCTGATCTCAATCTTTTACAGAATGGGAACTCAGCTTTCTGATGAGCTCTGCCTGAGTATGGACTCCCCAGTCAGCAGTTTAATGCCATTCTATTCATTTACACCCGTGTAAATCAGGAGTAATTGTCCTGAATCAATGTCACCGTGATTGACCAGATTTTCAGAAGAGCTGAGCTCCCAGCTAAGCCCCTGCCATACGTGGCCAGATGTATTTATTTATTTCATTTAAAGAGCTCCGTGGATACCTATCCCCTCTGAAATTGGGCACTGAGTGACAATATTGAATGCTGATTGCAGCTTGTCAGAAAATGAGGGAGGGGAGGAAAAGCAATATTTGCAAAATGCTTTGAAAAAGAGTTGGGTTTTTGGGTTTTTTTTTTCTTACTTTTCCTTTTCCAAGAGCGTTGTGTTTTTCTCGGTTAACTTCCATCCTCCTCCCCCTTCCAAGATTTTGTGCACGCTTCCTGCTTTCTATTCCTGAATATCTCTCCCTGCCTCTGCCTGGGAGATGCATCACAGCACAAAATGTGCATGACACCCCCCACAGAGTGAGGGGCTGCCAAAAGCTGATGTGCCCCCCAAACCTCTGCTGGGGTAACAGTTTTCCTCTTTGGGTGTGAGCCTTCCTCTGTAGCCAAAGGTTCAAGCAGGTCTCAGGGCACATTTTAAGGATTTTGAGTTTGTTTTCATCAAGGGTAGCCCTGTGCCAGAGGCGAAGGTTGGGGATGGACTTGGAAAGGACAGGGTCCATTTGAGTGACATTTAAACAACCTGGTCTGCTGTGAGGTGTCCCTACCCTTGGCAGGGGGTTGGACTGGATGATCTTGAAGGTCCCTTTGACCCCAAACCATTGTAGCACTCCGTGGTGCTGTGTGCTGTGGCTGGATTCCACTCTGCAGCTCTGCCATCACCCCCAAATGCTGCCCCTTGGAGCCTTTTCCAGGGCAGCAGAGAGAGGAGTGCAGTGGGGCAGCCACCAAAGGGAGACGTGGGGCACTCTGTGTGGGGCTCCTCTGGCTCTGCCTGAAGCCAGAACCCACCAATTTGTCCTCCTGCACACACTTTAATCCCTGAGGTGGCCTTGCTGCCACATCTTGTGTGCACAGAAGGGCTGGCTGCTGCCCTGGGGCTCTGCCCTGGATGAGGAGCTCCTTAACTGCCTCTCCTCCACCCTCCCTGCTCTTTCCCTGCTCTCCTTTCCCTCTGGCTGGTGGATGGATGTGAACACCTCGGGGATCCAGAGTGTCTGGGTGAGGACAGGGGCAGAGGCCTGGGGAAGGAGGATGCTCTGTGTGTGCTGAAGCACATGTTCTCATTTGGATCCACGTGGAATATGAAAGGCAAGCAGAAACCCAATTAGTAACCTCTGAACTGGCCCGTGTTATCTCTGGGAACACGCTGCCATCTGCCAGCTCCTCTGCCACCCCACGGCCCCCTCCCTCTGCCCAGCTAAATGAAACAGGTGCTGGAGCTGGTGCCTGGGCTGGAGACACCACACAGGGGCCAAGGTTTAATAAAACAAAGCCTAATCACCTCCCAGCCCCAAAACACCCCCCAGCCCATGGCTGTCTGCAGGCTCCTCTCTTCCCCTCACTTGTCACCCTTTGTTTGCTCATCCTACAGATCGACTCAGCTTGGGAAATTCTGGCTCTGCTGCCCCTGCAAGGGTTGAGAGCATCTCAGAGCACTGATGAGGAGATCTTTTGACTGCTGATAGCTGGGCTGACAGGGTTCAGCTCACACCACAGGCTGCTGTCAGCACTTTGCTGTCTGCTGTGGTCAGAGAAAGCTGCCCCCAGCCAGAAAGAGGGAGATTTCCAGGGAGAATACAGAAAAAAAAAAACCTCAAAACCTTGAAGTTCTGGCATCTGAGCTTGCTGGATCTGGGCATTGCTGCAAGGAAACCCAGGGGTGGGAGACAGGCAGAGCTGGTCTCAGAGATGCTGCTGACATGAACTGGGAAGGGAAGGCTGTTCCCTGGTGCTGACCTTGCTCTGGGGTGGATGCTGTCTCTGGGATGCTGGCAGAGATCTGGGCATGGATGTGCAGGTTTGTCCTCGCTGCCGTGACACGGCAGAAAGGGAAGCAAATGGCAACAACACGACCTGGGTGCCATGACCTGGGTGCTGGGGATAGATGGAGTTCCCCACCAGCCCCTGCCTGAGCTCTGAGTTTGCTCCCGTGCTCCAAGAGGCTCAGGGCATGGGCAGAGGGATTGGTGGCACCCACAGCTCGTGTGCCACTGGAGAAGGAAGGAAGGAAGGAGAAAAACAAAAGGCTCCTAAGCTGCCCGGTGGGACAGCTAGAGGGACGCTCCTCCCAACTTGTCCCTCTCCGTGACTGGTTGAGATTTGGCTGTGCCACTTTTCCCCCCCAGCAGCCTGGATAATTGTGTGTTTACAGCAAAATTGACAGATGGGAGTTTCAGTGTTTCACGGAGGCAGATGGCATCAGAGGAGGGTGGGAAAAGTCTGGCAAGGAAATGCCAAGCGGCTCTCCTCGTGCCAAAGCTGCAGCATATGCCTGCCTTATGCAAAGCAGCCCTGTTTTCCTCCAGAAAAGTTCAGGTTGGTAGAGCTGTGAATCAATAACCTGGGTCTCCTGTCAAATGCTGCACGAGCCCATGGTCTCTGTCTTTCCCAGCTAGAGAGAAGTGTCTGTGAACACGAGAAGAGGGGAGGAATTGGAAAACTGGCCCCTGGCTCCAGCTGTGTGCTCCAGGTGGAGCTGGAATGATGTGGTGACACCTTGGAAGGTTTGGGATGGTTAATGACACCCTTGAGTGCTTCTTTCCCTCCTCCTCCCTTTTCCTCACAACTCCAGCTATGGAGGAAGGGGCTGGATTACCCAGAGGTGTGGGTTTCCCCAGGGCATGAGAAGAGTGAATAGAAAAGAGCAGAAGCTGTAGCTGCACACACTTCAGAGCACTGAGGGTGAGTGCTGAAAGCAGGGACAAAGCAGGCTGGCTCTGGGAGTGCTTTGGGGTCACACTCACCCCAAAACCTGCTGCCCTCACACTGCCCTGCAGGGCTGGGGCCGTGGCAGGAGCCCATGAACACGTCACATTTGTCACTGCAGCTTTACTCAATCCATTGACCTATAGATTTTCTCATTTATTCTGCTAGTGACCACCACCCTGGCCTCTCCTTGCCCCTGGAAATCTCAGAGTCCTCTGGGACACATGCAGGGATAATTTTCCATTTTATATCATTGCCCAAGCTCATCTGAGGGCTATCACTTCTAGGCCATGGTGGGGGCTAAGCACCAGGCAAAGAACAATTTGTGCAAAGCACCCTTTAAATTCAAATTACTGGGCTCTCCTTGCCATCAAATAGGCTGTAAAGAAACTTAGAAACTTTACTGGGAGACAGGCATCAGGATCAGCTTCTCAAAAATCACAAAGGAAGATTTATTTGCCAGGAATGACCAGGATTGTATTTTAAGCCTCCTCTGAAAGCAGTTCTCTCCACTGAGGCTGCCAGCACAGTGTACAGCTTGCTGGGAGAATCCAGGTTTCCAGGATCTTTCCAGGTTTTCAAAATCTTCTTCAGAGCCCCTAATATTAAGCTGTCAGCAAGGAGGCTGGTAAGTGAGGAGGGCTCCACGTTTGTGAGAAGGAAGAGTAGATTTGGGAATTATCAGGCTGCTCAAACACAAGATAAATCATTGGAGGAGGTGGATATTTCTCTGTTAGGGACAAACCACAGTCCCCAGCAGTGCTGGCTGTGTGCAGGGGGATGCTGGGGGGGATGCAGAGATCAGTGCTGATCCTGCACCATGCAGGGAATGCAGCACAACGTGCTGGGCCCCCTCAGCTCCCTCAAAATCCAAGGCAGGGATGGTGTCTCTGCATCTCACTGAAGTTTTCCAATCCAGCCACCAACAGTTTAAGCTCACTGCTGAATCCTTTAATGAGGATCTAAAGGAAATCTGTTGCAGAACAAAAATTGAGGTGAATTAAGTGATAGCTGCCAAGGAAGAGGAGCCTGTAGTCAGGGGAATTAGAAGTTGTCTCCCCTTGAGGCCATTCCCTTTGCTGGGCTGAAGGCCCAGGGTTTATTACCCTGCATGCTGAGTTCCTGCACCCCATCGAGGTAGGAAAAAGAGAAAGAGGAGAAAGCAGAAAAAAAAGAGAAAGAGAAAAACAACCTGAACATGCCCCTTTCCCTCCCAGGAATAATTAACTGCAGCAAATGAGTGGCCAGACCTGATGCTCTGAGAGCCCATTTCTCACAGAGCTGGGCCAGATTCTGTAACACAGAGTGAACAGAACTCCTGGGTTACCCCTTAGCACTGGAAGCTCAGCAAGTCTCTGGAGGAGGAAGGGAGATGCTGCAGCTTTGCTCTTCCTTTCTTTACCCCTCATCCGTTTTTATTCACAGGAGTTCACGTGAGGATCCTCGTCCTCGGGCAGGTGGGTGGTTGGGATGAGTGTTCTTGGAGGCTGAAAACATCCAGGTTTTTATATCTGTGTAGTTGATATCTACATATGTATAGGAAAGCAAACTCTTTACCAGTACTCCTCAAAGAGTGGTACCAAGATACAGCAGAAAAACACAACCTCCAGCATGAAACACAGTCACAGCAGCAGATTTTGGAACATAAAATCCCAGACTGTGTGAAGTGGTAAGAAAGTGAAATAAGGTAATCCCGTGGGAGCAGCCAAGTGTCCCTGTCCTTTCCTGACCTATGCAGGCAGGGTTTTCAAAGCAATGACAGGCTGAGCCTTTTCCAAGCCTCTAGATGCAATGATGGGACTTCAACCAAGAGCATTGAGGTGCTCTGCAGAGGAAAGGAGAGCTCAGCTCAGTCCTGCAGAGATCCCTGTGGTGCAGAATGGGATGGAGGGGGGATACAACACCACAGAGAGCCTGGGGAACAGGGGATGACACACCAAATATTGCATTATGGCTGTCCATAGACAATGCTGTCCCAGTGGAGATGGCCACGATACACAGAGTGTCACCATGCAACTGCAGAAAGCTCCAACCCATACAGAGTAACAGCAAATCACTTCAGAAGGCTGCAAGCATCTGTCCCTCTTAGTCTTTAGCCTGGCTTTTTATACCCCTCATGTCCATGCACTGCACCTGTGTGCCTCTGTTCCCTTTGGTGGTTGTCAGCACACCTGGGCACTCCCTGGCTCATTGCTGTCGGTGCTGCTCACCTGCTGCTCACAGCTGTGCCCACCGGGGATGAGGCTGGGGCAGCCCCACTCCCAACCACCACAAACTGTGTTCCTGCACAATCCCACGGGAAAGTGTGAGATCCCTCCCAGGGATAGCCACCCTGCAGCTTTCCCACTGCCTGTACAGCGAATTCCCAGAGGCATTGCAGCTGCCCTCGGGCACTGCTCACAGCTTCCGAGGCTTGGGGCTGTTTCACAGGGCAGAGGAGCTGTGTTTGCTCTGCCCAGAACCAGCTGGGGCCCTGAAGAGCAAGGGAAGAGCAGGCAGGGCATGGAGGAGAGCAGGACACTCCTTAGATCATGCCTGACTTCCAAAGAGTCATCCTTGATGGAACTGCTGCAGTCAGTGCTCCAGAACACTGACGGATGGCAGTTTCTTTGTGGTCAGGACAGAAATATCCCCCAGGCCAGGCATCCCTGGATGCTTTTGCCATTTGTTTACAGCAGTTCCAGCGTGGCCTCATGCTGGGCCACCTGGGAAGGGTGACCAGAACCTGTGACTCCTGTTCACGTTCCTGACCAGGACAGCAGCAATCCTGACTTTGCTGGGAGTGCCATGTGTGTCCCACACTGGAGCAGCACAGGTGGGAGGCACAGGAGGGGACCAGGACATGTCCCAGGTGCCTCTGCTCAGCTCCTGGATCTCAAGCCTCTCTGGCCTTTCATCTCTGCCTTTTTCCCCACTCTCTTTATTCTCCTCTTATTGTCCTTATCTAGTCATGCCCTATTACCTGCCTTTATCTGCAAAAACAGCTAATCTCTGACAGCACCTGGGTTTGCCTAGATGTGGACTGAACACATCAGCAGCTCTAGTATTTTTTGTATTTGTATTTTTGTATTTTCATCTCTTTTTTTCATCTCTATTTTTTAATTTCTTTTTTGTGCGTGTGAGACTTTAAACTGCCCGTTGGCTCTCGGGATCCCTCCTGCTCCTTTGCTAACTTTGCAGGGACACTTTCTCATCTCATTTCCTGCAGGATGAGGGCCCTGGGTGGGAGATGAAGGACCAGGTTTATGGGTTGGTCACTTTCCCTGTCTGTCTGTCTGAATAAATGTCATCTTCTGAGTCTGGACAAGGCACCCAGTGGGTTCAGAGCCTAGCTGAGCACATTCCTTCTGAAAAGGAGGTGGAGAGGAATGGGGGTGGATCTCTCCCTGTGCTGTCTGAAGTCAGGATGCCATCCCTGTGACCTTGGAGAAGGTGCTGGCATTTCTCCCTCAGGCTGTCAGTGCTCTGGGAACAGGAGCAGTCTCTCCTTACGTGGCACATATAAATATCACATTTAGCACAGTGGTGGGTGTCTTTCCTGCTATTATAGTAACAACCTGTCTGCTCCCCTCCCATCTCCTGAGAAGAGAAGTGCTTCTCTGTCTCTGGGCATGAATAGCAGGATGGGGTTTGTTGCTGGATTTTGAGCTGAGAAAGGACTCATGCTTTTCATTTTTTCTTTAAAAACGAATTTGGCACTGTTTCCTGTGGCTGGCTAAGCCCAGGGAGTGATGGTTGATCTGTACCTGTCAGGTGAGAGCAGCGTGGACCATCCTTGTGCTCACCCTGGCTCAGACTTCCTCCCTTGTCAGCAAAGACATCAGTGAGGTGTGAGCCAGGAGGGAGTGACCTCCTGCCGGTGCCACCACGGGTGTGTCCTCCCACCAAAATGTTCCTCAGTTTCCCTGTGTATAAAGTGGTAACATTGATCTGGTACCAAGGTGGCTCCTAAACTGCCCCTGGGCCTTCAGAGCTGCACCACAGGACCCAAACCACTTCCCTCCCTATTTCTGATCCCCCTGGGAATGCAGCACAGTGGGAATGGGACAGGAAGGTTCCGGATCCCCTGCTCAGGCTGCAGCAGCTGCCAGGAAGCCAAGCAGGAGTAAATCTGCCACTGGCAGAGGTGAAGGGGGCATGAGAGAAGGACACGATTGTTTCTTCTCTAGAGGGGAGGAAGAAAGGGGAGAGGTGGAAAATTCGTTTAGTGACTCCCAACAGCTGGAAGAGGAGTTGTGTGCGGGGTACAGCATGGGAGCTGTAAGGAAGAGGAGCAAGGAGGAGACCAGAAGGATCTGAAATCTGTGGGGTGACTGAGGCTGTGAGTTGGCTCACAGGAAACCCTTCCCTGGACCAAAAGGACCTGCTCTGGCAAGGCAGAAATCCTGTCCTAATACACATAGGACCAAGAGGTCCATGTGCCAGGAGTGCTGGAAACACTGGGATGGGGGAAGGAGGGAGAAATACGTGAGCTAAGGAGGTGGGCAGGCAGGCCCTGCTGTGGGGGAAGGTTAAACTCATATTGATCTGTACAAGGAAAACATATTCTCACTGCTTCTCATCCTCCTTTCACATGATCCTGCATCAAATAAAAAAAGGGCTGTTTTCCAAGCCTGGCTTTGGAGATCTTTTCAATGATATAACAGATAAACAGCCGCTTGCTGACAGTGAAGGTGCCAAAGTGATTTTTTGATGATATAAGCTGGGCTGGGAGGGAGGAGGGACAGGAGAGGTTGGTGAACGTGATGGAATGAGGAGAAGGTGACAGGCAGGGCTGGAGCCAAGGACACCAGGATGATGGGAGACAGCTCAACACAAGGTGGGGGGATGTGTGGAGGGGAAGGGAACTCCCACTGCCAGGAACTGGATCTGGATTCCTCTCTCAGGAAATCCCAGCAGTGCTCTGAGCTCTGCCCCCAGAGAAAACAGGGTCTTTGCTCAGCTCTGCTCCAGGCCAGGATCCTTGGCAGAGCCCAACTGTCTTCATTTCAGGAATAGGCACAAAGCATATCACAAACCTTCTGCAGCTATGGAGGTTTTCATTCCTTGCATTAACACATAGGTGTTGGGTGTGGGATAAATGAGGTGGACAAGGAGCTGAGTCCCCACCCTGCAGTTGTTGTACAGGGCCTTAGATAAAAGGGGTTGGAGCAGAGTAAGACAATGCCAAACCAATATGATTACCAAATGTGTTCTCCATTTATTATCGCGAGATGGCTGGTTATATAGAAACTGAGATAGTTTACAGTAACAGGTGTCTTCTGATTGGTATACCAGGTGAAAGGAATGCAAACATTTCTACTGTTAAGGTGGCTATGGTAATAATAATGCAATTGTGGCTATGGTAATAATAATGCAATTGTTCTATCTAAAGTTAAAACACGCCTTAATTAGGAATTTCTTGCTGCGCCACAAGGCCTAACAACCTCCACACAGGCCTGAGTCCAAGGCCTCCATCCCAGATAGCTCAAAGGTCACTCCAAAATACAATCATGCCCAAAATCTCTGAAACATTCTGTTACACCACCCCATGGCCACAGGACAAGGATGGATTTCCTCTCCACACCGTGGCTGGTTGCCAACACTGGTGACACTTGTGAGAACTTGAGGGGCAAAGGAGAGGCTTCCTGGTGTCCTGGGCTCCAGCACAAGCCCTACATGTCCCTTACTCCTTCTCTCCCACATCCCTGGCCTCGATGCTCCCAACTGTTTGATGGAGCTGAGTGCTCCCCTGCACACAGCCCTGAGCCATTCCCATGAAAGGCTGTGTCTAACTGTGAAGTATTATTATTGCACACCTTTTGGAAAGTGCCTTGAGACGTCTTGGAATGATAAGGTGCTATAAGGCGGGGAAGTTGTGCAGAGATAAATTCACTGTGAAATGTGTTTTGCTAGAGACATTTATGTAGCATATCATCTTATCAAGGAACTTTGCCCAAGAAACAAATTCTCATGCCTGTATAAAGAGACTATAATTGAACTGTTGACTCACAGTTATGGGAAAAGACAGAGTGGGGGAAAATTTCCAGGGCCTCTAGGACCCCAAGGAGGAATATAATTAAGTAAGACATAATTGGAAACCTAAAGCAAGCCCATTCACTCTGAGTGAGTGCTGAAACAGCAAGGCAGGAGAGCTGGGTGGAGGCTGAATTTGCAAAGCAGATGGCTGAGGATTTGTAGGTCACCAGCTCTTGGATCTGCTGGGCCAGGATGGGGTCAGGGTACCATATGGATGAAGGGCAAAAAAGACAACACATCCGAGCAAGCCCCGCTCCTGCTTCCCCAGAAGCTCTGCTCGCTCAGGAACACCACAGACTCTCACACCATTTTTTTTCACATATTCTCAAGAAGACATTGAGTCCCAGGCTTCTTCACTGACACCAGGGCCAGCACAGGCTTCAGTTACCTGAGATCACATAGCCAAGAAGGAAACATGAAGAGGTTTCAATGCTAAATGGATTTGAACTCTGCCCTTGCCCCTGCTTTAGGTTAGCCCAGGCTTGGTTCTCCCAGTTTCTGCCACAGACCTGTTTTATAAACTGATTTTCCTCCTTGATGACAATTTTTATGAGCTTTAATTTATTTTTTCTCTCTCTCTGTGATTGGGAATGTATGTAAGAAATGCAAGAATGTAAGAAATGACCAGGAAGCAGGCTAGAACTCCATCTCTGTGTCTGTAACCCCCAATTTAGGGCTCACTGGTTAACACATAGATTTAGATGGGTAAGTGCCACACTGAGGACTCTGTTGTGGATTACTTAGGCTGGGTTTCCTCTCGCTAGTACCCACACCCACCAGATTATCCAGAGCAGCAGCAAACCCTCCTGACTGTCGTGGCTCTCTACTCTAAACCAGAAGAGGGGGCAGAGCAGATCCAAGTCTCCTGCCCAGAAGTTGTGCCCCTCATCTCATGTTGCTGCAGCTGATCTCTATTTTCCTTAAACTCCACAGACAGTGTCTTCAGAACTTAATTTGATTTTGATTGATTTTTTGAAACTTGAAACACTTGTAAACTAATTTTCAGTGTATTACTCTTGTCAACTCTTAAAGATTTTGTCAGTAAGAATTTGCTGAACAGACACAGTAATTTTGATTCTCATTTTGGCAGATCACCCCTAAAGAGGAAAGTGGGGAGGAGGGGGGTGTTATTACAGCTGCAGCTATTAGAATATACCTTCCAATTACTCTGCTTCTATCTATGAGACATTTCAGAGCCATTTCTGAGAGCAGCCTCGAGGAGCTCAAGGTGTACACGTGTGTGTAACTGCATAAAGCCTCCCCATTTGCTTGTTCACCCACTCCTGGAGTGACTTTTAGCTCTGAGGGTGATGCCTTAAGATTTTAGCATTTATATTTTCCATATATTTGTAATCCTGCAATTCTTTAGTGTGTAACTCCAAACTCCACACACAGTGTGAGCTGCTGCTTTCCCATTCTGGGCAGATACAACAATTCCTCTCCAGGCCTGGCAATCAAGGACACCTCACTGCCTCAGGCCTGAGAGATGGAAACAAAAGTGAGTTTGGGGGGAGCAAACTTGGGGTGAATGACTTCATTACCTGGAGCTGTAATTGGAATTTTAACCCCCAATATGCAAATGGAGCAAACTTACAAAAGTGTGAAACCTGTGACCCATCATCCATTTTGGGTGTAGCCCCTGGGGGGCTTCATCTGCCCAAAATGTACCTGAAGGGCCTTCAATAAATATACCTGCTTTTTATTCCCTTAATTTTGTCTGGCCTCTGTTTTTAGGTAGCCCCCAAAAAGGCATCAAGGGGAGCTCACATTGGAGTTTGGGTTCTAAGATCCCTCATTCCTGAGGTTCCCCTCACAGTGGCCTCAGCAGCCCAGAGCAGGAGAGCAGCACCCTCCAGGACCGAGCCCTGCACCAGGGCTGGGGAGAAGAGCTGCTGGCTCTGCCTGCAACAGGCACTGCTCCAAATGCCATCCTTCTTTCTACCAGCCAAGGGGGAAATGCTCCCAAGTGCTCCCAAGACTTCTCCCTCATTGTAGATGAAACCACAAAAGAAGTTGGGTTAGGTGTTTCTGGAGGTGGGGATAGTAAAAGTCCATCCTGAGCAGCTGGAGAGGAGCAGCATTAGCAATGTAAACTAACATGGCCATGCTGGCTGGGATGTTAAAATGGAGTGAGGAAGCAGTGGCTGTGGTGCTGCTGTCTCTGTTTTATTTCTCTATATCAAGGTGGCTTTTCAGGGAAGTTTATTCCTCCTGGATGTCTCAATGCAACCCTCAGATCATGGATCATGTTGCTTTTTGAGATGAGGATCTAATTACCTTCTTACCAACCAAGAAAAAAAAAATCCCAAATTTTTTCATCTTTAACATATATATTTCACAAAAACATATCCTACTTTTCAATAACTTAACTAACTATCTACTACACACAAACTTTTTATCTCACTTCCCAAACTCCTCCCCTATCAAACCAAAACAGGAGTTCAACTCTTGACCTATTGTCTCTTTGTGCTTTCCAGATTGCCCTCACCAGCAGGGTGTCTGGGGGAGAGATTTGTATTTAAAAAATGGACAAAATCCCTCCAAGCTTTAAGCTCAGCTGTGGGGTTTTGTGTGTCAATGGCATGTTCATCCCACCTTGTTCCCTCTGCCCTTCCTTGTTTTGCTTTATTCCCTCTCAGGGAAAGGCTTCTCAACTCAAACACTCAGAATATGCTGATTGCAAACTGGAATCTGGAAAATTGCAGTGGCCTTTTCATAGAGCAAAAAAAATCAAGGGAAATAAAAGGTTTTTTTTCTTTTTATTTCTCCCTTCTGAAACAGCAAATGTGATGGGGATGAGACACAGCAAGGGGCTTCCTGCCATCTGGGCTGGAAGATCTGCTCAGCACTGCTCTCTTCATTCTTCCATCCCTTGCATCTCTCATCAATTATCATCACAGAGCTGGTCGATATTGAAATGAAACTGCCAGGGATTGATAGCAGAGTCACTGGAGTGTCCTGCACAAATGACATTTTCCTCATTTTGGGGCTAGGAAGGATGAGACAGGGTGGGGGGAGGCTGGGGAGACATGCATGGTAAGGCATTTGCCTTCTCAGAAAACATGACAAAATGTTCAAACTTAATGCTCTGCCCCATGGATCACTAATGTATTTCTGGGGACAGCTTTTGCTGCTAATGGAGTATTTATTTCTCAGAGCACTTTCCAAGCCCTCTAGTGGGACTTGCTGCTTTCTGTGCTTCTTGAAAGCTGTCACAGGCAGCCAGAGCAGGTAAATCTATGTAGATAAGTTGGGTGTTTTGAGCTGAGTTAGTAAACACAGGTATTTAAGGTGCATCTGTGCCCATTTATGTTCATTACATTTACATTGCACAAAGGGTGAAGACACCCAGCCTGCCTGCAGCCATGGTTTGCACATCCTGCAGTTGCTTGGCTCCCCAGTTTTTCCCCCAGGGGAGGCATAGACCCTGCGTGGCAGATGTGAGCTCTGGCACAACAGACTTGATCTCTGTAGTTACCACTCATGGAAACAGCAAATAATCAGCAAAATAATGCAGGGCCTCCAAGGATTCTCAAACTCCAGGTGGAAAACCACAGGGTGACAGATTTATAGGCACATCCCTTTCCTGTGCCAGTCTCTTCACAGGGAGGGGAGAGGAGAGGAGGAATTTCTTGGGATGAAAGCAGCTCCTATTCAGCAAAGTCCTGCCTCTCATGGCCATGTCCAGGGTGGCTTTACAGTGCTGGTCCCACAGCTTAGCAGAATTTGGACCCTAAAGCTACAAATCTATAGTTGCTGCCTGTCTATAACTCCCTCCACAAAGGAAACTGAAATGTAAGTGGAAGGTTTCAGGACAGGAGATGAAATTTCTCTTTCTCAAAAAAATAATGCTTAGTTATCTTTAGAGAACAAGGTCAAGATGTTTCCATTTAAAAACCAAAATAGCTGAAGATCTTGTTTAAATTAAAAACTTAAATATAAAATGTACAGAGTTTTCAGACAAAAAGGCACAAAAGCATTTGTCAGGCTGTTCCAGACAGCAGCACAAACCTGGCCACCACCAGAGCACTGGCCTGACCCAGCCCTGCTCCCTGTGGATGGCCTCTTTGGGGACCCCCTGAGTGGGGAAACCCCTAATAAAAATGGAGTAGATGAAGAAGGAGAAGAAGGCAGGACAACGCCCCAAATCCTCCGTTTTGTCCTCCATCTACCCCGATACTAAAAACCTAAAAGTCTAAATTTTTCACCCAGTAATAACTACACCACAGTCTTCTCTACACACTCACAGATTCCACCTCATCCCAAAGCCTAGGAAGTCCTCTCCATGGACAGAGATTAAAGGCAGTGATTTCCTGAGAATCAGGGCTTGTCAGAACAGACAGAGCAATATTCTCTGTGCCCTGGGTTCCAACAGCTCCCCAAACAGAGCCCACTGCCAGCACAGCCTCAGCAATGCAGTTTCTGACTCAATAAATATTTCCAACTGTCCCACAAAGGGCTCACTCCTAACTTTCCACCTGTTTCCTTGGGAAGTCACAGCTTAAACCAAGCAGCAGAGCAGTGCTGGCTGAGCTGAGCACAGAGCCTGACCCCAGCCCAAGAGTTCAGAGCCATTTCCCAGCCCCCTGAGTGCCTGCAGAGCTGAGCCCCCTCCCTGCTCCTGGCAGGGACACCGAGTGACGCACACCCACCTTTGCCACACCACACTTGTGACCCAAATACCCGTTACAATATTAGCCCCTCTCCTGCTGCTCGCTGCCAGGTGCTGCTGGAAGTGGAAGGAAGGGATTTTGTTTGGAGCACAGGGATATTTCCATCCCTGGCATGGTTGTGCTGAGCTCGCCGGAGCTGGAGCTGCTCTGAGCTTGGCCTGGCGAGTTCTGCTTTGAAGGGGATGGGTTTTGCCTGGCCACCCTCCTGTCACTCATCCTGTGTCCCCAGCGAGGGCTCCTCCAGCATATGCTGCTCCTCAGCGTGGTGCCTGCACAAGGTAATTATCTGGAGCTGTCTCCTCCAGTGCTCACTTCCCCATTGTTCTGTTTTATTTGGCTTCCAAGGCCCTACTTCCTCTCTCTTTTGGTCTGGGCTGTTTTCTCTTCCAGAGAAATTGGTGTATGCAGTGATTTGATCCCATCCCTAGGCTGCATTTGAAGGATATTGTCTATTTTCAGAATTCTCAGCTGTGTTTATGCTCCAGGCTCCAAAACTCTTTCTCCCACTGAAAAGAGGGAGCAAATCCTCCCTTTGCCTCCTGCCCTGGAGAGCCACTGGCTCAGGGATGTATTGTTTGAAATAACCATTAACCTCCCCAAAATGTGGGTCACTTTCATTGCACTGGCAGATCTTTTTCTCCACCTTTTCTGCACCCTTTTCTATTGGCTACAAAGACACCAGTGCATGAGTCCTTGAGAATGTTCCCAACTTGCTGTTGGGCAAAAAAGTTCCCCAGAGAAGGGAGGTGCTTTGTGGGCCACAGAAAACAAAACCAGGAAATCTCCAGGTGTGATTCCACTGTAATCCCAGGGGTGAGAGAAATTGTTTAAGGGTACCAGACACTGGTTTGTTTTTTTTTTTTTTTCCAGACATGAGAGTCTATGGATAAAGCTCTGCTCTTAGGTAATCAGCAGCTCCTGCACATTAAGCCAATTTCTGGTACCCAGAGCTGGGATGTTTAGTTGCAATTCTGCCTTCTTGGGGAGCCTGCTCTGTCTCTGCCTGTACAGAGGGTCAGGGATTAGGGGTCCATTGTGATCAGCTGCTCCCTTTATCCAAAGGCATTTAAAGATGGTCCCAGTGGATCTGAGGGGGCCTTGTTCCAGGGCTGACTGCTTAATTGTAGCTCTGGGGCATTGCTGTGGTTTTCCACCAGAACCCCTTTTGCATCAGTCCCTAGTGAAGAGTGTGAATCCCTCAGGAAAGGTGACCCCTGCCCACGGCTTGTTTATTTGAGGTTAAACCAGCCCTCAGTCACCTGGATTTGGGATCAGAGAGGCCATCAGTGACCTGTGACCTTGCTAAGTGACCCTCCCTCCTGCTCTCTGGGGTACCTGCTGGCTCTGGAGCACAGGCACCCCTGTGTTCACTGCAGCCTGGGTCCCACAGCTCCCTGAGGAGCTCAGGCAGCACACGCAGAGAATCCCAGCCCCTCGCATTAATTCTCTCTCACATCTTGAGAGCAGTATGACAGCAGCAAACCCTCCGAGTGAATCCTAGTCCTACATTAATTCGCTCCTAGGTCCAGCTCTCTGATCTGCTGTCATCTGAAAGTGATACTAATGCCAGGTTTCCATTTCCAGCGCCCCGCCGCGCCGCCCGCCGCAGTCGGAGTCGTGCTGGGAGAGATCAGCTCCGCTTGGGAAGGGTAAACCAAGTGCTTGGTTTCAAACAGCATCCAGTAAGGCAAGAGAGAAATGGAGGGGGGAGAGGGAGGGAGTGAAGGGATGGATGGATGGCTGGGAACAGGTTCTTTAGAAAGGAGTGAGTGGCGATGAGTGCAGATGGGCTTCTTTCTCTCTCTGATCTCTGCCCATCTCAGCTGCCCACACCCCCGGGTTTTTCCCTCCGCTTGTCCCAGTCCTCTCTTGCAGACCCATTTCCTTGCCCCACTTAAACCTACCAAGGCTCTTTTCACTGCAGAGAAAGTCTGAACTCCCCAAGGAGCACGACTGTCCCAGCTCTGAGGAATAAGCATGAGGCTGCTGGCTGCAAATCTTCCCTTGCTATCAGCTGCCAAGCCAGTTTCGTGCTCAGCTGCCCCGAGCACTGCTGGGGAGATGTAAGGTCCAGTTCACCATCAAAGTAACAGGCACTGGACAGGTTGGGCTGGGTTGTCCAGCTCTCTCACCAGCTGACAGCTTCTGACAGCCAAACCCTCTTCCTCTTCTTCATGTACTGCCCAGCCTGGCGAGGGGAAGGTGAACGCTGATTTAATTTGACACTTCAAGCAAAGAATAAAGATACCTCAATATAGACATTGCCTTTCCTCCAGAATGTTCTCTGAATATTTTACTGGCCAGCAATGCTGCAATATTTTTGTGAAGGTCAGTAAATGTTACTTAAGAAAGACCAAAGAAAAAATATTTGTAGCAAGCAACAGTCACTCCTAAAAGGAGCAGGAAAGAGCTTTCAACAGATCCAAAGTGATTTGTAGTAATGCCTGCTTTGGTTTGTTTTCTTGATTGTTTTCTCCCCCAGATGTTTTATTTACTCAATTTCTGAGATACCTTCAGAGACCTAATTCCCAGAGATTTTTTTTCCCAGCAATTTTAGAGAATCAACCTCTTGAAGGGGTCTCGGATTGGGAAATGTTAGGATAATGTCCTCCAAACTTCTAGTCCTTTCAGCCAGTGCTGGCTGCAGACATCCAACACAGCCCACTGCAAAGGTGAAGCACAGAGCCAGGAGCAGAACTTGTGGTCCCAAAGGATCTCTCAAACACAGATTGGAGGTCTCTGCCAGGTGTGCCCCCCTCCCCTCACTCTGTCATGGCTGAGTGGGGACAGTGGCTCAGTGCCTGTTCTGGGGCTCAGAGCAAGCTGCCAGAGGAAGGGTGGGTGTGTGGGGTCTGGGCAGGGACTGTGGTGAAGCCTCCAGCTCCTCATGGATGTTGTCACAGCACATGGATGCTTTACACTCCTCCATCTTTCAGGGGAAAGTGAGAACCAGCAGGGCAGAGGCAATAAAACCCAGTGGGGAGATAATATCTCACATCTCCAGAGCTGCTCCTGATGTCTGCCTTGCCTGAGACCCCTTTCTGAAGGGTTCAGGGCTTGGATGTGACAGCATCCCTGCAGCTGGGGGATGTCCCCAGCCCTCCCCAGGGCAGCCTGGGGCAGGGGAGGGGCTGGCCCCACTCAGCTCCATGTTTATGGCAGCGTGGCTCTCTCCACTGCCTGCTGCCTTATGCTGTGCCACTTCATTTGATGTTCCTTTTTCTAAATGGTAGGAAATCAGTACTTACCAAGTGCTGGCCCAGAATTTATTTGACTTTAATTTCCCTTTATGACCCCGTCTGCTAATCTCTATTGCACAGATAAAGAGAGGTAACCCAGGCATCATTACCCGTGATGTGGAGAATTTTCTGCAGTTCAATTATAATCTCTTTTTTTTTCCCCTTGAGCAATAAAATCTCTCTGTCTCTCTCTCCCTTTCTCTTCCTTTAAACTTATTCTCATAACTCTTCCTCTCCCGCTCTCAAGATGAGGTTAGGTACTTTTGTGATATCTCCTTGGCCGGGTGTTTGTGGGAGTCAGAGCAGTTTTCAGCTGGAGCAGAAGGCTCAGAGACGTGCACGTGTTGTTTAATGCCTGGCTGGGAGATGCAGGAGGCACAGGTGAGGCACGAGGAGGGGATGGAATAGATTAGCACATGGGAAGGGCTCCGAGTTCTGCACAGACAGCTCCTTATGGATTGTTTTCAACCTCCCTCTCCAGAAATGCCAGCATGATGGGTGGCAAAGATGCTGCAGAGCTGCTGGTTTAATTTGCCTTTTAGAGGCGTTTTAGGGAAGGCATCTGGTTCCAATTGTGCTGCCCCTTTGAAAGGCCGTTCTCATTTGTCTGCTACTTCTTTGAAAGGTGAGTAATTCTCAACGTATTTTTCTTGGGCACCTCACCCTGGCAAGGAGATCTTTCATGTGTGCTTGTGACCTTTAGGACAGCAGAGCCATCGATACATCTTCGGTGCATGTATTGTCCTTGTCATGTGGTAATTATTTACAAGCATTGATTTCAAAGTTTGGACCCCAGGAAAGAAAGATTTTATGTATTTATTTTCTATTTCTCTTCTTCTAAACTTTTTTTTTTTTTAACTAAGAAGCCTCTTTTTTTTTTTATCATTTTATGGTTTAATTTGACTTAAATTTAAACCAAACAGAAGAGAAGATGAACAAAAAGAAGCAAGAAGATATCTAAGTAATGGTGAAGCTGGCCTTGAAAAGGACATCAAAATGACATAGCTCTGACTTGTGTATTTTATTAATAATATTAGTCACTATTAATAATAGTGACACTAATACTAGACATATTATTAATTAAATAAATTAATAAAATTAATAAAAATCTCCAGTTGGAGATGCCAACTGGATCTCCTCAGAGCTCAGTCTTCTGTATTCATAATGAAAGATAACCTGTCCATTAGCAAAGATTGGTTACACCTGAATTCAATTAGAAAATTAACAGCTGATGGGCTCTGGGGCTAAAGCCCTCCCCAGATTCAGGTGAAGTCTATCAGAAGTCAATCTGAATGTCTCACTTGCATGAATCAAAAGCCAGTGCGTCCACAGGACTCCAGACCTGTGGAAATACAGTCTGAATCCAAGAGGTCCTGTTGCATATGTAGGAAGACAGATGGTGGTGGAGCTCGCTGCCTTCTGGCAGGATGAAATGATTTATCCCTAAACCATCTCTAATGGAAAAACATCCGAGGGCAGCCTGAAACGCAGGCACTCTGGGAGGGAAGGACCACTTGTAGAGACCAGGCTGGCTATGGCTGGAAATAAAATGCATCTATCCTTTATAAAGCAGTAACTTTTTAGCATAGACAGCACAAGACACCCACGTCCTGGTTCCTATCCTCAGGCATTTCATCCAATTTCATCGTCGGATTAACTTCCTTGCCATAAGAGTGGCCTAAAGCATTTATTTCTTCAGTGCTACTGTGAGATTTTTCTCAGCACAAGCAGCAAAACAATGACTTGCTGTGTATTCTCAGGGTATTTTAATGATCCTATCTCCATATCTGTTTAAATTTACAGTACAGCAGAGCTCTGACTGGCATATGGTTGTCAGCCAAGAGAAAACTGTGTGTCTAGGAAGCAGATCAATGTTGACATTGTGAAGGTACCTCTGGAAAGAATTAATCAAGTCTGATCTTTGCATACCCTCTCAGTATGGATTTTCATTAGACGTGGAGCTGGCTCCACACAGAGAGTCCAAGGTGCTCTCCTCAAGGTCAGCCACTGAAGGGGATGAAGGCTGCAAAGTCTCTGGGTTCTGGGGCACAGGCTTTGCCTGTTCCTGTGCAGGAGCAGCTGCTCCAGAGGAGCTGGGATGTCAGGGCGAGGCGCTGAGCCTGGATGTAGAAGTTTAAAATAGGCTAAAAGCGTGTGGGAAATGGCTGTGTGAAGGGAGAAGGGTTGAAATTTCATGGATTCACAGAAGGCATGCACAGGGATCATTGAGTCCAAGCCTGTCCCTGCCCAGACCCCCACCAACCCCACCCTGTCCATCCCTGGCAGCGCTGTCCAAACGCTCCTGGAGCTCTGGCAGCCTCGGGGCCGTGCCCATTCCCTGGGGAGCCTGGGCAGTGCCAGCACCCTCTGGGGGAAGAACCTTTCCCTGCTCTCCAGCCTGAGCTGCCCTGGCCCAGCTCCAGCCGTTCCCTGGCTCCTGTCCCTGTCCCAGAGCAGAGATCAGTGCCTGCCCCTCCACTGCCCCTTGTGATTTGAACTTGTCAATAAATTCCTAGAGGAAAAAAATAGTCTTCCTTTAATAGAGGGACCAAGGGAACCATCAGGCCCCTGGCTCAGCCTTCATTCAGCTCTAGTAGGTGGACTTAACTCCAGGAAATGCCTGAGCTGAGCTCTAGGCTGCCTCATCTCAGCACCTGGCTGACTCAGGCTATGGCCACGCTGTGTCACAACTTGTCACCGTTGATTTGGGCTGGCAGTACCAATCTGTGCCAGAGCAGAGCGAGCCTGCAGCTCCCTTGCTCCTCAAGGTAAAATCAAGCCCTTCATTAGTGTTTGTTGTTAGGAGCTGTTAGTTGTAATGGGGCTTAGTGATATGTCCACAGTGAGGCACAGAACACTCATATTCCTTAGGCAGGACTTAAACCACCCAAAAAGGAGAATGCACCACACACCACGTTTCACAAATGTTGTGTTTCATGACAGGGTCAGCACAGGCATCATGAGTTTGGGATCTAAAAGGTAATCTGATTAATTAACAGAACTAAAGCTATCTAGTAAACAGATTCTGAATTTGTAATAAATAATTAGCCATCACAAATGTCTCTTAATGAACTGTTAAGTGACTTAAGGGTGGAATTTTCAGATGACATGAAACTATCTGACACAAAAAACCTCTTTTCCAAATAAATAATGGCCTCATTAATATTGAAAAGAACAGCATGCTTTCACTATTTCTTGTGTCTTTAAGAACCAAACAGGTTTATAAAATAGAAATCTATCCAGTATGTGCTGACTGCTGCCAGAAACCTATTTTTTTAAGAACTGTTATTGAGAGTCATTAATTATCTGCAGGTCCCATTTGCTCTGAATCAGTGACAAACTTTGTGAGGTTTTGGACGGTTTTAATTAATGCAGGAATATGAGATGTAATATGCTTCTTGTTTGAACAATTATTGTCCTAACACAACCCTTGAATTAAAGGATTATGGGGAAAATAAAAGTAAATGAGATGCTACAGATCTGTGAGCAGAACCCGCCTGAGAAGGAACATGTGAGTCTGTGTAGGCTCACACGGCTCTGCCCTGATCCCACAGCCTGGATCTCGTGCCTGGAAAAGCTGCTGTGGCTGCACACACCTCATCCCAGCACAGAGATCCTCTGAGGACAACAGACAAGTTGATACTGAGATGCAATGCACATTTTTTTAAACTAATGAGACGAACAGCTTATGCTTTGATTTCAAATCTAATCGAGCTGCTTGGAGGGGTTCTTTTCTCTTTTTGATTCAATGCAAGCTGCTTTTCCCCTCCTATCCTGCCTTCTACCTCTCCTATTCCTCTCCCTTTCTTTCTTTTTTTCACTCTTCCCCTCTTCTTCTTTTCCTTTTCCTTCCTCACTGACTTAGTGACAAATGCATTGGAGTAGTGAGCAGGACAGCCAGAAAATCCTGGTGTCAGTGCCCAGGCTGCTTTCCCAAAAAAGGCTGATCCAACTGTGCAAGACCTTGTGCCTATGAACAGATCCCTCCATGGAGATTTTGTGTTTACAGCTGTCCTAATATGACTGCCTGGCTCTCAGATGGGAGATATCTTCTCCCTGGCCAGCTGAAGCAGACAGAAAGGACTTTGGATCTTCCATGTCACTGGTTTTAATGGGTGGGGTTTCTTATCTCTCCCAAACAAGGCAGATACTGCTGTTCCAAGCAGAATTTGTGCTGTATTTAACAGGCACAAGCTGCACAGTGGAACAGCCAGCAAACACCGAGGAGTTCTTCAGCATTTAGAGAGACACATTAGGAGGGTGTTGAGTCCATCAGAGCTGTGCTTTGACACTGCCACAGCTCTGCTGGCCAGGGAAGCAGTCTGGCTTAATTCACAGAGTTCCTCTGCCTTCACAGTGGTGTAAAAAAAATGTGTCTGGGTGTTTGCCTTTGATTTCTCAAGGACCACACTTTCACTCATAATTTCACTCAAAAGACTAATATTATTCTGCTCCAGTAGGATGCTGGATCCTATTTAACTTTCAGACCTTGTCTTAAGCTGCCACATTTTCATGAATATACTGGCGCCATCTGAATGCTCACGAATAAGGGATAACATGACTGTGCATAGCAGATGAGTCAGAAACCTGGAGCTTTTGCCTGTGATAATTTTTTTTTGTTATTATTTTTGCACCCTGCCAGCTGTTGATCTTGCTAATGCGCCGCTTAGCAGCCAAGTTTTGTTCCCTCCTAGTTAATGAACTATGGCAAGAAATCACTGGCCAGTGGCTGGTTTTAAAGTTAATAGTGAATGGCCCATGAAGCAGAAACACCCCAGACCAGTGGATCAGGAGACCAAGCAGTGCTGTTGTCAAAGATGATGGAGAGAAGAAGGTAGAACAGTCTTGTATCACCCTTGGTGTAGCTACACTTCTTGGACACGTGCTGACGTTAAATCTTAAAGAGTTATTTCTTTGGGATGGACAAGGACTTGAGGTCTGGTAAAATATGCCACTCTTCACCCAAAAAACCTTGTGTCTTGTTGGAGATCCCCTGCTTCACTTGACAGAGCACAGCCATACTCTCCACATCCTCGTGTAGACAACCCTCAGCCACAGAGTTTGGTGAACACGGGCCCAAGTCCAGAAAAGCTGTGTAAGTTTTGGGAATCACCTTAACTGTGAATATCTTGGTGAATGGGCAGCGTGAGTCCTGCAAACGTGCCCATCAGGGGGCTGAGGGACAGTCACCCTGAGCCCACACCATCAGCTGCAGGGAGTGCAGGTGGAGAAGGGTCTGTGCTGGACAGTTTTTTCCTCTGGAAGGGAGCTGGGCTCTGCTGCAGCCGCTGTTCCCTGCCAGCAGCCAGCCTCATTCACATTCCAGAGCTGAAACCCAGCCTGCTGCCAGCTCACCCCTCTTGCAGGGGCTGCAGGAAGAGCTGTGGTTCCCTGAAGCCCCTTCTCAAACACGTTGGCCCTCTGCTCTGTGCAGCCAGCTCTCTCTCCTCTGCCTCTTGCTTCTTCTTTTGTTGGCGCTGGGATTTCTCGTGGACCCTCCACTCCCCCTTCCAAGCACCTCTCGGTTATTAAAATGCAGCTCAGGATAGTTCACTTTGCCTGGTACATTATCATTCCTCGTTAGAGACCCCTCCAGGGCCTGTGATATGCCTGCACCGACTTTATAATTACAAAGTCAATTTCTAAACAGACATTTGCAAATAAGTCAATTTAAATACCGAGATTTGCAAACAATAATTAAGCAGTAGCTTCTTTTTTAATATCTATATATATAATTAATGCCCATGGGCTTTCCATTTTACCTTGCCTCTGTGTAGCTTGCAATTGTTTGTTGAGCTAAACCATTCTCAGGAAGCAAATCAAATCAAATCACTGATGGGTTTTAAAGCTGTTTAAGAAAATACCCTACCTTGTTTCATCCCAAATCCATGTGCCCTCTCTTACAGAGTCACCAGCTCTAGGGAAATAGCAGCAGGTGCCTCACGTGAGCTGGGGAGGTTTCCCTTTCAGCATAAGGGTGGTGACCCTGTCTGCCCAAAACTACCCAAAACCACAACAAACCAGGGAAGACTGAGTGGATAAAGCTGAGCAATAAAACACTCAGTGAGTACAAGGGCAAATGCACTCTGGAGGAGATGAACATCTCTGCCTCTGTTTTCCTCCAAGGGTGTGCAGTTTTGAGAGGAACTAATGGGTTTCATCCTAAAATGGGAGGAATGTCTCTCCTTTTCTTTGAGGCAGGTTCTCATGTTATCCCCTGCCTGGCCATGGCCTCTGTCCATCATCCTAGCTCTCCTTACCCTCCTTGTCTCCCTACAGACAGAAAAAGGTCTGGCAGGACTCCCCTGCCCCACCAGCCTGGTGCACAAAAGCACTAACACTGTCATGGAATCCAGACTTTGGGATCGTGGGAAGATGAGGCATGAATAGCTGACCCTGGACACAGAGGGGTGCAACAGAACGTTGCATTTCTTGTTAGGAGGCTCCTCCTCTAAGCCTCTCCTACCACCTGATCCATGGTGCCTTCAGCTTTGTTCTGCCACAGATTGTTTCTCATACTCTGGCTTTCCTGCCTGTCCTCCAGTCCCTGCAACAGGACATTTTTCGTGGACTTGTATAAGCTGCAGAATCCATGAGGAGAGACCACAGCCTGCTGGTTTTCTGTCCTGCACTCTCTGGGTTGTCCCAGCAGGTTGTGGGCGTGTGGTCAGAACACTGAGACTGGTGAAGAATGGATCTGCACAAGGCCTTGACTAGAAAACTGTAAGGAAAGACTGAGTGCAAACTCTTTGCACGTGCCTCATGGTGCATTAAAGATAGATTGTTTCCTGGTTCGTGCTTCTGCTCGTTAATTTCAAAGGGCTTACTCATTATTTTTGTGTTGGTTCCACATTTTCGAGCGTGCTCGTATCTTAGCTCATCAAACTTTAGCCAGCTGGGGCCAAAAATATCCCTGGCATAATCAGTTCGTTCATCCAAGCCCAAAACCTCCATTTCTCAATTCAAATAGACATCCACCATCAGCGGATTTGAAGGGAACATGGTCCTCAGGATCATTTTGGGTGACATTGCTGGGAGCAGCATTTCTTGCACCCTGGCACTCAGCATCCCATCGCTATAAATATGAGCAACAGTTATCCATCCCTTCTTTTCCCTTTTTATGGATGTTCAAGGCCAATAACTTAAAGCTCTTGCTGCTACTCAGCACAAAAACAAATAACAGAACCACTCTGGCTGTGATGCATTTCAACAGCATAACTTAGACATGCTGCTGTTATATGAAGTTATAAATACCTATCACTTGACAATGCCAGTGTTTCGAGGCAGGGGAGGGAGGATGAAAAAAAACAGGAAAAGAGCCCAAACCTTGAGCCGTGGTTGCTATAGCAATTAACAATGCATCCTCCAGGAGCCAGGGATGCTGATGCAGCTAAAACAAATGTTTGTGTTTGACCATGGCGGGGACGGTGACGGATTAGGGAGTGCTGGCCTTGAGCCTGGGTGTAATCCAATTCTAAATAAACCATAAATCTGAGTGCAGACTGGCAAGCTCGAGGGAATACTAATATGGGGAGGGTGGCAGCAGGGTAGTTTTGGTTTCTGTGAGGGGCAGGGGTGAGGAGGGAGTGATAGTGGGATGGGTGTAAAAATCCTGGTGGAGAGGTTTGTGATTGGGATTTTTTCACCAAAGGACACAACCAGCCTAAAGTCTCTCACTGGTCCCCAGTGGGATTCCCACCTGTAGGAGCCTCTAAGCATTATGGACCTCTTCATTTCAGGGCTGAACCACAGAATCACAGAATGGTTTGGGTTGGAAGGGACCTTAAAGCTCATCTTGCTCCAACCCCCTACCATGGGCAGGGACACCTTCCACTAGACCAGGTTGCTCCAAGCCCCATCCAACCTGGCCTTGGACACTTCCAGGGTTTGGAGCCTGAAAGCCAGAAGAAGAAGATGTGTTAGGGGAGTTCCTTGTTTCCTTCCCATCACTGGAGGTGGCCTGGGTAATCCATCCCTTCCAGCTGAGCCCAGACTATGCTGTTACCGGGGTTTGTGAGTCCTCTGGGTCCAGGCCATGGTGAGATAATGCCAACATCCCCATGGCAGCCTTGGTGTCAGGCAGTGCAGAGCAGGACTGCACACCAGGGGTTCCTTCTGGGAGGAAGAGAAGCCTCTACCCTGTGGAAGATAACAGTGATCTGGTGTTTCCTGGCCTCTCTGACACATGGATTCAGCCTTGATATGGCATGAAAAATGAAAATGAGGACAGCTCAGTCAACAGCATGTCTCCGAAATTAATGAGCCCCTTTGCCTCCAACACCTGATAATTACATCTTTCAATTAAATGAACTCTCTCCCTGTCCAAGTTCTTATAAATTAACTCAAAGTGATGCATCTTTGTGGGATGCCAAATCTTCCTTCTGCCAAAATCTGTGCAAGCTCCCAGGCCCTCGCAGTGCTGGAGAGTCTTAGACAGAGATATCACAGGAGGGTGCAGTCCTGGTGTCACAGCAGCCCAGCTCTGGGTCACTGTCACCTGCTGAGACCAGGGCCCTGAGCTCTGCACCTCATGTCCCTGTGAAATGAGGGATGACAAAAGACCCTGGGTGATCCCAGGCAATCAGCTGCCACTGTGGGAATGCTGTGTACAGGTGTGTTTCTCAGTCCTGCCCTTTGCTTGGACTTATCACTGCAAAGTCTGGAGCTCCTTTGACTCAGGTCACAATTTTCATGTGACTGCTTAGAGATGAGAGCCTTAGTGAGTTGGTGGAGTGATGGATTCTGCTTTCTGGGGGCGTTCACACCACTAAGGACAGCTGGTTTCAGTAAGGGCACTTGCTGTGGCAAGGGACACATGTCAGGGCACCTGCCACTGTGCTGAGGCCAATCACCAAATTTCCCACTTAGTTTGGGTACAGAGGTGCACTGAGATGTGTGCTCCATTTCCTGATGAGCTCACATGAGGACTGGTAAGTTGCTGTCTCCTCCTTCACTCAAACACACCATGATGCTTTGGAGGCTCACAGTTCTGCCCCATTTCATCTTCCTCACCATGGGAAAACCCAGACATGAAACGGGGTCTGCTGGTCTAATCCAGTTTGGTGCACACACAGACCTCCCCAGCTGGAGAAAAGCGTAGGGAGAGGGGCTGCAGGTGGAGATCCCACCTCAGCAGGGTGAATGTGACAAAACCAAGCAACTGCTTCATTCTCTTTCTGTTCTCCCCTTCCCTTAAGTAATCAAGTGCCAGCAGTGCAGGCTAAAGCTGGGTCTTTATAAGCTTGCAATAAATCCACCCAGCTTTTCTAAAGCACAGCAGGCAGCTGATGCAATCACATAACTCAGCCCAAGTCATGGGACAATGGCTGGGAAGGCTGAGGATGGATTTTCCTCTGAAACCCACACGGGCTCATATTCCCACTTGTGCACTCTCACGCCATCCCAATTAAGGCAATTAGCAGTGACCAAGGGCAGCTGCAAAGCTCCAATTAAAGCACCACAAAGGCTAACATGATCTACAGTGTCATGGAGAAGGTTTGGAACATGCTTCCCCCTACAGCCACTTCCTGGCAGATTAAAGGGTTTGTGCGCTCTCTCTTGTCCCCTCCCAGACCTCCTGCAATCTCCTCTCCTTCACTGAGCCCAAACCTTGATCTCCAGTCTCTGAATCTCCCCATTAATTTGCCCCCTGTCAGGGGTCTCAGGGAAGATTGTGGCTTTTCTGCTATCATTCTGTCCCATTTCATCTGTAGCCTGCAGCAACAGTGCCCTATTCCCCTTCACCCCCTTAGAGTGTGATTTAGGCTCCAGTGACCTTTTCCTAGCTGGGACTGCTGCTAGGCTGTGTTTTTGCTCTTTGCACTGGCAGGCTGTGAGAGGAAGGAATGGAAACAAGGGAATTGCACACAAGCAAGGGCTGAGAGTGGCACAGACTGTCTTTCAAACAGTCTGGGGACATGAGCACACCTGGCTGTCCCAGCCACTGGTTCAGACCCAGCAGAGATGGTAAAGTGACAGTGGTCAGGTGACAGGTGACAGCGGTTGGGTGACAGTGGCCAGCCTCTGCCATCTCCCAGCAGCCTGAGCTGAATGTGCAGGTCAGATCCTGAGACAGGATCCCTTTGGTTCCTGATGGACCTCTACTAACCTGGCAAAAGGCACGAGCACATTTAGTGCTAATTGGTGTCCTTGTTACAGTTACTGCTGGAAAGTCACTGTGGAATAGCCCCAGCCAGTGGCTTTTCCTTAAAGGTGAGTGCTCCAATTAAGGGTTGACAGGCAGTTGGGATAAGATATTTGCTGTCCTTCCTGGAGGAGACATAGGAACTTCAGGGCTAGAGCTCAGAAACCTTTTATATATTCCCTTAAAAAAACATCCTTTGTTTTGGGTATGGTCGTGAGGGAAAAAATCAAATGGTGTATTTGATACAGATAAAAATATTTTTGTGGTTCTTTCACCTTTTGGCTGTGCTTAGCTTTTCCTTTCTGTTTTAGGTTTCCTTGTGTGCTAGCACTGAGGATAAAACCCATGAAATCCCTTTCTTAATGTTTTTGCTTTGTCCTGAGTAACACAGACAAAGGGGCTGTCATGAGCTGCTAGAATGGAAATTAATTTTAAAAGCATCATCATTTATCACTTTTATAGGAAAAAAATGGGAAACCAGTGAGATTACAGCAATTGTGGCAGAAATTTCCTGCACAGGAATAATCAGAAGTTATTTGCAAAAGGGTAACGACATGAAAGTATTCAGAAAAATTCCAGGCAAAAAATCCAAGGCCCTGAAGCTTTGGTTGAGGTTGAACATTTGCCTCTCTCAGTTTGGACCACCAAAAGTCAGGCCCTGGCAGTGTGATGGTTATCCTACGTGGTTGTTTGTAGGCATCCTACATTTACAGGTAATCTTACATGGTTATTTGCAGGCAGCTGAGAGAGACAGGAGTGTTTAGAAGGCAACTCTGGATCAACACCTGCTGTCTGAGCCAGATGGGATGGATGGCTCCTGCCACGAGGCTGGAAGGAGCTCCTACAGAAAAGCTTTGATTTCCAGCAGCATCAAGAACAGCAGTAATAATATTGTTGGCAAATCCAGCTACCCGTGGCTGAAATGGGGATCAAAGCAGGAACAACGCAGGCCATGGAATCGTGGAACTCTTTGGGCTGGGGGCTCCAGCTGGGGATGGCTCAAACCAGGCCAAACCCCTACAGAGGCTCCTGCTCTGGCTGCAGGCACCAGGAGCAGCTGTGGTCACCCAGGTGATGCTGTGAGCTGGGGGTGTTTTAGCTCTGACTGGGCAGGAGCCTCGTTCCACACCTCTGATCCAGGCTCCAGAGGAGCTCATTAAATCCAGCACAACAGAGCTGCTGCTTCCTTCACTTGCTTACTTTTTTCCCCCTTCATGGAATGAGTTAAAGGCTCACATTCCTCATCCCTTCTTTCTAACAGAATTTTTATCTCTTTCCAGTCTTCCCTCTCCTCTCACTCTCCTGCTTCCCTCACTTGCTCCCTCCAGGAAGTCAGCTAATTATTTCCTGAATGCCCCCAGTGTTATTTTGCCTTGAGAACCTCTCCTGCTGGGACTTCTCACACACTTATGATTCTCTGTGTGACAAAAGGTTTCTCAGTTTAGCTTTGAATGGGTGTTTATTTTCTACATTTAGTCCTTTTGCCTCATCATCTGCACTTGGGCTGAGAATAGAAACTTCACTTGACATTATCTAAACCATTATCAATTAAATCCCTTCTTAACTGCCCTTTTTTCCCCTTAAGCTGTGTAAGTTTGAGGTTTTTGCTCTCCTCTTTCCTTCCTGCACACCTTGCATTCTTAGATAAAGCCCTTTGCCCTTCTACTCTAACTTTCCAAACACAGCACACCTTTTTTTTTACTGTTGTTTTTTTGTTATTGTTTAATGTCACTGCAGTGAGCAGTCAGAAAAACGGGATTCCAGTTTATTTCACACGAGAAAGTCAGTGTTCCCTCTCTGAACTGGTGCAGAAATCAGAATATCTGCCCTGTGCCATAGGGGATCTCCAGCTGGGGATGGAGAATGTGCTGCTGCTGAGCCAGCTGAGTGGTCCCATGGCTTGAAGTGCCCGTGGCCACTGAGCTGGAGCAGTTCTGAAGCCAGACTGATAGATGATAACTCATGAGTTTACCCAAATATTTCCAGCCTGTCTTTCATATATTCCCAGTGGCTACATCCCGAGGGTGTGTGGAGACAACAAAGAGAAGCAGAAATGTCTCAGAATCACAGGATGGGTCAGGTTGGAAGGCACCACAGTAGGGCCATGTGGCCCAAACTCACCCTCCAGCAGGCTCACCCCAGAGCACAGGATTGTGTCCACACAGCTCTGGGGTATCTCCAGTGGGGGAGAGCCCACACCTCTCTGGGCAGCCTGCTCAGGGCTCAGTCACTGCACAGGGAAGTCGTTCCTCACTTTCAGGTGGAATAAAATAACTTCCCAGCTGCCACAGAAAGCATCCAGCTCACAGGAAAGAGCTACTGTGGGTGGAGGGACGCCAGAGCTAATTATGGAATGGGGGTGATTAAGGCCAAAAATGCCTCTGGCAAGGTGTCTCTGAGGGGAAAATGCTGGGGGTGAAACAGTGACACGAATATACGGATTTATTAGTTCTTATGGAATGATTTGTGTCTTTTTTTTGACTTACTTAATCCCCCAACCCCCCCGAACAAAACCCATTCAGAATTACAGCCCTGAGAGCAGAAGACATACAGGTCACATCCTCTTGACCTCCATGTCCTTGTCACAGCTGGAGACATGCCAAGCTTAAAACAAGCTACAGACACTTAACCTAATCAGAATAATTCTGCAACAGTTCATAAAGCATCAAGCAAACACAGAGAGTTTTTAAAGTACCAGAAACGTATGACTTGGCACATTATTTTTTTTTTTAATATGAGCCATCCCCAGCTTTGCAGATCCAAAGGACTGGAGGAAACACAGGTAAGCAGCTGAACTCCAAACCTGCAGCTCTCTGGGAGTTTGTCTTCAGGAAACGGCACAAGCAAAAGCATTAATTGTTTGCTGTTTCAACTCTTTTCTTTGTTGGATCAGCTGTTAATTCAAGGCCTGTGGCCATGTCATAACTGCTTTTATTGAGCTGTTTCAAACCCAGGTCCCAGCGAACCTGTTTGTCATTCAGGCAGTGAAGGAGACTGCTCCCAGCTCTGCAGAGGCTGCTCAGCCAGCTCAGAGCACCCTGAAATCTATCAGTGCTAATTAGGGCTCACTTAAATGCTCCCAGGCTGCCCTTGCTGGTTTGAAATGCAGAGTGGCATGTGAAAGCCCTTCTGCTTGGCTCCTGACAGGAGCAAAAGCAAACATCAGGCCCTGCTGTGACCTCCATTTACGAGACTCATTTACTGCACTGAAGGCATCAACTTCTGGGAAATCAAATGGACAAATTAGTTTTGAACCCCTACTGGTTAAGATGGACTTCTCACTGGGACAGTGTTCCTGCCTGTCTGGCTAAATATTTCCCTAATCCTCGTGTCTGTGGAGCTTCCTCAGGGAGGTTGGGTGGGTGAGTTTGCTGTCAGGAGGAGGCCAGGGAGCAGGGAGGTGGCAGCTTTCCAAGTGCCCCTGGTCCCTGACACTGAGTGGGTACCAGCTGTCATGGAACTAAAACCCCATGGCTCTTTTTAACGAGCATTAATCATTTTATTTAAGCAAAGGCAGAATCCTGTGCCCTGACCCAGTACTGCACTGCCTTTTGCACGGTGACGAGAGCTCCCCATCGAGTGATGCTTTAAGTGATGAGCCCCATGTCTCATCCTGTGGTTCATGTCCATCTCCATAAACTCAGATTTATCTCTGGGGAGTGAAGGGGATTCTAACTAATCCCTGTTCTCAGCTCTGTAAGACTCCAAGGCCATCTGTCTGTTCTCAGCCAAGTCTACCCAAATCCCCTGCTCAGTGGGCACAAAGCCACCTGAGGATCCCTTCCTTCCCAGGTTCAGCCCAGCCATAGCTGCTCTCTGTGTGGACTAGCTGTTGGAAAACCTGTGTAGAAAATTGGGAGCCTTCACAAACAAAAACATCCTGCCCAGGAATAACAACTCATTTAATTTGTCACCCATAGGATCCTTCAGTCCTTGTGGCAGAAATATTTCCTGTTCTACGTCTGCCCCACTGCAGACTGTGTTCCTTTTCCTGCATTTCTCTCCTAATCTCCCTGAGACTCCAGTGCCTGTCTCATTATGAGATATTTATATTTTCCATTCCTCTGGCATATGGTTCTTGGAGCTTTCTCCTGTCTTTTGAGGGGAATCTGAATGTATTGAACACTTCCACTGTTGGTTTATGTCTGGGTTCCATCATCAGTGGCTGGAAGAAAGAGCTGCAGGAAGTGGGCCGTGCTCTGGGACCTCTCTGCTGCCTCCTGGGGACCCACAGTTCCCTCAGGGGACAGCAGTGAGGACTCTGAACCATTCAGTGGCACAAACCACTTAGCACTGCAGGATTCTCTGAAACAGCTCTCCCAGTGAATCCCCCTCCTCAGGGGTAGAAAGAATTTTCCCTCCCAGCCTGCAGAGCCCACAGCCAGTGGTGTAGATAACTCATCTGGGGGATCTCTCAAACCTCGGTAACCTTTTTAGGGTTTCTGAGTCAAAGGGACCTTCTCCTCCACGTAGCACAGTGCTCTCCACCAGGAGAGATGAGCCCTGGATGGACCTTTCCCTCTTCACTGGCTGGCTGGGGATGCTGTGAGGAGGAGAAGGGTTTGCACTAACAGGAGGCCTCACAGCCACACCACATATGGCTCCTGCCAGTCTGCCCAGATGGGTGATGTGGAGAAGACAAGGTCAAACTGATCCAGACCCCTCTCAGGAGCACTCTGAAGTCCTGGTTTCCAGCTGTTGGCAGAAGCCACCTGGAGGATGGCAATGTGGTTTCTAAAGTTGTGCACAGGACGGAGAGAGCTTGGGTTTTGGAGAACACTATTGCCACTGAGAATCACAGCAAGAAAGTGGATGAGATGAATTGACTTCATATCTGTGAATAACATCTCTATAAATACTGCCAGATGTTTTCCACGAGCCCTGCTGACATGGCAGTGAGGTTAGGGGAACCAGCTCCCCCCATCACTTCTGCTCCCAGCTTAAGCCCAGAGGCCAAACCAAACCCTGGGACCCCCTGTGCTCTCCCAGACCCTCTCTAGCTGCACAGGAAGGATCACTGGGGTTGCTCCTGTGATCCATGGCCCCAAACTGCACAGTCTGTGTGTGCACGCAGTGAATTATGACACAGACCCCAAAGTGCTCTCAGGAACTCTCCTCTCCTACCTGGAGACCTGGCCTGAGCCAGGATGGAGCATGAGGGAAGCAGATGGCAGCCTGGCAGAGTGATTTACGCCCAGATATCTGCTTTAATAAACTGCCCACCCAGCAGATCAGGCACTGCAATAGTCAGTCCTGGTCTGTGCTGTCAGCAAGCACAGCCTCATTTACAGCACTGGGCAAATGCCACGCTCTTCCTGTGCTGCACATGGCCAGGACAGGCTGAACTGCAAGCTGGGATGGAGAAGAGACCCGTGGATTTTGTCTGTCACCCCGAGCAGGTGTCACTGGGTACCACAGCTGAGGTAAAGCACCTTGCAGTAGGATTCAGTGAAGGAAATAGGCAAAAGCTGAGCTTCTGACTCATGAAGATAAATGTGTGTCCTGTGCAGATTTAGACCTGGAGACAAGTGCAATTTCTATCCACTTTGTTATATCTCCTACTCCCCTCTTCCCTTTCACCCCATCTCAATATCCCCAAACAGCCCTTTCTGTGCAAGGCAGTGCAAAATCAGAGCCTTTCTGTGGTGTCCCACTTCTCCCTCACTCCTTCCCTCCTTACTGGGATATTGTCAGAGGAGCTGGTTTGGATTTGCTCTATTAACAGGACTCCTCTCTGTATATCTGATAAAGTTAAGCAGGCTTTAACAAGCCCAAGAGGAGCTGGGTGAATGCTGACGCCAAGCCCTACTGCATTCATCATTTTGTGCCTCATTTTTACTTCTCTTGCGACTTCCCAGATGCAGGCCTGGAAATTATCTTCTCCCAGTCCTTCACCAGAAAAGGCACGAGTCAGATAGGCGCTGGTAGAGCAGGACATGCTCCCATGCAGAAAAGGGGCACTTTTCCCTGAACTAGATCTTGGTGTTTGTGGGATAAGGAATCCTGAAGATACAAGGGTCACTGAGTCCTGGCTCCTTGGGCACTGGCTGGCTTTGGTTTCTAATAAGGTATAAATTCCAGCTGGAGCTTTTGGGAATTTTAATACAGTGCTGCTGACTAGGAGTCTCTGAGCCAGGCATGACACAGGAGCAATGGCTTTGAAGGCATTGCCGAGCCTGAAACCCAGGGAGAAGCCTCTCCTCAGGGCATCTTGCTGGCAGAACTCAGTGTCTAAAAGCAGAATCCTCTGTGACTGGGGAGAAAAACAGAGCCAAGATTTTCGTCCAGTATTTCCCAGAGGGAAACATGTGCTGTGCTGGGTGAGGTTCATGGGAAAGGAGTCCAGAGAGCCTCGGATTTACAGCCCATGCAGAGAGATGAGCACATCACTCCAGGCCCCGTTCACCTGCAGTGCCTGGGGGGGGTTGCTGAGCACATTGGGGTTTCTGGCTGACCCCAGACACATTAGGGATGCAGCACCCCTTCCCATGAGAAGATTATTAGAGAGTGGCCCATGCAGCCAGAGCCTTCCCTGAGGATTATTTTTAGAACAGATCAACCTTCCCAACTAAATGCTTGTCAAATTCAATGCCTTCCTTCAAAAACTCCAGGTGCAAACAAAACACTGGGAATTTTTTGGCTGGGAGAAAGCACACAAGGCTTAGATGGTTGTTTTGAGGCCAGCTGTGATTTCTTTTCCCCATTCATTCATAACTGCTGCAAACAGTGAGAACCATTGGAGAATACAGGAGCAACCAGTGCTTGGGTCTATGCCCTGCACCTCAGCTCTGAGTCCAGGGAAAAATCTTGGGAAAGTTTCCAAGCTGTGGTTATTTATATTCCCCACCTCTGGTCCTGAACTTTTTCTGTGTGCTGGTAATAACATCCCAGTACTAAACTGTACTTTCTGTGGGCATCATTTGCATGGCTGAACAGCTGTGAGCCTCTCTCCACCACCCGCCTGCCATATTGCATAGATAATAACAGCTAATCCATATTAATTATAAACACACAAATCGGCTCCTAAATAAGGCAAAGTTTTGCGAGCGATTCAAACCAAGTGGGTGCCAAGAAATGTTAGTGTTACTCCTGACACCTCATCCTCTGGCTGTCATGTCATGAATAAAGAAGAGCCCCCAGCACAAGTTAAGGATGGCATCTGAGCTTTAATAGCCTGCGGCCACTGCCATCAGCCCTGCGGCGCTGATTTCATCACATCTCAGCAGCTAAACTGCGCTGGGTCAATAACAAACCTCTGTGGAGAAGGAGCCGCAGAAGTGGGGCCGCAATTATTATTCACTACCTGGCGCTGGCCGGCGCGGATCTGCGCTGGACTAACCCCACCTGGCGGTGCTGCCGGGCTCCGGCTGACCTGGCTGGGCACAAAACACTCCTTCCCATCCTGTGGGGATTTGAAGCCCCCTAAGGCTTTGCCTGCTGGAGGTGGAAGTCTAAAATAAGCCCTTGCAGTTGGCTCGCTTTCCTCTGCTGGCTTTGTCAGATCTCCCAGAGAAAGCCTGTGGATGCGCCAGCATCTACAGTCCAGGCTGAAAATTCTTGATTTTAAACACAAGGCTCACTCTCTACCGTGTGTTGTCCATTCATTCTCTCCTACCTCCTCGCTGAGGAATTTCCTGTCACTCTTACTATTCTCCATTTCCACTCTTTAATGCCTTCTCCCCAGTCTGCCCTTCACAATTTCAGAGGGGCAAGGTTTTTCTTTCCTCCACTCTGTGCTGTGGAATTTCCTCATGGAAAGGGTGGTCAGGCCTTGGAAAGGGCTGCCCAGGAATTCCCATCCTTGGAAGTGTCCAAGGAAGGCCTGGATGTGGCACTCAGTGCTCTGAGCTGGTGACAAGGTGAGGATCAGGCACAGATTGGATCTGATGATCTTGGAGGCATCTTCAAACCTTCAATAATTCTATGATTCTATGACAACACAGCTGTCAAAAAGGTCCCATGTTTCTTTCTTACATTTCTTTCTTTTTTTTTGCATTTCTGTGTAATGGCTGAAAATTTTCTAGGGCAGTTTCGGTGCCTTTTGGATGGGGTATGAACAGGACAAGGTCTGAAAAGCAAAAAAGAACATAAATGGCAAAACTCTCAGTTATTTTTCTTCAGAATTATACTGTCCTGCTTCCCCTCCAGGCACATTAGTAAAAATGCCAATGAGCTCTTACCTGCAGGCAAACCAGGATCTTTGTAAACTGTCCAGCACAAGTGGGGCTTTGATTGGAGAAATAACTTTATCACAATATTACTCAAGCTGGGGATAGCAATTTTTGTTTTCATGATGGCTAAAAATGACCATGCTTCCCCTTCCCCCTGCAAATTATGATGTCTTTTTCTTAACAGCATTGATTTCCTTTAACATTTCAACCAAAAGAAAGAAGTAGGAAGAGTAATTTCTGGAGAGTCAAGCCACTGAAAGAGCCTAATTGTTTGCAATACAGATGATCACAGGACTCAGGGAACATTCTCAGAGATTTCATTTCATTATACACACCCTTTCTTACAGATTTCAAGAGGCAGATTTTCAAGCAGAAAGAAACTTAGAAAATGTTGAAGATCCAGGCAGTTTAGCCAAGCTTTGTACCAAAGAACCCCAAACCTGTGGTTGCTCTGTACATACAAATATTAGCAGTATATTGCAAACTTAGCCTGTTTTCTCCTCTCTAAAAAGTTTCCTGGGCTTTTTTTTGTTGTTGTTGGTTTGGGTTTTTTTCTGCATGATTATTATTTCGACTGAAATACTGTTTTTATTGAAAATAACCCCCAAAAAAGTCCTGAGGACAGGGATAATAACTGCGGGTTGTCTCACATGCTGATGCAGACTGTGGCTAAGTCCAGAGTTTTAAACCCATCTCACAAACATTTTTACTTAATAGATTTTGATTCTTCCCTCACCTCTCCCACATGCTCAAGGCACAAGGCAGAGAATCCATTTGGGAATGATCTGTTACAGGGAGAGGTGGTGCCAGTGCCTCCAAGGCTCCATCCTGAAATCAGATCCATGCATGTGGCTGCTCTTTGCCTCTCCTTCCCTTCCTCCCACACCAAAAGTCCTCCAGAAGATCTTGGCAGAGCCTTCCCACAGTTCCTGGGCAGGAAAATCCCTTTCCCTGTGAGGCTGGGTGAGGGGTTTGCAGGGGAGCACAGCAGTGATGCTGCACACTGTGCTGGAGCAGGTCTGCAGGAAAGCTGTGGGGCAAGGGCAGATTGATTACATCAGAGGGAAACCCAGAGCTGAGCTTTGAACATGAGATCAGCAGGATTACTAGGAAAATAATCAGCAGGAAGCAATCTTACCTTGGGGGAAAAAGGAAAAAAAAAAAAAAAAAAGGCAGGAGAACACAGGTAGGAATATTCCAGTGCTGATTCCTAACTTGCAATAATGAACTGGAGACACATTTCATAAAACCTCCCCAGAGTGTCCTTGTTTCTTTCAGAGGTGTGTGCATTAATAAAGTGAAAAAAAAAAAGGAAAAAGGATGGTGTTACAGTGTGTTTAGTGCTGTTTTTCTCCTTAAAAAGGAGTTTGACTCCTGTCTGCCTTGTCTGGGAGCCAGTAGAGGGAGACAAGCCTCTGAGCTTAATCCAGGCCTCTTTTCTCCTCTCCAACAACTTCTCTGGTTCTTTTTTTTTTTAATTACTTTTTTTTTCCTTCTGCATTATTATTATTTGGACTGAGATACTGTTTTCATGAAAAATAGCTCCAAATGACCCTCACCTTGCAGTTCCAGAGAGGATTAGATTAAAAATGCTGGAGGGAGATTTGGGTGAGTGAGCACATGGCAACAATCCTCCTGTGGCAATGACACAAGGAGCAGGTTGGCCCAGGTAGGGGCTGGGGATGCTGCAGAGTGTTTGTTTTTCTGGGTAGGAAGGCCTCGAATCCCTGCTTGGGTAGAGGCTTATCCCAAGTCCTGCTTTGATGGCAGAAGTGCAGGCATCGAGTGTCTCAGGATCTGGTGTGAAATTACAGATTGGATCCATAAAAAAAACCCCTTTTTCCTGGCTCACAGCAGCTCTAGCACAGTCAGAGCAAGAATGGGGTGCTGGGGAAATTGCTAGGAGCTGCTGGCACTGTGTGCAGTAACCCTGGAGAGGGNGATGGGATGGGATAGGGTGGGATGGGATCCATGGGATGGGATGGGATAGGGTGGGATGGGATCCATGGGATGGGATGGGATAGGGTGGGATGGGATCCATGGGATGGGATGGGATAGGGTGGGATGGGATCCATGGGATGGGATGGGATAGGGTGGGATGGGATCCATGGGATGGGATGGGATAGGGTGGGATGGGATCCATGGGATGGGATGGGATAGGGTGGGATGGGATCCATGGGATGGGATGGGATAGGGTGGAACGGGATCCATGGGATGGAATGGGGTAGGGTGGGATGGGATCCATGGGATGGGGTGGAATGGGATGTCCTGGCCCAGTTTCAGCCCAAAGCTATGTAGATTTTTTTTTCCAAACTGTTTTTCTGTGCTGCTGAAGAAATGGAGGGTGGGAGTGTGGGAGATGTGCACAGCAGTGGGTGCACGGGTGTGATGTGGCCTCTGCAGGGACAGGCAGTGCCAAAAGCCCCAGTTCCCATGCAGGCAGGCTGGAATTGGCACTTGCAGAGAGCAGGTGGTGGAGGGGGTGCAGAGGCAGATGTTTAGTGCTCGGTATCCCCCAAAAACCTTCTCTGAGGGTTAGTCAGTGCGGCCACAAGCAGCTGGAAGTGGGATGTGCATCCTCTGAACATCCACAGACACATCATCCTCCTGTATCAGCACGTGGAACTCTTCAGGAGCGGGTGGTGGTGGCATCTGTGTGTCCCTGCATGTCCCTGCATTTCTGTGTGTCCCTGCATGTCCCTGCATGTCTCTGTGTCCCTGCGTGTCCCTGTGAGTCTCTCTGTGTCTTTGATGTCTCTGGTGTCTCTAAGGAAAAAGTCTGTCCCTCTGTCTGTCCCTCTGTGTCCCTATGTGTCCCTGTGTCCCTCTGTGTGTCTCTGCTTGTCTCTGTGCATCCCTGTGTGTCCCTGCATGTCTCTGTGTGTCCCTCTGTGTGTCCCTGCATGTCTCTGTGTGTCTCTGTGTGTCCCTGTGTGTTTCTGTGTGTCTCTGTGTGTCCCTCTGTGTCCCTCTGTGTCTCTGTGTGTCCCTCTGTCCCTCTGTGTGTCTCTGGTGTGTCTGTCCCTTTGTGTCCCTCTGTGTGTCCCTCTGTGTGTCTCTGGTATCTCTGTCTGTCTCTGTGGTGTCTCTGGTGTCTCTGTGTGTCTCTGGTATCTCTATCTGTCCCTCTGGTGTCTCTGTCTGTCCCTCTGTGTGTCTCTGTCTGTCCCTCTGTGTGTCTCTGTCTGTCCCTCTGTGTCCCTCTGTGTGTCACATGAAGCCCCTTTGAGCCTTTGTTCATGTCTGTGAGCTGGGGAGCAGCAGTTTCCAGAGTGGGCACCTCGTGTGGATTTTGACTGTGCTGCCTCTGAGTGCTGAGCAGAAATCTGAGCAGATAAGGCTGGGGAGCAGTTGGGAGCCCAACACAAGCAGGGACAACAAAGGATGAAAGGGACCAAGCAAATGAAACCAGCTTTTGAAGTCCTTGCAGAAGCAGCCCTTCACTATATTTAGTGAACCTCACGACTCCATCAGAACAAAACTGCTGGCACTGGAGGGAAAAGAGGAGAAGTTGCCCAGAATGAAAATAATCCAGAGATCAGCACAGAGCAAGAGTGAGTGGGAATGCTGGGTGGAGAGGAGAGCATTTTAAAGGATCTCTGTGCCTGCCACCCACTAAAATCAGCCCATTTTCTCACCTTGGCAGTGCCAGGGCCAGCCCCACCCAGATGCTGCCACAGGGGACAGCTTGCAGGGCCAGAAGCTCCTGCAGTCCCCAGAGTTTTTCCAGTTTGTGACTTTGACCTCGGAGCATGCTGCCCTCACCCTCCCTACTTCTGGAGAGGGAGTGAGAGGAGAAGCCTGGAAGATCCTGCCAGGAGCCTTCCTCAGCTGTAGGCAGGAGGATAAAATCCAGCCTTGGTTTGGCTGCCTTTGAGGGTGCAAATTTGATGAAATGAACCTGGACAAATGCCTGCTTCATCTTTATCTGCTCCTCAGGGGTGTTTGCATGGCAGCCCGAGGGCTTCTGCTTCCTTCAAACATTGTATTATCAATTACCCTAATTAGAGCTTGGCACCTGCCTGACACCAAGTAATTTCCATTAATTTTTAACCTTTTTCATGCCAGAGAAGCCAATACTCAGAGAAGCTTTCTCCTAAAACACAGCAAAGCAGGGGAAAAAATAAAAAAGCAAGGCAAAAGCAGGCAAGGTTAATGCCAGTTTGATTGGTGGCTGGCTGGGGAGGCTGAAGGTTGTTCTCCACCAGCACCTGCACAGCAAGGAGCTGTGTTTGCATGGCTGCTGTTGAGTACAAGGGAGGTGGTCAGAGCCTCACCCTGTGCATTTAATCACTTCTGTGCCTCGGTGCCACACAGGGCCTTGGCAGCCACGTCCCCTCCTTCCCTCCCTCAGCATCTCCCAGCTTCATGTGAGAGTGAGAGAAGAGACAGGCAGGTAACCATGAGCTTGGATTTGTTTTCCAGAAGCATGTAGACAGCCAGCTTCAATCGTGGAAGTGTTAGTGTGGTTTTAAAACAAAAAGGGGCAGCAATATTGCCAAAGGAAGCTCTTTTTGAGATAGCTAATTATGACAGCAAGGCCAATTTATCCATGATAATTTCAGGAGCAGTTATCATCGTGCTCTTGTGCCACTTCCCCATCATTAATGGGTTTATCTGTCCGAGCCCACCATGCCTGGGGGGGATTATCATCCTGCTGGCAGCTGGGGAGGGAAGGGGCCACACACAGGGCAGCCACAGCCAGGCAGGAAGGGAAGACCTGGGAGCCCTAGCTCCACAGCAGGGATCTCTCAGTGCTCTCCAGATCAAAGATCCCTCATTCCAAGCACAACAGTTTTGCTGCCTCTCCTCAGCTGCAAACAGGAGTAAAAATGTCCCTGAGATCAGCTTACACCCATGCACAGGGAGGAGGTGAGCGTGTTTGGGAGGGTGTCTGCTTGTGTGTGTGTGTTTGTGAGAGTTTGGAGAGGCTGGTGAAGGAGATTACCTTGGAGTACTAGATTATTTTCCCTGTTGTAGGTTGTAATCAGATTTCCCACACTTTCGGAGGCCCCTGACTGTTTATGTGACCCTCCTGGGGGTTCTGGCTGAGAAAACCACAGCAGGCCATGCTGGGAAGCTCTGTGTTCCTAAAGCCCAGGGATGGATGGGCTGCTTCAGAGCAGAAATCAGCAGCTTTCAACACCTCCTTCAGGTATTTTTTGCCTCTGACGTTTTGGCCATGTAGGCTGCAGAGCAAAGCCTAAACTCAAGCCCTGGCATCTTGGGAATCTCCTTATATTTCCCGTGCTGCTGTTGTGTTGGGTGTGTGCTGCAGCCCTGGAAACACACACAGACCTCTGAAAATGCCTGTTGAGGAAGAGGTTTTCCACAGAAGCTATAAAACATTCATGACACCTCCATTGTGCTGTAAATCCTTAGCAGGAGTTGATAACAGTGCATGAATTTTTAATGTAACATTTATAAATGGTTATTAAAACTATCCTTAAAGTAAAGTGTCAGTTTATTTTTAATTAACTGTTGGCTATTTAAACTCCTTATGGCCCCAGGGCAGATCAACAATCTAACAAGTTAATGTCCCAGATTAACCCTGCAGTTGCTGCCTCTTTGCACGAGGAGGATGAAGATGAGTTCACAGGATCAACAACAAGTGGTTATTTCTCACTCACTGAAGAGAAATTTCATCATTTCCTGGAATAGGCTTCCTTGCTGTTCAGTTTAAGAAGTTTTAGAAGGTGTGGAAGATTTATTTCCTGTATATTGAACAGAGACAGACAGATAGCAGAGCTAGGTGATTCTTCTTGGGAAAAAAAAGGAGTATTTACATGGTGAGAAGAAATTTCCATTGAAATAGATGAGTTTGGATCAAATATTTTTAATTGCATCAATTGCAATTTTGGGCACCCAGCATTCAAAGAGCAGCAGCACTGTGTGATTTGTGAATTTAGGCTTGGTTGCAAACGTTGCAATTGACTTAGAAATTAAAAGTTTGGCAGTGTGAAACCTGAGCCTGTTTATTTAGCAAAGTATTTTTGGTAAATTTTATCATCAATGACCAGTGTGGAAAGTATGAGGAGGAAACTGGTATTGACTATATATTAATTCCTATAACATATTTTTTAACTGACTGTTTTTGAAGTGTCAAATTAAATTATTCTCCGGGATGCAACATGTGTTTTGCATTTGTCATTGTAATTGAAATTAGTCACGGGGGTGACAGATTTTACAGATATTGTCTTTTCCTGTAATTGTTGCTATTGTCTGTGAGAAGCTCCTGTGGTTATCCTTTGAAAATGAAGGTCAAGCAAAACATCCCCACAAAGCAGTTTGGTTTCAATGTTACTGACATCCTAAAAAGGATCAGTTCATAACATTTGGCCACTTAAATGATAATTATTAGCCCAAGTCTGCCACACAGAGTCATTTCATGACAACAAGAGCTGGCACCAGAGGAGTTTGGGCTATTATTGCTCTCCAGAGTGGTGAAGTCCTGGGACATTTCTTTGCGTCTTTTTTTTTTTTTTTTTGACCCAGCTCAGTTATACTCAGGGCTCCTTGTGCCAAAGTCTTTCTGGAGGTGGGAGCTCATGCAGTGAACTTTGCATTGCTGTGTCCCCTGAGCCAGCAGTGAAAGGTCGGAGATTCCAGACAGTGCCTCAGAGCTCGTTTCACTCGGATTTATCAGGAGCTGCACCTGGGTGACACCAGGGGCAGGTCCTGAAAGCTGGAGAGCCTGGATATTTTGCTGAGTGCAGTGAAACTGGGCTCTCCCCTCATCCCCAGGTCATTTTTGCTGCCTCTGCCATCACCATCTCTCCCAGCCCTTGCCCCTTCCTGCCTGTCGAGTCTCTCAAGATGAGCCAAGTCTCTCTGTGCAAGTAAGAATTATTTAAAGCTACATAGATTTCCAAATTTTTTTTTTCCCTCTCCTTTCCCAGATGATCAGCCAGTGCATTGGGAAAATATGAAAAAAATGATAAAAAAGAAAAAATGAAAATATGAACTCCAGATCTTTGGGGCATGCAAAGCAACAGCAGCGCCACCAGCAGCAGCAGCCGTCGGTAAATACCACTCAACACAGCAGAGCTTCCCAGAGATTAAAGGAATCTTGGAAATGTCATTGCCCTGACCAAATGAGATAATTTGTATCTTCTGTCACTGGAATCAAATCCTGTTTTTTTTTCTTTCTTTTTTTTTTTTTTTTTTCCCCATAATTAACTTGCAACTGTGGGAAGGTGGGAGCAAGGCTGGGGGTGGGGAGGGGAATTTCATGGCTAATCCAGCCACACCACGGAAAGGATGGCTGGGTAATTGTGCTCTCTAAATGAACTTGACTCGATGGTTGGTGTCAGGTTTTGTTAAGTGCCCTGGGCCAATGGAGACTAATTAGGAATGCATTAAATATTAAAGCTTTCTGACATTGGGGCATTGATGGTGACAGAAGAAAAGAAATCCCATAACCCAGTCTGCACCCAACAGGAGTAATTTATGTTCCCTTCTTTTAGCAAAGAAAAATCCAATTATTTGGCCTGCTGGAAAAATATATTTAAAAGTTAATTTAGAAGGGGGAAAAATATATATTAAAAATAATACAGGTGCTGTCAATACAGTCTGTGAGTGTCACTTCCCCTGCAGTTTTGGTCTTGTTAACAGGAAAAATATTTCCCTTTGGTGAGGCTGTTAACTGGATTTGCCATCCCAGCAGTGGAAGGCAGGAATGGAATATTGTGTTTTCCTTCTTCTGTGCTCAGGTCAGCTGGATACAAGAAGGGATGGTCATCAGGGGATGCTCATGGCCATGCAGGGAGAGTGAGCAACACTGGTGGCTGTGCCCTGGGGCTTTAGGGTGTTTTATGTGGAAGGGGAGCACTATAGTGAGGGCTGCAGTACAGATGGGTTAATGTAGGGCACCTCTGGGGTAAGGCTTGTACAAAGCTCTCAGAAATTCCTGCAATTAAGCTCTGTTCCTGTGTCCTACCAGGAGCCAGCCCTCACAGCTCCACCTCCATCTCCACACTTATCTCTACCTACCAGTTTCCAGGGCAATTTTGTCTGACCTTTAGTTAAATGTCCTGCTCTCCCAGGCAGCTCATTTCTGCTGCTCTGTCTACTTATGCAATCTAATCAAATCCAGAATGGAATATAATCAGCCTTATCCTGTAACAGCCACTTGCACAAACACCCGGCTCCGTCTGCTGCCCTGGCTGTGCCTCTGCCTCAGCTCATCTGTCCCTCTCAGCCTGTCACTGTGGGTTTGTCCTGCCAGGGAGAGATTTGGGAGAAATTGCTGGTGGGATATCCAACCCCCCAGGTCCTGTGAGGGCTGGAAAGAGAAAGGTGCCCACAGGTGAGCAAATAGATCCTGCAGCACCCAGGGATGCCTGTGGCACCTGTCCACACAAATGCACCTGGTGCCTTTCTCCATCCTCTTATCCTCTTTTCTCCCCCATTTCCAACAAGACAAAAAAGGCCTGCTCATCTAGGGAATTATCAGAAGACCATTTTCTAAAGGAACTTGGTTGCCACGTGTTACCAGATACTTATCTGGCATCGGTGTGCTCTTGCGAGGAGCTGCAGCCCTTACAGGGAGAGGCTAAAGGGGGAAAGCCGGCATGGCTGGGAACATCAGAGCACTCCAGGGGCTAGCTGGGAGTGTGTTCTCCACAAACCAGCTCTTCCAGGGCCTGGAGTTTCTTGTGCCATTGGCTCCAGAGTCCCTCAGCAGCCGGGGTTTGCAGCACTGAATAGAAAGTTGGTTTGAAATGTCCTTTGCAGTGGGAGCAGGGCAGGGTAGATCGGATGAGAAGGTGGAGTATCTGAAGTGCCCAGAGAAAGAATGTGGGGATTTTTCATTTGAACACTTGGATTAGTCTGAAATGGTTAGAGAATGTGGGAAGAAAGATCCTGCTGTACAGAGCAATGCTGCTCTGTGTCTGTGCAGCACTTTGCATTCATGTGGTGCTTCCAAGCAGGACTGGTGCAGAGAGGAGAAAGCTCACCCAGGAGTTTTCTGGGAAGAATATTCCTGTTTAGCACAGGCAGAGCACTAAAGGAACCCAGCCTGGGGAAGGAGGCTGAGAGAACTTGGACAGAAGGGGGCCCTGTGATAGACAAATAACAAATAGTCAGTGCTTCCCTTCATTTGAGCATCTCCTGGTGTCCTCATCTGTGCAGCCCCATTCTTTAGGGGGTCCCTGATGCTGGGCTGTCCCCCTTCCCCACAGTCCTTCTTGAGCTGATCAGCATCACAGAGCTATCCATAATCGCCATGTCCCCTCATTCCTGGTACAAACCTATTACTTTGCCCCATATCTTCAATCCCAAATCCTTTTTTCTCCATGGTCTATCCCAGCCCTGGGAATTTCTGAGCCCCTTTGGTCCTGCAGGCCTCTGTCCCTGCTGCAGTCCCAGCCTCTCCATCAGCACAGAGAGAGCACTTTGCTACTACAATAATGAGCAAGAAAGAAGCTAAAACAATATTTTACATTTCAAATAACTCCTGACACATCCCTTGTCTTTCCCTAACGGAATGACAAGTGACTTTATCCTGAAAGAGAAGGCAGCCTCCTGGAGCTGTCTACATTGTCAGAGAAAATAATTTGTAAATTCTCTGACTACCTCTGTCACTGTTCGACTTTTCCATCCTTTTCATTTCTCCCTCCCTCTAAAGTCCCTTTATGTGCTATTTCCCAAAGTGCTGCACTTACTTTGAATGTTTTCAGCCAAAAGCAAACTCCTTCTCATCTAAAGGTAGGAAGAAAAAAAATCCCTTCCTGAAATGAATTAACAACACTGCTGTCTCTCTGTCTCTCTGTTCCCTGCATCTGCATCGTGTATAAGACGTGAACTTTAAAAATAACCAGGTCTTTATGACTTATTTAAAAAAAAAAAAAAAAGAAAATGCTAATGAAGGAGAAAGACACACAGAAGCCCTGAAAGGAGGATTTGTTCAGGGCAAGAATAACTAAAATATTTACTAATGAGAGGGAGAAGAGAAAGTAATTTGAAAGATTTAAAATAGTTTTGTGTGGGTTTTTTTTAATTCATGCTTCCTTTCATTTTCATTACATACTTCAATATTTGCCTACTTTTCCAGCAAAAGATTTACCTCGAGTGCGTACAAATTATCTGGCATTTGGTTAAGGACAATATGTCTAATTATGTCTCTAAAGACCTGAAATATTTTTAACTTAAGCTAAAAGTCAAACCAAAAAAAAAAAAAAAAAGAGTAAAATTAATAATCCTTTTAAAATTCATTCCCATGATCGTAGCTGCACAGAACACCTCAATGCCAAAGATTAAACCAAGGGAGATATGAGAGCAGGGAGGAAAAAGAGAGAGAAAATAGAATTTCCTACATTATGCCCTGATTTAACCTCCTCTGGAGACTTGGGAAACCTTGTGTTAAATTGTCTGGGTGATGTTTTTGGGTGATGTCTATCCCACACCTCCTGACTCCTGCACCTGCCTGAGGACACAAACCCTCCGAGCTCTGCACTGATAATGAGGTTTAAACTGTGGTGATAAATATCTGTTTACTACTGCACCTCCTCATCCCTGCCTCCCCTCAACCCGAGGAACTAATGAAACTCAACTGAGCATATTAATGATTTTCCCCTGAGGGTGAGGAGAAGGAAGGATGAGCATCTCCAGAGGGTTGCCTGTGCTCCAGCAATTCGTCTGTGCTGTGGAGGGCAGAGTGACCCATCCTCAGGAAGACACAGAGGCTGCAGGTGTGCTAATTTCCTGAAGAAGAAAAGCACTGCCAAATAAAGAACAGATGGATCCAGTCACTAGTTATTTATTCCTATAATTAGTTGCAAGCTGTGGTCTCAGAACTTCAAGAAAATGTGGATTTCTATGAAATTCCTTCCTAAATTGGCAGCTCTGGCAATGGCAGTTTGCAGGCTGTACCAGCTGGACAAACACTGCCTTGGGCTCCTTAAAGCATGATAAAAATCTTTTCTGTGGCTGGTGGAGCCCATAAGAACATCAAGGACAGGTTGGTCTTGTAATGGAGAGGAGCATTTAAGTCTGAGTTAAACTCAGTTCTGTTTTCACCTTATGATGCTTCTGCCCCATCAGCTTAATTGTCCTCAGTTATTTCTCTTCTCTTCCTCTTCCTCTTCCTCTTCCTCTTCCTCTTCCTCTTCCTCTTCCTCTTCCTCTTCCTCTTCCTCTTCTCTTCTCTTCTCTTCTCTTCTCTTCTCTTCTCTTCTCTTCTCTTCTCTTCTCTTCTCTTCTCACCCCTGCCCCTTTCTTCTGTTCCATCTCACCAGGGTGACATTCAGGCTCCTTTTACGCAGTCAGGAGTAGTGAGGACTCACTCTGGAGTCAGATTTTAGTACAGGATGTGTTCAGGCTCAGCTCTGATAAGCTGCTGTGTGTTGTTACAGCCCCTGTTATCTCTCCTCCCAGAACTTGGCCTTGGAACCCCAGCCATATCCTTAAGCCAATCTGTTCTCAAAGGTGGGATCAACAGATCAGGGAGGAATATTTTATTTCCTTCTGGAAGCATCAGGTAGGAAAGGTATTTGCCAGCTCATCTAGGCATGTCTACTCTGTTTTTATTATTTTTTTTTTTTAGATGAAAGCTGCTAAGCTGGAATTGTTAGAAAATGCAGGTCTGCAAGACAGTGGGTGAGTAAATCATTTGCCGGGTCTCTTATAAATGTGCCAAAAGCATCTCATGACAATACCTTTTAATGACCCAGGAGAGTCAATAAATAGCAGAAGGAAAGACTTATCAGACAGATTTATCAATGTTAAACTTTTGTACTTTTGACTTTAAAAAAGTGTGTTCTGTATTTTTGTTTGAATGGCTTCATACAGACAAATATTAGAATATAATTTGTTTCTCAGCTATTTAACAATAATAACAAAACAACCCCAAACCTTAGACAAACCCAGAAACACTCCAACTTAAACCTGAAGAAAATTATCTGCCTCTATGGGAAAGAAACTAATGAAATCCAATCAAATCTCAGCTGGAAGAACAAAGAATGGTGGCTTTGGGCATAAATCAGACATGGAATTAATTTTGTTCTTTATTACATGCCTTAAAAATAAAAAGAGGGCACCCTACCCCTGGGAGTGCTGAACAGATTGAAATGATGTCCAGAGCCTGCCAGCTCCAGAGTTCAGGGAAACCAAACCTGTTCAAAATCAATATGAATCCTACTGGTGATAAAAATCCCCCAGAAGCACAGGGGGCACAGAATCCTTTTGCATTTATCAGTTTCCAGGGTGGGAAGAGGGACATGTGGGATACAGAAGGGACCAGGTGAGGATGATCAGGATGCTCAGGGTTTTCCTGGGGTCACGAGGTGCATTTTGCCAGGAACATCTTAAAAATGCAGCTGTCCCCCAGGAATCACTGGAGGGGGGCAGGCTTTTATCCCAGCACCACGGGCTTGTGATGGAAATGCCAAAATTTCAGTGAAGATGGAGCTGGAACCTGGGCACAGCTGAAGTTTCATGCTGCTCTTCTCTAGGCAGGACTTTCCTTGTGATGCTTCTGTTCTCAGACTAAGCAGTGATGATCCCTGCTTTGTACCTGCCCAAAATTCATTATTGTACCTAAAATTCATTAATTCATTCTTGTACCTAAAATTCTTTAATTCATTATTCTACCTAAATTCATTCTTGTGAGACCACCGTGATCAACATGTGGGAAAAGAGTCTCACTCCAATTCTTCTTTTTGCTGGGTCTTCATTTTCTGTCATCATAAAAAGCAGCACAGAGCTCCATTTGGAATTTCTAGCCCAGGTTTTTTTTCCTAGCTTGCAATAAAAATTGTAATTAGACATTTATTATAGATGAGGAAATCTAAAAAAAAAAATAGCTGCAAAGTGAAAAAAAACACTGAAATTTTAATATTTCCATTGCAACTACTTCCACTTTTGAAAAATTAAAGGAAAAAAAAAAAACAGCAAACCAAAACAGCGCCAAAAGAAATGAAATATTTTGGTTTGATTTCCTGAATGTCTCTGAGACGTTTCAGTACAGTTCAGTATTAAACATCTCTTTGTCTTTAGTGATGCATTCCTTGCTGGAGTTGTAAAATCCCAGCTTGCTGCAAAAATAGAATTCCAAAGAATATCCAGAAAATATCCTGGAGTGCTGCAATGAGCCTGATACACTGTGAATCACAAGAACAAGAGGAATTCCTCTCCAGAGATCCTAGCTGGAGAAGAGTGTCCAGCTCCCAATTTTTATGAGGCAGTGTTTACTGTGTCATAACCAAAATAGGTTCATTATTTTGTTTGACTGCTTTCAAGCAAAGCATTTAGAAGATTGAAACATTCAAGCCATGGTTCTATTTTTAATCAGCCTTTTTTTTTTCTGGCTGAAAGTTTATACTGAGTGTTGATTTTTCCAAATAAACAAACCAACTCCAGCAAATGTAAATTTTCCCTTTGAGAAACTGCATTTTCCATTGTGTATTTCCAATTCATCCCAATGGAAAGTGCCTGAATAATTCAATAATACATAAAGAAGGTAAAGGGATGGAAGTGAAGCCTGAATGCTATTTGGCCAAAGCCCAGAATTAGGCTAGGAGGAGAAAGATGAGCATGGAGTGATGTAAACCCTCTTAAGTGAAGCCTAATGATTCACAAATGCCATGAAATGCATAGGTGGAGTCATTTGTATCCCACGAGCAGGCAGCGAGGGATTTGAAAAGTGCAGCAAAAGAATTATTGGCCTAATCAGAAAAAAAAAAAAAAGCCAAACTCAGCTCTGTTTAATTTACATGACTCTGGTGGAACGTGGCAGGAGCTGGCAGAGGTGTCACCCTGTCCTCTTTTCAGGGAGCTGGGCATCAGGACAGGAGGTGATTTAAAGGTGAAATCACTTTTGAGGCTACCATCAGCTTTGGGGGCTTTAACTGTGCGTTAGGGCAGGCAGCAGAAGTTTTGTTCCTGGGAAAAACTTCTGTCCATGATCCCACTGGGGTGCAGAGACAAGAGGGGCAGGGACCTGGGACAATGCCCAGGCACTGCTGGATCTCTTTTCTTCCTTCCCTCCTGCTCTGAAATTCTCCACACTTCTTATTTGAAATTAATTTTCTGAGACAAGGAGAAGATGCTGCCTTAGCTTTGTCCTTGGGAGTGGCAGATCTTGATTGAAGGAATAATTTTACACCTAAATGTGCAGGTTCTGCCCAGTTTTTGACAGGCAAGTCACTTCCCACAGCCCCCAGTCAATCTCTCCCCCTCTCTGCTTTGCCCTCTGACTGTGCCCTGCTCAATATCTCTGTGCTTGTGCCTCCCCAGGAGGTCAGAGCTGCTCTGTAACCACCTCACCTGTCAGCAGCCAGCTCTCCCAGCTCTGCAGCCGGTCAGGAAGTCACAAAATCCTGAGCAGGTAGAGGAGAACTTGGGGAAACTTCTTAAAATCTGCCCCAGGAGAGAGACAGCAAGAACAGAGCAGTGGCCACTGAGAGCTCCTGGACACCTTCTCCTGCCAATGTTGCCAAGAGCAGGATCTGAAATGCCACTGCCATGGGGGTGTCTCTGAGCCCCACCCCAAAAAATCCTCCACAACACAAAGAGAAAGCTGGAAAAGAAAACTGCTGGGATTTCTTCACTTGTAAGCAAGGTACAGATGCATAAAGATGTTATTTACTGGGAATAAAACCTCGCCCCCTTGACTAATTCTTGAGGAGGTGAGAGGGACCATGGGCAGAAGTGGCTCACAGAGAAAATCTCGTGGGATTAAACGTAAAGGACAAGACCAATGTGTCACCATTATCACAGAACTGCCATGAAGTGGAACCATCCAAATTACTTCAGGCAAAACCTGGAGATGTGACATCAGCTTTGTCACCTGCTTAATCTGAGACAGAGCAGGTGGAGGTGAGACCAAGGTCATCATTTATCTTAACAAGGGAACTCTGAGCTCTGAGCTGAGCTGCACAAACACATAACCCCCTCTCTATCTCTGGCAGCTCTTGAGAGGCAGCTCAGCCAGCACTGAAGCTCATGTGTCAGTGGAAGAACACTGTTATCTTCTTATCAGGAGATGACAACCACAAATACCTCGGCCTGAAAGACTGCTCTGCTATCACCAGGGGTGAGCATCAACCTGCTTCACAAATAATCTAATTTAGGTGGATAACAGAGGACTTGAATGTGGGAGGTGGGATTCAGAGCCCTGTGAACAGGACAGGAATTTCTCACATGAATGCAAACCTGGTGCAGTGAAAACACACCAACTTTTTTCTCTCCTTGTGATGGAGGCAGGGAGGGAATAGGCCATCAAGCTGGTTCATATGCAAGAGATACATTAATCATTAATGGAGTATTAGTATTTTAAGTCCCCAGATCTCCCTCTAACATGCAAAATAATCCCTCCTGCCATGGATGGTTTGTTTCAGCAAGTAATCCACTCATCCTGTGCTATAATCACAACAGGCACAACTTCCACAGGGACTTTTCAGTGTCAACAGACTCTGGACTGTGATGTCTTTGAGACAGAGAATTGTCTTTTTGCTGTGTTTGTGTATCTCCAGGTAAGCTGGGGAGGGGCAGCTTTTAGAAATCTCGTGCAGTGAGTAACTGCAGTTAGTCACTCCTCCATCCTCCTCTCTCCCTGGAGCATTCCATGTCCTTGTGTCTCTCCCAGACACATTTAAAAGAACAATTTTTCTTGTGACAAGTAAAGCAAGAAGTGTGAGCTGGTGTCTGACAGGTTCAGGGAGAAGCTCACAATGAGGCAATTAGACATGGAAAGTGCTGATTAGAAGCACCATCATCCATAGCAAGGAAAGAAAAAAAAAAATCCTAAGTAGCAGGAGGAAAAGGGGAGTGGGGAAGAAAAAAAGAGAAAATTAAGCATTTGACAAAACAGGTTGGTATAAAAAGTTTGTGACTGATACTAATCTCCAGGACTGCTCAAACCTTCTCTGGAAGGAGCTTGGTTACCCCTGGGGACAGGAGGCTGCCCTTGATGGAAAAAAGGCTTAGCAGCTTTTCATTGCCAGTCATCAGCTCCTCTGAGAGGCCCCCTCCAGCCCCCCTCCCGGCCAGCCCAAACCATTCCTGCAGCCCTTCCCATCCCTCCCTCTGGCAGGAGCAGGGACTCTGCTGCTCTCCAGATGGTCCCAGCCAGCCCTGGGGTCTGCTGGTGTCACAGAGGAGCTGCTCTTTGGAGGATCATGGAAAGCCAAGGAGGTAAAACACCTCATGCAAATCCACTCAGCGTCTCTGTGAGTGCCACGGGTCGGGCAAAGCGAACCTGGGACCCTCCTGTCACCGTGGCTGTGCTGTGAGAGGGCATCAAAGAGTAGAGATGAGCCCTGGGAAAGGGGCAGAGGGCTGGGGAGTGCAGCCAGGGTGGCTCCAGACATCCTGATTTCAAGGAGGGGTTTTTAGAAGGGTTCTTGCACATCCTGTAGTCCTCGCTGAGGAGGCAGGGAGGGAGGGGAGGAAATAAAACCGCCCAGACCTTCACTGAACCATTCTTTTTGGAACATATATTCCCCATTTTGGTCTCTCTGGTGATTTTTAGCAAGCAGCTGTAGCATGAGCCTGGTGTAACCATCCTAGGGAAGGCAGAAAAGGCTGCAGAGCATCCAGATCAGATATATGTGCAGCTGGATCTGCTTTGTAGAGTGGTGACAACAAGCAGTAAAATATTAACACCATCACAGTAATAATATCATTATAAAATGCATTAATCTCCAGGGCTGTCACTGCACTGCAGGGCCTGGCTCCAGCAGATTCCAGCCAAGCCTGGCTCCAGGGGCAGGGATCCTCTGATCTCCAGCTCCAGGAGCTGTTGAGAGGGGTCTTGGTGACTCAAGATGAGCCACGAGACAAAAGGCACCTGCTGTGTGAACTGTATGTAAAATAAATGAAGCAATATTGCACCTTCCAGGACCTAAGGGAGCCCTAAAGAAACATGGAGAGAAGTGACAGGACAAAGGGGAATGGCTTCAAACTGACAGAGAGTGGGTTTGGATTGGATATTGGGAAGAAATCCTTCCCTGGGAGGGTGGGCAGGCCCTGGCACAGGGTGCCCAGAGCAGCTGTGGCTGCCCCTGGATCCCTGGCAGTGCCCAAGGCCAGGCTGGACAGGGCTTGGAGCACCCTGGAAGATGTCCCTGCCATGGCAAGGGTGGGATGAGATGGGCTTTGAGGTCCCTGCCAACCCAAACTGTGATTCCATGATCTAACTTATTATCCATTACCCAATTTTCACCCTTTGCTATGCACCATTCCCAACCCTTGCTGGCTACTTGGGAAGAGCCCTGTGGAGTGTGACCACAGAGGTGCTCAGGGCAAGGCAGGGCTGGGAACAGCAACACACAGCAGCCTTTAAGGACCCAGCAAGAAAGTGCTCTGCCTCTTATGGAATTTAGGTGAACGGACTGTAATTACCCAAATATTTATGGGTTCTCTTTATTGTATGAGTCACTGAGGGCTTGTGAGGGGGCAGACAATTTCCATTTTGTTTAGGGCAGAAATATCCCTGGAGACCAAGCTGATCTATGGAGCTGCCATATTAAACCCTCCTAGGAAAGGAAAAAAAAAAAAAAAGATAATGCATTTATTAGTCAGCTCACATTGGACTGCTGTGTGTAGAAAAGGAGAGAACTGAACTGAAAAATGCTTTTAAAACCACAATTCCATAAGCATCTGTCTCATTTCAAGTACGGCTGGGGCCTTTCTGTCTCCTGAAAGGAAAGGAGAGGGTGAATTCAAATGATCTGTAGCTCTGGAGTGCTGAAGGGGAAAAAAAGTAATTTCCAAAGAGAAGTGCATCCCTGCAGACAGTGACCAGGCACAGATAACCTCCTCCAGGGAGCCAGCTTCCCCCAGCGTCCCTGCCCAAGTGACTCGCTCTGCTCTCCCCTTGCTCTCCCTGAGGCTCAGATCAGAACTGTAGGAAGCAACCAGAAAAGAAACAACAACTCTTGGCCATCAGACAAGTGCAGAAAGAGGGGGAAAGGAGAAGGTGGGTGAGTGATGTTTGTCCCCATCCATCTCCTGTTTGTCGCATTTTAGCCACCAAGCCACCTTCCCCATGGGCGCTGTGGTTTCTGCAGGACACCCTGACCCACAGAGCACACGAGGGGAGCTGTGGTGGATCCCAGACCAGCAGGGCATGGAGGAGCACTGCACAGGCAGTGGAAATGCTCTTTGCCATGCTGGAACCTGAGGAAGGCTTGCCTTGGGCAGAGGTGCAGAAACCCCTTGTGACCAGGGCTGTGTCTGCTCCCAACCTCGCAGCTCCTGTGCCTGTGAAAAGGAAGGGACCGAGGGAAAAGAGGAGCCATAGAGATGGCAGGAGCAGAAACTGCCCTGAAAATTCTTCTTTGTCCTTTGGATCCCCACGGCATCTCAGAGTCTTTGTCCAAAATGGAGCTGTCCAGCAGCAGCTGGAGGGGAGCAGTGCCTGCCCTGCAGGGAGGGTGGAGGGCACTGTGCTCCACAGAAAGGCTCTGCTGATGGCTCCAGCATGGCAAAGAGCATTTCCACTGTCTGTGCAGTGCTCCTCCGTGCCCTGCTGATCTGGGACCCACCACAGCTCCCCTCATGTGCTCTGTGTGGTCAGGCCCTGGCCAGGGAGGAGAAGCCCAGCCTTGGGTGAGGCCACAGCTCAGGACAGGCTCCTTCTGCCATGGAGCACGCCCAGGCCAGGGCTGTCACCACTGGGCTCTGCTGTCCCTCAGGCTGGGTGGCCCTGGGAGGGCAGGGGAGGAAGGGGAGCACACAGGGCACGCCTCGGGGCCAGCAGGACCTGCGTGGGCGAGGTACAGCAAGTCTGGGGCTGTTGAATCTGAGGATCAACATGAGAGGGAAATGGAGAATAAAGAGCAGTAAATGAGCTGGATTAGAGGAGCTGCTTTACATAGCCCTTCATTTAATCTTTTGCTTTCCTTTCATTGTTTAATTGGTTTAGCTCTTGTACTTTTAATGCTGCAGGCAGAGTGAGCCAACCTCCTCTTTCCTTCTCTTTTCCTGCCTTTCCTTTCCTCTCTTTACATCTCACTATCTAATCCCATTTCTCTCTTTCTCCCTCCATTTCTGTCTCTATCCCTTGTTCTCATTCCTCCAGCTTCTTTCTCTCTCTCTTCAGGCCTCATATTACTCAAGCAGCTTTTGTTGGTGCTGTCAACTGCATCAGCCTGTAAGTGAAATTGTACTGTAAGTGAAGTTAAAAGTATTTCTATGGTGGGATATTTAATCATTTGAATCCTTGATAGGAGCAGCTCTTTTTATTTTCACTAGCTATAAATCCAGGCTCTATCTAATCTCTGATCTCGACGAGGAGAGAATTAACCAACGGAGTGTGTGACTAGAAAGGAGAAGGCTGGAGAGAAGGGACCACTTTATCTGAGAGTGGAGTGGAGCAGCATAGGAATAAGGCAAGGAGCCATTCCCAGCTCCCTGCCATTCTTCTCACTGCCTTTCCCCGAGTCCACCTTCATTGCCCTCCCCAGCCACTCCAGCATATTGAAAATGCCATTTTCCATTTGCAGCTCTCTCTTTTCCCCTTCAGTGAGTCACTGAGCCCATGGTGGTGGGGAGGAGTTGTGTCTCTGACTGCAGAGCCCTGGATTTGAGTCCAGGGCTTGCATTGGTCTGGACTGGAATGACTCTAGGTGTGGATGGCACCTGTGGGCCTGGCCCTACCTGGAGGGGACCTGTGCCAAGTTTGGGATCTCGAGGTGACCCTTCCTCTGGTCTGCTGCAGGAGCTGCCTGTACAAATGGATTTTTCACCTTTTCCTCTTCACATTCCCAGGACTCCTCCGTGCAGTGAAGCCGCCCATCTGCTGCTCCAAGTTAAATCTTTTTATGTAAAGTTCTAGATGAACATTGCTCAACATCTTCCCTCCTTTAGCCCTTTGTTTCCCCTCCCAGCATGTGGGGCGAGCCCTGCAGCTCATTCCCTTTTCCATAATTCTCTTGCTGGTACACAGCACATCTCCATCAGCTAAGGAGGAGAATGGGGAGATGATCAGGAATGTCCTGACTGATTTGGGACTCTCCTATTTTTCCTCTCAGAACGTGGTGGTTTGGTGAAAGCAAAGCATTCTGCTGAGATGTGATAATTGCAATGGAGCCCCTGACAGACCAGGATCATCTCTGGAAGTTTTCCTGCTGGTTTGCAGGCACACAGGTTATGAGGAAAAAGGAAGTGTCCATAACTGTAGGAATCTGCTGGGAGATAGGGAAGTTCAGTGGCAGGATTGCATCCAGATCTTCTGGAAGAACTGCATATTTCTGTCTCCTTAGGGCTGAGATTACACCATGGCAGCAGCCATGTACATCAAGGCAGGCATGAAACACAGAATCCCAGAATCCTACAATGGTTTGGGTTGGAAGAGACTTTAAAAATCATCTCATTCCACCCCCTGCCATGGGCAGGGATGCCTTCCATTATCCCAGGGTGCTCCAAACCCTGTCCAGCCTGCCTTGGATACTTGCAGGGACCCAGGGGCAGCCACGGCTTCTCTGGGCAGAAACAGTGGGAAGAGGTGTGGGGAGCCTGCGTGGGCTGTCCATACATTGCCTAAGCCTTGCCAACAATTTAAGCTCCCTTAAAGCCCCAGTCCAAGAGCTCTAAAGAGAGAACTGCAGTCTGATTGCACTCCATTAGGGCATCAATATTTACCTTGAGAATTTGTCTGAAGGATGAAAAGTGCTACAGGTGCTCAACATCTTGGCTGCATTTCCTTGCAGGAAAAATCCAGGCTACCCTTTCTCCTCCTCCCTCTGGCTTGCAATTCTCCAGCACTTCTCTTTTATGTCTGTGGCCTGCTTGTTTGCAAAGTCACCACAGGAATTACGGCTTGCCAAGGAAACGCTGGAACTCTGATGACTCCAGGGTGAGGTGCCCCCCTCCTCCTCACTTTCCGGAGGTACTGGGAGCCACGGCTGGAGCTGGGCAGTGCTCTGCAGAAGTGGACAATCAGTCACTGTCACTGGGAGGGGAGGAAGCAGGGGGGATGCCGAGTTTGCACAGAGTCCTGGCTGCACAGTGAGATTCACACAGCTGTGCTGCTCCCAGTGTAAGTACGGACAGCCCCATCCATCACCGGCCTCCCTCCCCAGCACACGTCCAGGGGAGAGGGATGATTTAGTGCCTGCAGCTGGAACAAGCACCGAGTTTCTCTAAAACAGCAACATTTAAGAATTGGGGATGTTTTGCATGTGTGTTTTGTGGTTCTGGGCAGAAGGGAGGAGCTGCAGAAGAGGGGAGGCCTTGCAGGGAATCATCAGATTTCTGCCCCTCTCACAGCTTCCACTCACAGGGATCTGCATAACACTGGCCCCAGGGATCCTCAGTTGTGGAGCAGGGTCACCCCAGGATGCTTGAAATCTATGGGAGAGGCATATCAGGAGAAACAATAAATGAAGTGGATGGAAGAACAGGAGACAGCAGGGATGGAGTTGATCAACAGGCATGGAAGGATGCACTAAGGCTGAGGAGTGAGGGGCAATGGTCCCATGAAAGGAGCAGTGTGAGCAGTGCTGGACACTTCCCCAGGGATCACCCCTGCAGGCCTGCCCCCAGGAGGGCCAGTTTCCCTCTCTCAGTGGTTTCCTCAGTCTTCCCTGCCAAAGGGCTTCCTTCTCCTCAAGCAGAGATGTCAGTGTCCCGAGGGATGGGAGTATGGAACCTGGGTTACTGGGGTGGGGGGGTGTTTGCTCCAGAGCTGCTGGCAGCTGAGGGCTGGGCAAAGCTGCAGAGGGGCCAGGGAGGGTGCAGACATTCTCCTGTGTGACAGAGAAGGGTTCCCTGAGGATCTGAGTGAGGGAGGAAGGCTGTGCCTTCTGGGCACCAAGATGCTGGGAATACTGAAGGTCTGAGATGAATAAACATTGAGGAAGACTTTTCTCCATCACTGAGCTGCTCCTAACCCTTGTCATCCCCCCAGGAGTGAATCTGCTCTCCTTTGGTGGCTGCAGCCTCCCAGAGACAGCAGATGAAGGAAATGCAGAGAGGGCAGCCCTTATCTTTCCATCCAGCAGCAGATTGTCTCCTGCCAGGCCGGGTCACCATGCCGAGGCTCGCTGTCCCTGCCCATGCCTGGCTGTCACTTGTGCCCATCTTGCAGGCACGTTCCCATCCTGTGTGTGGTTTGCTCAGCCTGTGCTAATTATGCCCTTGACATATGCAGCAGAAGTGCCTGTGTCTATAACAGCACGGGGGTGAGGGAGGTTAATTAACTCGGAGGAAGGAAGCTGAGTGTCCCCACATCACACCCCCTTCCATATGCATTCGTTTTGAAGCCTGAAGACACTGTTTAACCAAACACAGCCCACGACTCGCTAACTTCCCTGATTCCTGCCTTCCTTCCCCCCAGCACTAATGTTGCCCGGCATGGATGGCTCCCCAGCTAAAGAAAAGCCCCACAGGAACAATGGCCTTGCCAGGGAAGATCGTGCCTCGCTGGCAGGTGGGTTTTCCAGGGAGTGCAGGCAGGATGCTGCTGTGGACAAGGCGCTGGCACACTTCCCTGCCTGCTCTGGCTGGAGCGATCCTCACTGCACCCACTGCAATGGGATTTGCTGGGATTTTGCACAACAACACCCTCAGCCTGGGGGCTCCTCCTCCCCAGCACTCCCAGACCATGTCAGCATCCTCTGCTGCTGTCAGCCACAGGCACACACCTCCCATATTTCCCTTGCCTTGCTGGCCAGGAACACGACCTGCATGTCATGCAACTGCAGCACACAGCAGCTGCCCTACCCCTTCCCCAACCCTGGGAAAACCTCCTTAGAGCTGGGCTTGGGGCAAGGGTGTTTTCACTACCCTAAATATGCTTCACTGAAGGGATTCCTGCAGTCAGATAACATCTGAGAGGTGCCAAAAGCCTCAGGTGCAGCACAGGCATCACTGCTGCCCTGTAGGGTGATCACACACATAAATACAGCATCCATGTGCCTGGGTCAAGCTGCACGTGTGTTTCTGGGAGATTAAATCTGAGAGGCTGAGTGGCAGCTGCCTGGCCCCTGACTTTTTCTTCTGTTAACACACAGCCTTGAAGGACTCGCTGTCCTTCTTCTTCCTCACCCCTCTGCACAGCCCTTCCTCCTGCACACTTTATCTCTCAGGGCTGTAAATCCTCTGCAGCGAGGCTGCTGCCTCTCTGTTTGCACAGCACCTTTTGCAGTGGGGCTGGAATATGAACAGCAATACAGCTTTAATTACAAACCCTGTGAGGAGATGGACAGCACAAGGCACAGGTTTGTGTCTCAATCAGGACACTCCACAGGGGCCACTTTCTCAGTGCAGCCCTGTTTTTGTGTCCATTGGGCAGCTGCTAAAAGAGGCCAGTTATGCTCCTTTCTTTCCACTCTCAATAATTACAGGTCTCACAGGAAAAGTGGCCTGGGAGTAGAAATTTTAGAAAGGTTTTAAAAGATTTTATTAGAAAGGATTTGGTTCCCGTGCAATTATTAGTTTAACAAGGCACTTTGCTCACCCCCTGCACTGGCAATGTTATCGATCACACTGCATTTATAGAGAGAGCAAGAGCCTGGCTCTGGGTTTCTCTGCAAACACTGGCATATATTCATATGTACACACTTCCAAGGTCCTGAATGGATGCACAGATGCATCCAGCTGTAGATATGAACACACACACAGAGCCCATGGGTGGAAAAGGCTGGTAGGTATGCAATGTGTGGGTTTGTCTGTCCTGTTGGAGTGTGTCCATCTTATTCACTGATGGCAACTGAGGGACATGGTCTGGGGGTTTGGGGAGCAGACTCCCACCAGGTCCTGCTCAAACAGCAAGAAAGAGCTGCTCTGTGTCCTGGTCACAGTTTTGGCCACCTCTGCCTGGAAAGACTCAAGTGACACAGTCCAGGGTTAGGTCTGGAATCCCACACAGGGAAAGGCTCAAGTTTATGATGAGTTATTGCCCCCAAAGCAGAGAGAGCAGAGCTGTAAAGATCCAGAGTGCTTGAAATCTTGCAGTGACAAGTGCCATGTGCAACAATTATTGTTATTTCTTGCAGTAGCAGATTTTGCTGCTGCTCATGATCTTCATTGTCATCAGAAAGGATTCTGGAGCAAGTGTTTGCTTCAAGCCAGCAGGATCTTGAAAATGACTTCAAACACCTGAGCCTTCTCAAAACCCATCCTTGCCCCAGCTGTAAACCTGGTTCTGCTTTCCTGACCAAAGCCTTATCCAGAGTGCCTGGTGCTCCCAGCACTGTGTCTTTCCCCTCTGGATGGCAGCCTGGTACCAGCAGCCCATCTCAAAGGCTGCTCCAGGCACCTGCATGGTAGAAACAGGAGGGAAAAAGCAACTTAGGATAAAATTCTCAGCTGCTGGCTGGTGCCAAACCAGCTCCTTTTGCAAAACAGCACAACTGCTCCAGGCAGAATATATGAGCACTGTGTCCCTGGTCATACAAAACCTGGAGTGATGGAGAGATGGGAGGAGCAAATCCTGTTAAACCTGTTGTACCCTGGGCACCCTGGGGTGTGCTGGTGCAGAGTGGGGAAGGCAAGGCAGCAGCACCCTCCTCTCCCCAGGTTAATCTCCCTTTCCACATTGCTCAAAAGTTATCCCATTCTCAGCTAAAGGAGGTTTAAATTTGCCCCTCCCCAGCCCTGCTGCTGTCCAAAGGCTGGACTAAGGAATCTGAAATACAGAGTGATCTCAGCAAATACAGAGAAAATCAGAGTGGAGAACAACAAACTGAAGTTGCTGGTGTCCTGATGCACAGCCAGATTCTTGAGATATGTGTAACTTAGAGGTTTGCTGCCTTCAACATGTAGTGATATGATGGTCTGAGTTCAGAGGCTTCCCCAAGCCAGGGTCACAAAATCAGAGCCAGGTCCTGCCTCTCACTCTGTTTGTGGCTTGGAGGTTTCATGGTGTTCATGTGGCTCACAAGGTTCCTTGAGTGCCCATCACACCCCAACAACCCCCATGCATTTCCACAGGGAGCAAGTTTGGTGTGAAGCAACTGGAGATGAGCAGAGGAAAGATATTTTCATTCACATTTTCACCAGCGTGAGGTTCCCCTTGGGTGGCTCTGGGGCTCTGATTTACCCTGTTGGAGGTTGGTCAGTGTGTACAGACAGGCTTCATATTTTTTTTTTTTTTTAGCAGTGCATGAGGCATCTCAAATCTGTGCTGTTGCTGGGCTCAAACCTGCAGCTGAGCTTGGCTGTGCAGAGGCAGGACTGAGGCTGGAGGCAGCACTTTGCCCAGCCAATCCATTTCTCTCCCTTTTCATGGCAGTGGGAATTTTTCTTCACACCCGTGTGCCTTTCCCTCCCGGTGCTCACACACCTCTCCTGCAGCAAATGACTCAGTGTGTTTACAGAGAAGGAGAGTTAATAGAAACCAGGCAGAATTCAAGCCTCTCTGGGACTGCTTTACACACTGACAAAATCATTCTTTCCTCCTACGTTAAATATTCATGACACTCAGATTTTTAGATACAAAGGTACATTTTGTTACTAAATGTGTTGATCCAAAATAGGCTCCTCAGCACGGCGAGTTTTCCACCCGTTTTCAGAGGAAAAAAAAAACCAAAATGCAAGCAGGGAGTGTGCCCCGAAAGCAATGCAGTCTGACTTCATTTCCATCATGTCTCTTTTGGGGGTTGTTTTGATTCGGGAGCAATTTTGCCAAGATATTTATGGCCTGAACTGCTATTTGTACAACGTTGTGCTTTTGGGTACACGTGAGTGTGTGTCCCTTGTACAAATAACACGTCAATGTCTCCCTGCTTTCCACCCCGTGCTTAAGCCCGTGAAACAAGATGCTTTAACAAAAGCCCCATATATTACTGCCATTCTGAATATTTGTAATTTTGAGACAATATTTACATAGCCTGTTCAGACTAAGCTCCTGGGCCCGCTGACAGATCACAGGCAGCTGAAAGCACAATGTGTGTGCTGCAGTTTAGTGCTAAGCAGGGAAAGGGGAAAAAAAAACCAAACAAAAAATACAAGCAAGATAAAAAAGAACAGACTTCTGTATTAACAGACACATAAAGCAAACAGCAGAGAGAGAATCAGGTAGAAAATCAAATTGTACACAGCAGTGCTGGAAGGGAATTTTGCAGTGAAGCTTCCAGAGCGGTGTTTGGAAGTGGGGTATCATCTGTGCCCACCTCTCCACCTTTCCATTGCAAGCTGAAAGCAAGATTTTTCCAAGAACTCAACTCCACATTTAATGTAAGGTAAATTTCCCCCTATGAAAATATCACTAAAGGTAAAAAAACCCCACACAGCCAAAAAACCAAAGCAGAAATTTGGTCCTCTGCTATTTTCTGTTGAATTTGTTCTTGTTTACAAGCACAGCAATGTTACAAGTTCACTTTGGTTTCATTCTGTGGAATTGATCTTTGAGTACACAGGGAACAAATTGAGATAGTGCAAAAACCTGGAAAAATTATGTCCATAGTTCCCTTTTTCTTTTTAAAGGAGAAAGCTGTGGGGATGCAGCTTTGGCTTGGGGAAGCTGGCAGTGCTGTGTGCCACGTGCCAGATCCTGTCCCCAAACCTGAGGAGCTGGTTCTTGTGCCTGGAATGGCAATGCCAGAATCCACCGTATCCTCTCTTCTACCTGAGACATTAAAATATCACTCACTCATTGCCCTTTCCCTTGAGTATGTTCAGCATCTGATTACTGAGCCATTCATGCAAGGAGCTGGACCAAAGGTGGCTCCTCAGCCCCCCAGAGATCCCCACTAAATAACCCTTGCTGTTTCGTGGGATTTGTCCCCTCCTTTTGTGCCAATTTATAGTTTTATGGCCTTATTTTGGTGATATCTGGCACACACAGGGTGCACATTTATTATATGGAGCCAGGAATCAGGGTGTGACTTTGGGAAAGAGAAATGATGAGTGAATGGATGTCAGCCTGAGCACCTTCAGAGCCAGCCTAACCAGGAACTGGGGCTGAGCAAAACATTTTAACAGGGCTGGGGGCAGAGTCTCAAATTCCTGCTGTCCATTGGGGAAGATCCACCAAGCTGCAGTGCCAGACCAGCTGGGTGTGAAGGTTCCTCATGGTCCACACCACAGAAACCACAATCAAATTAGCACTAATTGGAAATTGCAGCTGAGAGACCAAAGACTGAATGGGCCATGAAGACTGAAGTCCACATTCTCCTCAGGGTTCTCAAATCAGCACTAAAATCGCTTGCATTAAAAAAAGAATAACTATTATTTTGCAAGTTCTTGGCTATTTTAAAATGTGTGATTCAGGCACATCACACTCCCATGCATGGGAATGGTGTTTCATCAATATTATGCATTTACAGAGTGGTGGAAAGCCCTGGTTTGAAGTCTTGTAGCAGATGCTGCACAAAGTCAGGATTTCTTTTAAAATCACCTCACAGCCCACAGGCACTGCTGGTTGTACCTCACACTAACAATGGGTGTTTTATGGCTTCCATCAAATGTGGTTTAAAAGAGAATATCCCCACCAGGTGAGGCTACAAAAAGAGTTCCCCAGTAGCTGTCTGGCCTCCTCCTCGCAGTCCCCAAGCTTACACAAGGAGGGTATGACCCCTGTGAAAGAAGACAAAAGGCTTTTGCAGACGCAGGGGTTTGATTTGAGCTGAATTCCTGCTCAGTGGAGTCCTCACCAGTTTAGTGGGTTGTTTATTGGCTGTAAACCATCTCCCTGTGTTTGAAGCACACCTTTCAGCAGCCTCTGAGTCTCAGTGTGGTTCCCAACTCCACAGACCCTTGCTGAAAGCCTCACTGAGCTTTTCTTTTCAGTGGGCTGCCATTGCTGGCAAAACAAGGTGAATCTTATTTCTACTTTGATTTCCTCTGGCTTTTTCCTCCAACCCTGCATTCTCTGTGTGCCTCTTTCTGGGTGTCTGCCAGTTTGCATTTGTCCCTGTGACTGTGCTGCCATACCAAAATCTACAATGTCCCTTCCTTCATATTTCAGATCTGCCCTGTAGGAGGCTGTATCCCCTCTAACATGCACAGCTTCCATGGCCCTCATCCCAGACTCTGTTGTCAACCCTTCCCTTAATGCCAACTCATCTCAAATCTTGGGAGAGGTTTCCAGTCTTGTTTCCTCTCTTCCTTGCTGTGATAAATGTTGGTTTTGCAGCAGCACCACACTCATGCTTCTTCTGAATACTCTGCTGGCATTCCCTTGTCCAGGGAACTGCCTGATATACCCATACCAGAGCTGCTGAGCAGCAAGTTACTCCCATGAACATCATTGATGGGTCCATTTCCAGGGGGAAAAGCAGTGGATCTGTCCTAACCTACAGAGAGAGCGATGAAACTGGATCCTGTATGAGGGAGCTTCCACCGTAAATGGGAGCAGAGACAAAATGAGCTCATTACTGCTTTCACCCAGTGCCAGGCATTAAAAGAATTTAACTGGTTTAATGCAATTGGCCTTTTTTTGTTATGTATTCGGGCTTCATGATGGACGAGTCGTTAAAAAATAAATACAGAAGTAATGATGGTAGCAATCACAGAAAGCAATTCTCAGATATAATAAAGAGTCTCCTGGATGTGTACAGCCTGTGCTCCACTATTGATTTCTTCCTTTCTTTATTGCGCTTCACTCCTCTCTGTTCACCCAAGCCCCAGCCCTCGTGCTGCACAGCCTGCCAGCCAACCACAGCCATGAATTATTAACATGAAGGAGACCTTTAATTGGATGAGCTGCAATTAATAATTCATTGGAGGTGCTTGCAGAGAGAGGGAGGGAGGGAGAGCAGGCGAGATGCCGATGCTGAGAATTGGGCCCACACTGTGGGAGCAAGTGGGAAGTTGAGATGTTCCAGCTGGAGCCCCGAGGATTGCTGTGTGCCTGGCTGCAGGAGGAGCGAGGCACAGCGAGGAGAGACCTGCCCAGAGAGTGAGAGATGCTTTTGGAAGTGTCACCTGCCCCTCGCAGACGGCGCTCCCAGCACGCCGGGTCCGTGGCACCGTTCCTGGAGCTGGCAACATGAGGAGCACACAGCAGGGCACAGAGCTCAGCTATGAGCCCATCTCGCACCTGTGCCTCCAGTGCTCTCTGCAGCAGCCCCAGAATCCCATCCCAGGCCTGATTTCCCTCCCTGCAGATGACCCAGAGGCAGAGCAGGGTGGGCAAGTGGGAGCGAAGCCGCTCTGCTCATTGTACCAACAGTCCCTCTGCTTCCAGGGCTCCAAAACCAAATTAATATCCTCAGCCACACACAGCCTTGCTGGTTTCCAGCTGACAAGCAAGGCCACAGATCATTAATGTTAATTAATATTTACATTACAGTTGTGCCTGGAGGGCTCCATTCAGGTCTCTGTGGTGTGATGCGTCCTACAAACATATTGAGGCTGGGGTCCCCTCCTGTGCTGCTCGCTCCACAAACATATCCAAAGACACGTTCCTCTGCCTGGAAACAGCCTTCCCCTTTTGCTTTTCATAACCTGTGGTTTTTACGGCTTCAGTAAAGGAGCCTGGATGGCTATTAAAGAAAAAATGAAGAAAAGAAAATAGGAAAAACAAAGCAAGATTTAGTGCTTGTAGAAGTGGTAGGAACAACAATTTCATACCAATTCCTTTGCTGAGCCTCAAACGTGTGGGTAAGAGGCAACACAGCCCTGGCATGCAAAGACCACTATTTGAGACCTGGACAAGATATTGGGTCATTCAGCCTGCCTCCTTCCTCAGCATCCCTCACCAAATTCCAGTGGCTGCTCCTCTTCTGAGCCAAGGAGGTGTGTGACTGAAGCCTGTCTTCCAGAAGCTCATCCCATGCCTTCATGGTTTTACTCTGTCAGAAGAGGGGCAAACCTGCTTCCCCATTTGTGGAGAGTGAGGCTCTCTGCCCTTGAGGACTCATTAACAGGCTGGGCAGGGACACAGGAATCCCAGATCCATAGGATGTACAAACTTGGAAGTGACCCACAGCACACACAGGGATTAATCCCAGATTCCCCAAGCTGCTGAAGTCATGGGGATAACCACAACCAACACTGACCATTCCACTCCTGCAGCAGCTCTGCTCTGCTTTTCCTCCCAGGGAAAAAAAAAAAAAAAGAAA